>JAGDYQ010000003.1:14404599-14574599 GCA_021962125.1 Bulinus truncatus | reverse complement strand
CATTATTTACTTTTGTTTCTTTGAACGAAAAAAAAAAACAAAAACATATCTTTACTTTTCTATTTCTGGAAAATTGCCAACTCTTTTTTTTTACAGTACAGTTGATGAGTAAAAAATGAAGCTCTCAGCATCAAAGCCATTATGTGCTTGTAGTAAAACATTTTCACATGAACCTGACTGGGTCTTTTTCAACCATCCCATAATTTATCTAGAAATGTATTTATTTATATATACATATTTTTTTTTAATTGCTATTTTCGCAAATCGCAAGAAAATGCTTACCTGTGTCATTGACAAGGTTGATAACTCTCCGCTGAAGTTCTCCTGGTAACAAATGTATTCCCCCTTTACCTGTTGATTTCATAGAAATTTAAAATGGAACCATTTTCAAACTATGAACTAGTTTTTGTTTTAAAAAAAAAGTTAAATTTGAAACAAAGATAACAACTTTGATGACAGATAAAATATCAGCTTCAATGTACAGACAATGTAAACAGTTTGTATTCAATTAATCATCAATCCAAATTAGTCGAAATATAACATAGATCATGTATGACTATGATGACAATTCATCATCACACATTTTAGACATTGAGCTGGCATGCTAGTGTATATCAGTACCTGTTAAATCCTCTAGTGTTAATGAGTGGCGGTACCATAGTCACTGGGGTTTTTACCGAGACGTGGTTATTGCTAGTCCTGGTCTGAGAGACATACCATGGTCTACGGGGATAAGATCATTGGGGGTTCTCTAGACAGAAAAAACCTTCTTGCGAGGGTGGTGGTACTGTGGTTATCAAGGACTATCTGAGATCGTAGTATCCAAAGCTGGCGGTGGTGACGGATGTGGTCGGCACACAACACCCTTCCACTCTGTCCCACTCAAGCAACACCTGTGCAAAGCCTGTCATTTCGGGCTGAGGGTACAGGCTCATTACACCCTCCCCTCTGTCCGAGTGGCAGGGAAAACTCCCTTTACCTTATTATTCTAAGCAGATCAAAGGTACTCACAGCCCTGCTGGTCTGGCCAGTTTGGGCAAGTCTTAAAACACTCTTTTTCAGTGTCATCCCGGCAGATGATAGCGGGCACACTCACCTCGCCGCTCTTTAGGCATGGCAGACATGTATCAGCGCCGCCTACAGTGCTGGTGTGGTAGGCACACCACACCCTATCATGCTGGCAATGGCGGCGGTAAAAAAATCCAATAAAAAAAATCAGGTTAACTACCGTCTGATTTCCAAATGCTCGAATATTTCAGTTTTACGTTTTACTATACCGGTATAAGACAGATAAAACTCCAAGTCTGGGAATTCCTGGATGGTCACCTCAGGCTGGAACCATCGTGGTGTAGTTGACCAATAATTCTGATGATTAAATCAGGTCGGTCAAAGTAGAGAACTTTCTAGAACATCAGAACATTCGACTCCCGCCTCCAAAACATAAAATCGAAAAACAATAATAATAACAAAGTGGTAGATCTCTCATTTTACCAATTTCTGTCTATCTATGATCCTGTCTACATTAATGTCTGTATATAAGGTACATGCCTCCTAATAGTCTGTTAATTTATACGTCAGTATATACGTCTGTCATATATCAGTCTGTCTTTCTAATACTTCCTGTTTATCTATTTGTTGTTATGTCAATGTATCCGTCTGTCTACATATTTTTCTTTCTTTCTGATTCTCCCTGTCAAATAATCTATTTGTTTTTTTTTTCCTTTCTTTGTCGTATGTGTATCTGTCTGCCTTTCATCACCGTTCTACCTATCATTCTGTCTGTTTATTTAAACGTCCGTTTCCTTGTCTCGCATAGGCTGTCTATGTATCCATCTTTCTTACTCTCTCAGCATATCTGTCTATCTATCTGTTTCCATCTGTTAGTCTTTCTATACCTCTTCTTTAAATCATTCTGTCTTTCTAAAAGTCATTGATAACATAAAGTTACTATGAGAATAGAATTTCGTTTTAATTGTAACTATATTTAACTATACATTGAATAATTAATGAGGCAAACCTTCACACATTGTATTTATACATTATGCTGCTTTAGGTATTGACACAGATTCCAGGAAAATTTTTAACTTTTAAAATATTTAAAAAAAGAGAAAAAAATATTTTATAACTAACAAAGCAGTAACAGCCATGCGTGAAGAAATCCACAATTCAAGTTTTTCATCTTTTATTGACAACTTGCTGATATTGTACTACTACCCTATATTTTGAACAAAAATACTAATTATTTATCTTTATCGGCCCAAATCATAAAGTAAAGGTTTTATACGACATATACACACACGTAGATAGAGATTTCAATGTGTTTTTCAATTTTTAATGGCGAAAGTGCGGATATTTCATCTCTTAAGATACAATGGGCATTTTTCGTCTCATTGGTACCATCTGCAACAGTTGCTATGGAGATGACCTTACTTGAAAGTTTTCTATAAACAGCCACAAGCTAGCTTACTATATACAGCAAAATTAAAAGAAATAAATGATGTAAATTATCTGAGTCGCACTTAAAATTAAAGTCGCATGGGACTCTAAAAAACCACAAATGTGAATTTTTAGCTTAATAAATCAATCCGACATCAGGCTTGTCAACTGCCATTGTAGGGAGTAGGGAGTTAACTGATAGCGCTTTTTACCGATAGTCCGATACCGATATTATTCCCCAGCATTTTTGCCGATACTGATACCGACATCGATATATTTTCCTCTATTAATGAAAGGGTGTCTTGCAGATGAAAAAGATTAGAAGATCAAAAAGATTTGAAAAGACAGATCGGAAGTATTCGGAAGACCGAAGTCAAAAATACAAACCATGCCTGCATAATCTCAGAAATCTGCATGTTTATTGTTTAAAATTAACTTATAACAAACAATTTGTTATTTTTACTTTTACTTGTAGGCCTACACAAACAGAAAAAGTAAGATAAAGTTGTTAATAATTAATGGTCAAAATAAAAAAGTAAAAATGTATTAATTGTTAATTGTAACTTCACTAACTTGTGAAAATTGTGATGAAATTAAAATAATGTTCATCGTTAATCTTTGTAATTTTTACTGAATTTACTTGTAGCAGATTTTTTAAAAAAATTTGAAAAATTAAAAACACTTAATTGTATCTGTAAATCACTTCACTCAGGTGAACAGTTAACTGGAACTCTGTAAGTAAACTTTAACTCTGTAAACCAAAACCAGTTTAGTCTCCCTACAAAAATCGGCCGATCCGAAAGGATATTAACCAATAGTTCTAATATCGGTCCGATACCGATCCGATTATCGGTCGCTCCCTAGTCACGAGGGCCACGCATGGGGTCACATTGTGGTTTCGAGGGACGCACACCCACGCAATTGGAGCCATTTAATGATCAAAGCATTGCAGTTTATTTAAACTACGTAAAGAAACAATATAGCATCCCAAAAAGGACACAAAATGCGATTTTGTCTTATCAATGTCTTTTTTTCTGAGTGTGAGTAGACCAATGTTTAAAATATAGACAGTAAAACGTCTTTAAAATATAGATAGTAAAACGTGTTTAAATATAGACAGTAAAACGTCTTTAAAATATAGATAGTAAAACGTGTTTCAAATGTAGACAGTAAAACGTGTTTAAAATGTAGACGGTAAAACGTGTTTCAAATGTAGACAGTAAAACGTGTTTTAAATGTAGACAGTAAAACGTGTTTTAAATGTAGACAGTAAAACGTGTTTTAAATGTAGACAGTAAAACGTGTTTAAAATGTAGACGATAAAACGTGTTTTAAATGTAGACGGTAAAACGTGTTTAAAATGTAGACAGTAAAACGTGTTTAAAATGTAGACGGTAAAACGTGTTTTAAATGTAGACGGTAAAACGTGTTTTAAATGTAGACGATAAAACGTGTTTTAAATGTAGATAGTAAAACGTGTTTTAAATGTAGACAGTAAAACGTGTTTTAAATGTAGACAGTAAAACGTGTTTTAAATGTAGACAGTAAAACGTGTTTAATAGGCTGTAAAATTGCCTTTTAACGAAATTTTATTGGCCCGCCTGTGACTCCTTTGTTAAGGCCGCACATGTGTTAGCTAATGAATGTATGCATACCGAAAGCCACCAGTACTCACATGCCTGTTCTGTACCCTAATACAGTGGGTCTCAAATTTTTACTATTCGCGATATCCACTTAGAAAAACTGTTTTGTTGTCGCGACCTAATTTTAAAAGGAAAAAGGTTAAGAGGAACTTCATGGTGTCTACAATGTATTAGACTATAATTAGACGAACACATTTTTTTTTATATACACAGGTATATATATATATATATATATATATATATATATATATATATATATATAAACATACATATATAAATATATATATACATATATATATATATATATATATATATAAATATATAACGATCATTTATGTCCATAGAAATATTCGTGTTATCAGCCATATTACAAACATACACTGTGAAGTTGTACATCTATTTATCTAATCTCTAATTTAGTTGACATAGTCTAAAGTTATTATTGATTTTCTTTGTCGAATTATTGGCAGAATAGCAATCAATTAGATTTTAGAACAAACAAACACACACACACAGACAAAGAGAAAAAGAGTGGAGAAAGTGAAAGAGAGGGAGAGAGTGAGGGAGAGAAGGAGAGGGAGAGAGAAGAGAGAGAGGCAGAGAGAGAGGGAGAAGGAGAGAGTGAGAGAGAAGGAGAGGAAGGGATAGGGAGAGAGGGGGAGAGAAGGAGAGAGAGGAGTGGGAGAGAGAGGGGAGAAAGAGAGAGGGAGGGAGAGAGAGAGATGGGGAGAAGGATGGGAGAGGGACAGAGAGAAGGAGAGAGGGAGGGAGAGGGACAGAGAGAGGGAGAGAGGGAGAGGGAGAGAGAAGGAGAGGGAGAGAGAGAGAGATTTAAGGAGAGGGGAGATAGAGATGGAGAGAGAAGGAGAGGGGGAGAGAGAGTCGTGCACAATTAATTTTCGCCCCTCTATTAATTTTTTCTTCTCGACTCAACCGCAATTCGGCCGAGATCCACTAGTGGGTCGCTGCCCCCACTTTAAGAATCACTGCCCTAACGTAAGATTCCATTACTTCCAATGTCTATCTATCACTAATGCATATCCTCCAGCCGAATTTTTTTTTTTACTAGCTGTTCAATTCAATTTAATAATAATAGGGAGAAACGCTCCAGTGACTGTTGAATCAATGTGATCAATAACTATTTCAGTGATGTAGGAAAAAAAATAATTTTTAAGAGTTTAACTGATATTGCCATAAAGGAGTGTCTCAAAATTTATCCAAAGACAAATTAGGAAATTCCAATATAAAGTAGGTCAAAGTAGTCTTGTAGTAGAGAAAATCAAACAACTCGACATACTCTTTATTTCTTCTTCTTTTTTTCTTTGTATTACCTCAAACTTTGCACACAGTATTGTGCACTGATACCGGTGCACACACACAAGCTAAGACTTATAGTGTCCGGTTACTAAATACTTACATTGGTTTCTGTTGACAGATTGGTAAATAGGTCACCATTCTTATCTTTCCAAACCAAGGTGTTTTTAGGGGTACCGGGTGCTTTGTAAACTGTACAGAATTACATACAAAATTTAATGGATGAATTAACCAGTGCTTTGTAAACTGCAATAATGAATTACGTACAAAATTTAACGAATGAATTAACAAAAATAATAATTCAAAATTGTTTTAATGTAATCAGTTTATCATGTGTAGGCACGTTATGTTTTAAGGGTCTTGAGGGGAAGATTTCAAACATGTTTGGACTCATGAAACAATAACGTCCAGGGCTAAAAAAAAAAAAAAAAAAGTGACATTTCCTAGGGCTTCGGAATCCTGGGAAATGCTATTTTCACTGAATAAATACGTTTGGTAAGAAGACAATCGGACCACAACGTGTTTATAAAGGGCCTAGTAGGCTTTAAAATAAAACATTAAATGTAAAGTGTATATATATATATATATATATATATATATATATATGTACATATATACATATATATATATATATATATACCAGCTGCAAGTACCCGGCTTTGCCCGGGTCTAAAATAAAGGGGTTTTCTCTATTTACCTTCTGTTTTCTCCCTACCCCCTCTCTCTCCATCCCTCCCCCCCTCTCTCCATCCCTACCCCATCTCTCTCCCTCACTCCTCTCTTTTCTCTTTCTCTCTCCCTTTTCTCTCTCTCTCCTCCATCCCTCTTTTCTCCCCCTTCCCCCTCCTCTCTCCCTCCCCGCCACTCTCTCTCTCTTTATCTCTTCCTTCCCCTTTCCTCTCTCCTCTCCTCCTCTCTTCCTCCCTCCACCTCCTCCCCTCTCCCCCTCTCTCTCCACCCCTCCCTCTCTCCCCTCTCTCCCGTCCTTCCATTTCTCTCCCTCCCTGCCTCCTCTCTCTCTTCCTTTCTCTTTCCCTCCCTCCCTCTCCCTTCTTCCCTCTCTCTCCCTCCTTCTCTCTCCCCTTCTTCCTTCCCTCTTCTCCCTATCTCTCTCCCCCTCTCTCTCCCTCCCTTTCTCTTTCCTCTCCCTCCCTTTCTCTCTCCCTCCCTCTGCCATACACTCTCTCCCTCCCCTCCTTCTCTCTCCCCCTCTCCCTCCTTCTCTCTCACCCTTCCTCCCTCCCTCCTCCCTCTCTCTCTCCCACTCGTCTCCTCTTCTCTCTCTCTTTATCTCTCTCTCCCTCCATCTCTCTCTTCATCTCTCTCTCTCTCGTTCTATATATATATATATATATATATATATATATATATTATAATTATTATGGCTTCACACTTCTTCTAAACCCCTTCTTCATTCCTTTACTCAAGCACACAAACTGTACAAATCAGGGAGCATGAAAAAACAACAATTCTGTATTTCTTTTTCCGTCCCTAACCGTTTCTTCTCCGTCGGTTCAATGACACATTCACTTGGTGCGCGAATACAGGGAATGCCCTGTGCATTGATACAATTTGAATACAATAACATTTGAAGCACCCGCGCGCAAGTTCATGTATCATCGGGAAATGACGTCGCAGAGGATTTCTATTTATAGCGATGGCGTTCCCTTACCGTGATTACATTAATATAGTAAAATACTAAAATAATTAATTACAATTAAACTACCCATTGAGATGGAACGAAACCTGTTTCATGACCTTTCCCATGTAATTATATGTACGTGTACCGAATTTCACATTATTTGGTTGTCTGGATCTTGAGTTTTAAGGGAACAGACAGACAGCAAATGCGTCTTATAAGTACATATATATATATATATATATATATATATATATATATATATATATATATATATATGGTATCCTACAAAATGTTTTCACGCAATAAAACGTTCCATATTTTAAAATATTAAAAAGTAACTTTTTTTTTTTTTTTACAATAAATAATCACATTACCTTGTTTCTTTCTTAATACGGTCAACTTCTAGCCTGAAGAAATAGAAAAAAAATAAATATAAACATACTGATTAAGTAACTTATTATCGTCAAAGAATGGGTAGTTTTTTGTTGTTTTCGTTTATAATTTATTGGTCGCAATTATTTTTTTTTCAAGTAGTTGTCCAGTAATGATTTAATTGTTGTTTATTTTCAGCTTTAATAAAAATCAACAGTTTTAAGTGTTTTTTTTTAAATATTTATTCATGAAAAGTTTGAACAAAGTATACTGGAATAAACATGTGAACAAAGTATAATGAAATAAAAATCTTAACAAAGTATAAAGGAATCAACATGTGAACAAATTATAATGAAATCAAGGTATGAACAAATTATAATGCAATCAACATCTGAACGAAGTATAATAGTAACAAGGTATTTGAACGGCATTCATTGATATGAAAATGGACAGAAACACAGACAGTCAGTGGAAAAACGATCTCTTTAAGATTTTGCAGATGAAACTGTCAGTCTGTCATGTGACAACTTGCCACAATCAGAGATCACAGTCTCTCAAATCAAACGGTCAGTCTGTCATGGGAGGACACCTTAATTAATATCGATACTTAAATGGTAGGTGTTTTTATAATCAGACACAACAGCGTGTGTACATTAAGATAAGATTGAGGAGAGAATGATATGGTTTGTTATGTGTGTTTGTGTGTTTATTTCGAGTACTTTTGTTTTGCCGTGACATTTGCATCATACTCACTTCAACTTGGATCGCTCTTCCTTCTCATTTAACAATTTTGGTGTTTTCCTTTGATCTTTATCACTAGCCGCACTTTAAATAGAAACATGTATTAACATTTGATTGATAAATAATTCATATGTGTCATCAATAAGCTGTATACTTATATATATATATATATATATATATATATATATATATATATATATAGAGAGAGAGAGAGAGAGAGAGAGAGAGAGAGAGAGAGAGAGAGAGAGAGAGAGAGAGAGAGAGAGAGAGAGAGAGAGAGACGGATTTATAATTTAAGGGACCGTAGGGCAACACAAATCTGAGGCCCCATTTTGAAAAATAAAAAAAAACATTGCTAATTTGTATATACTACTCAACAATTTTGGGCCCCTTATTTCGCTGGGCTCGTAGGCCACGACCTAGTCGGCCTATTTGTAAAGTCGGCCCTGTATATATATACATATATTTAAAGGAGGTAGTGTCATTTGTTGGTCCTCTATAAATAGATATTCACAGAAAATCATGATAAACTTATTAAAAGGTTTAAATGAGTAATAACAAACGTGTTACTTTATTTCAACTGTCGGTACACTGGCTTTATGATTCAGTGGTGGTGTGTTCACAGTGTTGGTTACTTCCAGTAGGTCTGCACTGTAATAAAAAATATTAAAATAAAATGGCATATGGCATTTTTTTTTACTGCTATTTACATTCTTGTGAAACCAGCACATGAATATTATATAATAATACTCATTTCCAGTGTGCGTTAAATCGAAAGTAAAGAATTAATACAACAGTATTCCAGTTTAAAATACAACCATGAAAAAAATCGGATCTGCCCGAAACCAAAAAATAACCTAGCCTACCGATCAAGCATAAGGGGATTTAACTCTATGCAAAGGTTTTGCAGGGTACAGCTAGTAATAAATAAATTCTGCGTCATAGAAATAAAACAGATTAATGTCGCTTGCACTTTTCGTTTTGGTCACATCTGTGAAATTGTATATTTTTTTTTTATGTCGTCATAGATAAGAATTGTACTGACGGTCTAGTTCTAACCAGTGGTGGCGAACCTTTTCCGCGTGCCCAAAAATTCAACCAAAAAATTTATGTATAGCAAAGTATCAACACTCCAATTAAAATTACAGGAAGTGATATTTTTTTTAGTCCGCATGCCGACTGATGAGGCTCTGCGTGCCGACTAATGAGGCAGACCCAACCACCATCAAGAGGTTTTTGAGGCTGACGCTTATCTGTGGGGGTATTGCCTAGCCATTACTACGTCGATCTGGCTCGCTAGCGATCTTCTTCTTCTTCTTTTTTTTTCATAATTCCCTCAAAGGGAGAGATGTTTATCTCCTTAGATCCTGTAAACCAATGAGGAGATGGTTTATGCGGAGTCCTTCTTTCATCCCCATCGTAGCTGATAGTACAATGGCAAGGAGGCACCACGGGAGACATGTCAATGTAATTGGGTCTTGCCGGGAGTCGAACCAGTAACCCACAGCATGCAGGTGCCGAAACAACTTTAAAGACCCGGCTCGATCCCAAATAACCCATTTATCTTTATCAAACAATTTTGAGCTTGCTGTTAGATAGCCTTGCGTTATGCGCTAAGCTGACTCATAAGGCCGTGCCGCCATGCGTTGTGCACTATGCTGACGCGTAAAACTGTGACGCTTGCGTTGTGCACTAAGCCAAAGCGTAAAACTGTGCTGCCATGCGTTGTGCACTAAGCCGACGCGTAAAACTGTGCGCTATGTTTTGTGCACTAAGCCGACGCGTAAAACAGTGCCGCTTAGCGTTGTGCACTTAGCTGACCCGTATACTGATTATACAGTGTTTCCGAGCAGCAATTAGTTGAATTACATTTTTATGTAACGTTGAGTAATTGTCAGATTTTGTCTGAGTGCTTGGCATACTCAACCACAGGTGAATCCACGTTTGATGTCAATAAGACCTGCATGTACAGTATTTCGTTGAGCATGTAATACATTTAATAATAAAGAGAAACACGATTTGTTATTTTGAAAAAAAAAAGATTTGGCTTCAATTAGTTAAAAACTAATTTTAGAAAATTAAATTGAGCAAAAAAAAAAACAACCCAAAAATATCTTAGAAAATACTTAAAAAACATAAACAAACAATTATCATAGACATCTACCTCGATTATTCTCTTTTAATTACTGTTTTTCCATTTATCAATTACTACAATTATATTTTATTACATTTTGAAATACAAAAAAAAAAACAGCTAGTTGAAATGAATCTCAAATTTCATGTTTTCATAACTAAGCGATATCATAAATTAGACTCATTTGTACACTTAGTTTATGTTACAAATATCATCAATATGCTTAGTATTGAGCACATATTAGATATGGTATCTAGTAAGTTTAATATTATATCCGTCATCACTGTGTATACTCATCATATGTTATATATATCATCAGTGCTGTTATATGTTATTTACATTATTTGTGTCCACCTTCATAATATTCGACATATATTTTCAGTGGTAACTTAATAGCTTACATTATTTGGTACACACACACACATATAATCAACATATATATTTCACATCTTCAAGACGCCGGAAATACGTCACAGCAAGCAAGACACAGTCAACCGCATTCGACAACTCGCATTGTTTACCAGCCTGAAAGACTATTTATAGATTTGTGGAATTCTCAAAACCGTCACAGCAAGCGCGTTATTTTTTTTTAAATTTCTTTTATAAAACCAGATTATTTTAATTTCTTATATGAACATTAAGCAATATGAGCATGATGGTGGTTTTATAATAGTTAATAATACTATTTCATGTCTAGACAACTCCAGTTATTTTTAAAACAGTACTGTTTGGTCGTAATCATGTTTTATGTGCTCTACATACGAAACTATTTCATTTATCCCCCGTCGCGGTAAATTCTGTATCCGTTTAACCGCGGAAATGAGGGAATGCTGTACATAAAAAAACATTATAATGTCAACTGATTATTGTAAAAAAAAAAAACACATTTAATAATACAATTATGTGTGTACTGAATAGTGTAGGTACTGTAGGATGAAGGTTATACTAAAAGAAACGTTAGCTGGGTTGCTATATGTACTGAATAGTGTAGGTACTGTAAGATGAAGGTTAGACGAAAAGAATCTTATGCTGTGTTATGCAAGTCTAAAAAAAATACAAAGCAGTGACTTGAATGAAAAAAATGTTACATCAAATAACACTATAGTGTGATGGGGTAACGGGTAAATTGAGGCAGAGACAAAGCGAACCAAAAAAATTAAAACACCCACCACCCGAAATATGTTTGTTAGACACTGAATGAAAAAGATTACACTTAAAAAAATCCTGATCTTACAAAAAGGCATTAATATATAAAACCAAAAAAGAGAATTCAGTCTGGCAGCTTATCGAGAATCAAGGCACACAAAGAATTAACTAAAAATCTGTAAACAACAAAAAAAAAACGAGTTGCTGGAAGGTACCAGATAGTGACTATAAAGTCTGCACATGTTAGTTCAAAGTTCAACTTTGCATAACATGTACATCAATAAGCCTGTTATTTTGTTTGATTGCTTATTTTAAAAAATAATTACAGTAATTATATTGATTGATAAGGCGGCGTATGCTACGACGCGGGACGGCTAGTATAAACATATTAGGCTACGTTTTTTTCTTTTCTTAATAGACCAGATAAAACGTGTAATACATGTATCTACTTACATTGTATCACTAGATAAAACGTGTAATACATGTATCTACTTACATTGTATCATCAGATAAAACGTGTAATAAATGTATCTACTTACATTGTATCATCAGATAAAACGTGTAATACATGTATCTACTTACATTGTATCTTCTCTAGACAGTCTTTCATTGGGTTCAATTTTGTTCTGGAAAAAAAAAGAGAAACTACATGTATGGTCTGACTGTTAACCGAGGAAATCAATCATGAGTGATTTACATAAAAGTCATTTTAATTATTTTATATGTTAGTGATGCAAGTAACCCCCATCGACGTATATTTCACATATTTCATCTAAGCTATTTATTTTATGAAATTGAAAAAAAAAATTAAAATTATTGATTTTTCAAGGCAAAGTGATTCGGTTCATTCTCCAAATGCAATCTTTATTTATTTTATTAAGATAAACATTAAAAAAAAAAGATTTTGCATGTGCATCGGCTCAAAATCACATAAAACATTTATGCAATACATCACGTCATTATTCTTCTATCGGCATTTATTTTTAATCTTCTGAAGATGCAAAAAAAAAATCTGCTGTTTTTTTTTTTACTTTACTTCGTACATGTTTTTATCTATTTTCAGAAAACATGTTTATGTTCATGAATGTAGGCCTACTGCCAGAACTTCAACGGTGAACTGGCTGAAACAATCTTTGAAATGGCGATAACTTTGCCACGTCATAGATGAATATATATATATATATATATATATATATATATATATATATATATATACAAAACCAGGTTAACGCACAGATTAGATATGTGTGGGTCTTTCGAATTTTATTTTTGCAAGGTAAATGACGTAATTGACATTGAATGACCCATAAAAAATATATTTCAGGAAATCGGTTGCACACTTGTGATGGACATTATATCAGAATAAATAAGGAATGCTGGAGTCTTAAGCTTTAATGCTGATCACTTTAAAATTAAATCTTCTTGTAATCATCTTTTCTCCAACTCTCTTTAAAGACCAAGGATGTATTCCATCAGAAGTATTGTATCAAAAAATATTGCATGAGAAGTATTGTACCAGAAGTATTGTATCAACATTTTTTTCATCAGAGGTATTGTTTCGAAAATCAGTGACAAATCTTGTATCGACAGATCATATTTTAAATACACGCATGGCCGTTTTTATGGAGGGCCAAACTTAGTGGCTGCATAGGGCCCAGCTACAGAGCCCCTCCCCCCTCAAGTGAGGCATTCAGGCAGAGCATATATTGTTAACATAAGAACCCACACAAGGAATAGTATTCTGGGCCCTTGTCATTGGGCAGAATGACAACGTGTGGGGGCAGAGGGGTTTCAGATGTAAGAGATTATTAATTTCGCAACCAGAGGCTGTGACATTCCCACCCATCCCCAAATAATATTTGCCACGGGCCCCATGAAAACGTACATGTACAGAACATTTCCTGAAACTTATTGTCACATTGTCCTGGACGTATACCACATGGTCAGTATCAATACAAACCTTTTATTTTTACAACAGTTAGGATTAACCAGTCTGATTGGTATAACAGTTAGGATTAATCAATCTGATTTGTACAGCAGTTAGGATTAACCAATCTGATTTCTATCTCAGTTAAGATAAATTAATCTGAATTTTATTACATTATATCAACTTTAACAACATTCAAATTTTTTTTTTTTAAATTCACAAATTAGCTTTAGATCATGCAAACCTTTGTTTTTTTTAACATTTAATCAATCAGCTATTTTAACATTTGCATGTAAATCAATTAGCTTTCACAACATTCTATCAGTTAGCTATTATAACATTCTGCCAGTTAGCTATTATAAAAATGAGCCAGATAGCTACTATAACTTTCAGTGAGTTAGCTATTATATCACTCAGCCAGTTAGCTATTTTAACATTCAGTCAGTTAGCTTTCATAACATTCAATCAATTAGCTATTATAGCATTCAGTCAGTTAGCTATAATAAAATTCAAACGACTGTTATAATAATTCGATCAATTTTTCATTTCATTACGGCTTGTTTGCATTATCATATTATTTAAAAAAAAATAATGTAATACTATTTCAATTTACCTTTGGTTTGGTCATTTTTAAACACTGTAGATCTGCCTTGTCACCTGTTGCATTAAAAAATAAATATTTGAGTATTTTTCCTTTTTTTAAATAAAGATGGAAACATTTCATTAAGGTCAAGGGCGTTATGTTAAAAAATAATGGCTGAAATAATGAATTCTTTTTTTTTATTGTACAGAGATCATATAAGAATGAAAAACGATGGTTACAGATATGAAAATTTTTCCCAAAAAATTATTAGACGTTATATGATTTTTTAATCCCATCATGAAATTCTTAGTTTTAATCCCATCACGAGATTCTTAGCTTTAATCCCATCACGAGATTCTTAGCTTTAAAGCCCACAATTCGCTTCTTGCTAACGGGTTATTGTTACGAGTGCCAGAATATAAATAATATTACTTTACAAGTTGACCAGACACAAGCTGGGAACTTCTGATCTGGAGAGGCGGTTCTCATTACAAGTTAACCAGGCACAAGCTTGGAACTTCTGATCTGGAGCAGCGGTTCTCATTACAAGTTAACCAGACACAAGCTTGGAACTTCTGATCTGGAGCAGCGGTTCTCATTACAAGTTAACCAGACACAAGCTTGGAACTTCTGATCTGGAGCAGCGGTTCTCATTACAAGTTAACCAGACACAAGCTTGGAACTTCTGATCTGGAGCAGCGGTTCTCATTACAAGTTAACCAGGCACAAGCTTGGAACTTCTGATCTGGAGCAGCGGTTCTCATTACAAGTTAACCAGGCACAAGCTTGGAACTTCTGATCTGGAGCAGCGGTTCTCATTACAAGTTAACCAGACAAAAGCTTGGAACTTCTGATCTGGAGCAGCGGTTCTCATTACAAGTTAACCAGGCACAAGCTTGGAACTTCTGATCTGGAGCAGCGGTTCTCATTACAAGTTAAACAGGCACAAGCTTGGAACTTCTGATCTGGAGCAGCGGTTCTCATTACAAGTTAACCAGACACAAGCTTGGAACTTCTGATCTGGAGCAGCGGTTCTCATTACAAGTTAACCAGACACAAGCTTGGAACTTCTGATCTGGAGCAGCGGTTCTCATTACAAGTTAACCAGACACAAGCTTGGAACTTCTGATCTGGAGCAGCGGTTCTCATTACAAGTTAACCAGGCACAAGCTTGGAACTTCTGATCTGGAGCAGCGGTTCTCATTACAAGTTAACCAGGCACAAGCTTGGAACTTCTGATCTGGAGCAGCGGTTCTCATTACAAGTTAACCAGGCACAAGCTTGGAACTTCTGATCTGGAGCAGCGGTTCTCATTACAAGTTAACCAGGCACAAGCTTGGAACTTCTGATCTGGAGCAGCGGTTCTCATTACAAGTTAAACAGGCACAAGCTTGGAACTTCTGATCTGGAGCAGCGGTTCTCATTACAAGTTAACCAGACACAAGCTTGGAACTTCTGATCTGGAGCAGCGGTTCTCATTACAAGTTAACCAGACACAAGCTTGGAACTTCTGATCTGGAGCAGCGGTTCTCATTACAAGTTAACCAGACACAAGCTTGGAACTTCTGATCTGGAGCAGCGGTTCTCATTACAAGTTAACCAGGCACAAGCTTGGAACTTCTGATCTGGAGCAGCGGTTCTCATTACAAGTTAACCAGGCACAAGCTTGGAACTTCTGATCTGGAGCAGCGGTTCTCATTACAAGTTAACCAGGCACAAGCTTGGAACTTCTGATCTGGAGCAGCGGTTCTCATTACAAGTTAACCAGGCACAAGCTTGGAACTTCTGATCTGGAGCAGCGGTTCTCATTACAAGTTAACAAGGCACAAGCTTGGAACTTCTGATCTGGAGCAGCGGTTCTCATTACAAGTTAACCAGACACACGCTTGAAACTTCTGATCTGGAGCAGCGGTTCTCATTACGTTAACCAGACACAAGCTTGGAACTTCTGATCTGGAGCAGCGGTTCTCATTACAAGTTAACCAGACACAAGCTTGGAACTTCTGATCTGGAGCAGCGGTTCTCATTACAAGTTAACCAGAGACAAGCTTGGAACTTCTGATCTGGAGCAGCGGTTCTCATTACAAGTTAACCAGGCAAAAGCTTGGAACTTCTGATCTGGAGCAGCGGTTCTCATTACAAGTTAACCAGACACAAGCTTGGAACTTCTGATCTGGAGCAGCGGTTCTCATTACAAGTTAACCAGACACAAGCTTGGAACTTCTGATCTGGAGCAGCGGTTCTCATTACAAGTTAACCAGACACAAGCTTGGAACTTCTGATCTGGAGCAGCGGTTCTCATTACAAGATAACCAGGCAAAAGCTTGGAACTTCTGATCTGGAGCAGCGGTTCTCATTACAAGTTAACCAGACACAAGCTTGGAACTTCTGATCTGGAGCAGCGGTTCTCATTACAAGTTAACCAGGCACAATCTTGGAACTTCTGATCTGGAGCAGCGGTTCTCATTAAAAGTTAACCAGGCACAAGCTTGGAACTTCTGATCTGGAGCAGCGGTTCTCATTACAAGTTAACCAGACACAAGCTTGGAACTTCTGATCTGGAGCAGCGGTTTTCATTACAAGTTAACCAGACATAAGCTTGGAACTTCTGATCTGGAGCAGCGGTTCTCATTAAAAGTTAACCAGACAAAAGCTTGGAACTTCTGATCTGGAGCAGCGGTTCTCATTACAAGTTAACCAGACACACGCTTGGAACTTCTGATCTGGAGCAGCGGTTCTCATTACAAGTTAACCAGACACAAGCTTGCAACTTCTGATCTGGAGCAGCGGTTCTCATTACAAGTTTACCAGGCACAAGCTTGGAACTTCTGATCTGGAGCAGCGGTTCTCATTACAAGTTAACCAGACACAAGCTTGGAACTTCTGATCTGGAGCAGCGGTTCTCATTACAAGTTAACCAGACACAAGCTTGGAACTTCTGATCTGGAGCAGCGGTTCTCATTACAAGTTAACCAGACACAAGCTTGGAACTTCTGATCTGGAGCAGCGGTTCTCATTACAAGTTAACCAGACACAAGCTTGGAACTTCTGATCTGGAGCAGCGGTTCTCATTACAAGTTAACCAGACACAAGATTGGAACTTCAGATCTGGAGCAACGGTTCTCATTACAAGTTAACCAGAGACAAGCTTGGAACTTCTGATCTGGAGCAGCGGTTCTCATTACAAGTTAACCAGGCAAAAGCTTGGAACTTCTGATCTGGAGCAGCGGTTCTCATTACAAGTTAACCAGACACAAGCTTGGAACCTCTGATCTGGAGTTGCGGTTCTCATTACAAGTTAACCAGACACAAGCTTGGAACTTCTGATCTGGAGCAGCGGTTCTCATTACAAGTTAACCAGGCACAAGCTTGGAACTTCTGATCTGGAGCAGCGGTTCTCATTAGAAGTTAACCAGGCACAAGCTTGGAACTTCTGATCTGGAGCAGCGGTTCTCATTACAAGTTAACCAGGCAAAAGCTTGGATTTTCTGATCTGGAGCAGCGGTTCTCATTACAAGTTAACCAGACAAAAGCTTGGAACTTCTGATCTGGAGCAGCGGTTCTCATTACAAGTTAACCAGACAAAAGCTTGGAACTTCTGATCTGGAGCAGCGGTTTTCATTACAAGTTAACCAGACATAAGCTTGGAACTTCTGATCTGGAGCAGCGGTTCTCATTACAAGTTAACCAGACACAAGCTTGGAACTTCTGATCTGGAGCAGCGGTTCTCATTACAAGTTAACCAGACACAAGCTTGGAACTTCTGATCTGGAGCAGCGGTTCTCATTACAAGTTAACCAGACACAAGCTTGGAACTTCAGATCTGGAGCAGCGGTTCTCATTACAAGTTAACCAGACACAAGCTTGGAACTTCTGATCTGGAGCAGCGGTTCTCATTACAAGTTAACCAGACACAAGCTTGGAACTTCTGATCTGGAGCAGCGGTTCTCATTACAAGTTAACTAGACACAAGCTTGGAACTTCTGATCTGGAGCAGCGGTTCTCATTACAAGTTAACCAGGTAAAGCTTGGAACTTCTGATCTGGAGCAGCGGTTCTCATCACAAGTTAACCAGGCACAACCTTGGAACTTCTGATCTGGAGCAGCGGTTCTCATTACAAGTTAACCAGACACAAGCTTTGAACTTCTGATCTGGAGCAGCGGTTCTCATTACAAGTTAACCAGACACAAGCTTGGAACTTCTGATCTGGAGCAGTGGTTCTCATTACAAGTTAACCAGGCACAAGCTTGGAACTTCTGATCTGGAGCAGCGGTTCTCATTAAAAGTTAACCAGGCACAAGCTTGGAACTTCTGATCTGGAGCAGCGGTTCTCATTACAAGTTAACCAGCCACAAGCTTGGAACTTCTGATCTGGAGCAGCGGTTCTCATTACAAGTTAACCAGACACAAGCTTGGAACTTCTGATCTGGAGCAGCGGTTCTCATTACAAGTTAACCAGGCAAAGCTTGGATTTTCTGATCTGGAGCAGCGGTTCTCATTACAAGTTAACCAGACACACGCTTGGAACTTCTGATCTGGAGCAGCGGTTCTCATTACAAGTTAACCAGACACAAGCTTGGAACTTCTGATCTGGAGCAGCGGTTCTCATTACAAGTTAACCAGACACAAGCTTGGAACTTCTGATCTGGGGCAGCGGTTCTCATTACAAGTTAACCAGACAAAAGCTTGGAACTTCTGATCTGGAGCAGCGGTTCTCATTACAAAATAACCAGGCACAAGCTTGCAACTTCTGATCTGGAGCAGCGGTTCTCATTACAAGTTTACCAGGCACAAGCTTGGAACTTCTGATCTGGAGCAGCGGTTCTCATTACAAGTTAACCAGACACAAGCTTGGAACTTCTGATCTGGAGCAGCGGTTCTCATTACAAGTTAACCAGACACCAGCTTGGAACTTCTGATCTGGAGCAGCGGTTCTCATTACAAGTTAACCAGGCACATGCTTGGAACTTCTGATCTGGAGCAGCGGTTCTCATTATAAGTTAACCAGACACAAGCTTGGAACTTCTGATCTGGAGCAACGGTTCTCATTACAAGTTAACCAGAGACAAGCTTGGAACTTCTGATCTGGAGCAGCGGTTCTCATTACAAGTTAACCAGGCAAAAGCTTGGAACTTCTGATCTGGAGCAGCGGTTCTCATTACAAGTTTTACCAGACACAAGCTTGGAACTTCTGATCTGGAGCAGCGGTTCTCATTACAAGTTAACCAGACACAAGCTTGGAACTTCTGATCTGGAGCAGCGGTTCTCATTACAAGTTAACCAGGCACAAGCTTGGAACTTCTGATCTGGAGCAGCGGTTCTCATTACAAGTTAACCAGGCACAAGCTTGGAACTTCTGATCTGGAGCAGCGGTTCTCATTACAAGTTAACCAGGCAAAAGCTTGGATTTTCTGATCTGGAGCAGCGGTTCTCATTACAAGTTAACCAGACAAAAGCTTGGAACTTCTGATCTGGAGCAGCTGTTCTCATTACAAGTTAACCAGACAAAAGCTTGGAACTTCTGATCTGGAGCAGCGGTTTTTATTACAAGTTAACCAGACATAAGCTTGGAACTTCTGATCTGGATCAGCGGTTCTCATTAAAAGTTAACCAGACACAAGCTTGGAACTTCTGATCTGGAGCAGCGGTTCTCATTACAAGTTAACCAGACACAAGCTTGGAACTTCTGATCTGGAGCAGCGGTTCTCATTACAAGTTAACCAGACACAAGCTTGGAACTTCTGATCTGGAGCAGCGGTTCTCATTACAAGTTAACCAGACACAAGCTTGGAACTTCTGATCTGGAGCAGCGGTTCTCATTACAAGTTAACCAGACACAAGCTTGGAACTTCTGATTTGGAGCAGCGGTTCTCATTACAAGTTAACCAGACACAAGCTTGCAACTTCTGATCTGGAGCAGCGGTTCTCATTACAAGTTTACCAGGCACAAGCTTGGAACTTCTGATCTGGAGCAGCGGTTCTCATTACAAGTTAACCAGACACAAGCTTGGAACTTCTGATCTGGAGCAGCGGTTCTCATTACAAGTTAACCAGACACAAGCTTGGAACTTCTGATCTGGAGCAGCGGTTCTCATTACAAGTTAACCAGACACAAGCTTGGAACTTCTGATCTGGAGCAGCGGTTCTCATTACAAGTTAACCAGACACAAGCTTGGAACTTCTGATCTGGAGCAGCGGTTCTCATTACAAGTTAACCAGACACAAGATTGGAACTTCAGATCTGGAGCAACGGTTCTCATTACAAGTTAACCAGAGACAAGCTTGGAACTTCTGATCTGGAGCAGCGGTTCTCATTACAAGTTAACCAGGCAAAAGCTTGGAACTTCTGATCTGGAGCAGCGGTTCTCATTACAAGTTAACCAGACACAAGCTTGGAACTTCTGATCTGGAGCAGCGGTTCTCATTACAAGTTAACCAGACACAAGCTTGGAACTTCTGATCTGGAGCAGCGGTTCTCATTACAAGTTAACCAGGCACAAGCTTGGAACTTCTGATCTGGAGCAGCGGTTCTCATTACAAGTTAACCAGAGACAAGCTTGGAACTTCTGATCTGGAGCAGCGGTTCTCATTACAAGTTAACCAGGCAAAAGCTTGGATTTTCTGATCTGGAGCAGCGGTTCTCATTACAAGTTAACCAGACAAAAGCTTGGAACTTCTGATCTGGAGCAGCGGTTCTCATTACAAGTTAACCAGACAAAGGCTTGGAACTTCTGATCTGGAGCAGCGGTTTTCATTACAAGTTAACCAGACATAAGCTTGGAACTTCTGATCTGGAGCAGCGGTTCTCATTACAAGTTAACGAGACACAAGCTTGGAACTTCTGATCTGGAGCAGCGGTTCTCATTACAAGTTAACCAGACACAAGCTTGGAACTTCTGATCTGGAGCAGCGGTTCTCATTACAAGTTAACCAGACACAAGCTTGGAACTTCTGATCTGGAGCAGCGGTTCTCATTACAAGTTAACCAGACACAAGCTTGGAACTTCTGATCTGGAGCAGCGGTTCTCATTACAAGTTAACCAGACACAAGCTTGGAACTTCAGATCTGGAGCAGCGGTTCTCATTACAAGTTAACCAGACACAAGCTTGGAACTTCTGATCTGGAGCAGCGGTTCTCATTACAAGTTAACCAGACACAAGCTTGGAACTTCTGATCTGGAGCAGCGGTTCTCATTACAAGTTAACCAGACACAAGCTTGGAACTTCTGATCTGGAGCAGCGGTTCTCATTACAAGTTAACCAGGTAAAAGCTTGGAACTTCTGATCTGGAGCAGCGGTTCTCATCACAAGTTAACCAGGCACAACCTTGGAACTTCTGATCTGGAGCAGCGGTTCTCATTACAAGTTAACCAGACACAAGCTTTGAACTTCTGATCTGGAGCAGCGGTTCTCATTACAAGTTAACCAGACACAAGCTTGGAACTTCTGATCTGGAGCAGTGGTTCTCATTACAAGTTAACCAGGCACAAGCTTGGAACTTCTGATCTGGAGCAGCGGTTCTCATTAAAAGTTAACCAGGCACAAGCTTGGAACTTCTGATCTGGAGCAGCGGTTCTCATTACAAGTTAACCAGCCACAAGCTTGGAACTTCTGATCTGGAGCAGCGGTTCTCATTACAAGTTAACCAGACACAAGCTTGGAACTTCTGATCTGGAGCAGCGGTTCTCATTACAAGTTAACCAGGCAAAAGCTTGGATTTTCTGATCTGGAGCAGCGGTTCTCATTACAAGTTAACCAGACACACGCTTGGAACTTCTGATCTGGAGCAGCGGTTCTCATTACAAGTTAACCAGACACAAGCTTGGAACTTCTGATCTGGAGCAGCGGTTCTCATTACAAGTTAACCAGACACAAGCTTGGAACTTCTGATCTGGGGCAGCGGTTCTCATTACAAGTTAACCAGACAAAAGCTTGGAACTTCTGATCTGGAGCAGCGGTTCTCATCACAAGTTAACCAGGCACAACCTTGGAACTTCTGATCTGGAGCAGCGGTTCTCATTACAAGTTAACCAGACACAAGCTTTGAACTTCTGATCTGGAGCAGCGGTTCTCATTACAAGTTAACCAGACACAAGCTTGGAACTTCTGATCTGGAGCAGTGGTTCTCATTACAAGTTAACCAGGCACAAGCTTGGAACTTCTGATCTGGAGCAGCGGTTCTCATTAAAAGTTAACCAGGCACAAGCTTGGAACTTCTGATCTGGAGCAGCGGTTCTCATTACAAGTTAACCAGCCACAAGCTTGGAACTTCTGATCTGGAGCAGCGGTTCTCATTACAAGTTAACCAGACACAAGCTTGGAACTTCTGATCTGGAGCAGCGGTTCTCATTACAAGTTAACCAGGCAAAAGCTTGGATTTTCTGATCTGGAGCAGCGGTTCTCATTACAAGTTAACCAGACACACGCTTGGAACTTCTGATCTGGAGCAGCGGTTCTCATTACAAGTTAACCAGACACAAGCTTGGAACTTCTGATCTGGAGCAGCGGTTCTCATTACAAGTTAACCAGACACAAGCTTGGAACTTCTGATCTGGGGCAGCGGTTCTCATTACAAGTTAACCAGACAAAAGCTTGGAACTTCTGATCTGGAGCAGCGGTTCTCATTACAAAATAACCAGGCACAAGCTTGCAACTTCTGATCTGGAGCAGCGGTTCTCATTACAAGTTTACCAGGCACAAGCTTGGAACTTCTGATCTGGAGCAGCGGTTCTCATTACAAGTTAACCAGACACAAGCTTGGAACTTCTGATCTGGAGCAGCGGTTCTCATTACAAGTTAACCAGACACCAGCTTGGAACTTCTGATCTGGAGCAGCGGTTCTCATTACAAGTTAACCAGGCACAAGCTTGGAACTTCTGATCTGGAGCAGCGGTTCTCATTATAAGTTAACCAGACACAAGCTTGGAACTTCTGATCTGGAGCAACGGTTCTCATTACAAGTTAACCAGAGACAAGCTTGGAACTTCTGATCTGGAGCAGCGGTTCTCATTACAAGTTAACCAGGCAAAAGCTTGGAACTTCTGATCTGGAGCAGCGGTTCTCATTACAAGTTAACCAGACACAAGCTTGGAACTTCTGATCTGGAGCAGCGGTTCTCATTACAAGTTAACCAGACACAAGCTTGGAACTTCTGATCTGGAGCAGCGGTTCTCATTACAAGTTAACCAGGCACAAGCTTGGAACTTCTGATCTGGAGCAGCGGTTCTCATTACAAGTTAACCAGGCACAAGCTTGGAACTTCTGATCTGGAGCAGCGGTTCTCATTACAAGTTAACCAGGCAAAAGCTTGGATTTTCTGATCTGGAGCAGCGGTTCTCATTACAAGTTAACCAGACAAAAGCTTGGAACTTCTGATCTGGAGCAGCTGTTCTCATTACAAGTTAACCAGACAAAAGCTTGGAACTTCTGATCTGGAGCAGCGGTTTTCATTACAAGTTAACCAGACATAAGCTTGGAACTTCTGATCTGGATCAGCGGTTCTCATTAAAAGTTAACCAGACACAAGCTTGGAACTTCTGATCTGGAGCAGCGGTTCTCATTACAAGTTAACCAGACACAAGCTTGGAACTTCTGATCTGGAGCAGCGGTTCTCATTACAAGTTAACCAGACACAAGCTTGGAACTTCTGATCTGGAGCAGCGGTTCTCATTACAAGTTAACCAGACACAAGCTTGGAACTTCTGATCTGGAGCAGCGGTTCTCATTACAAGTTAACCAGACACAAGCTTGGAACTTCAGATCTGGAGCAGCGGTTCTCATTACAAGTTAACCAGACACAAGCTTGGAACTTCTGATCTGGAGCAGCGGTTCTCATTACAAGTTAACCAGACACAAGCTTGGAACTTCTGATCTGGAGCAGCGGTTCTCATTACAAGTTAACCAGACACAAGCTTGGAACTTCTGATCTGGAGCAGCGGTTCTCATTACAAGTTAACCAGGCACAAGCTTGGAACTTCTGATCTGGAGCAGCGGTTCTCATTACAAGTTAACCAGACACAAGCTTGGAACTTCTGATCTGGAGCAGCGGTTCTCATTACAAGTTAACCAGACACAAGCTTGGAACTTCTGATCTGGAGCAGCGGTTCTCATTACAAGTTAACCAGGCACAAGCTTGGAACTTCTGATCTGGAGCAGCGGTTCTCATTACAAGTTAACCAGGTAAAAGCTTGGAACTTCTGATCTGGAGCAGCGGTTCTCATCACAAGTTAACCAGGCACAACCTTGGAACTTCTGATCTGGAGCAGCGGTTCTCATTACAAGTTAACCAGACACAAGCTTGGAACTTCTGATCTGGAGCAGCGGTTCTCATTACAAGTTAACCAGACACAAGCTTGGAACTTCTGATCTGGAGCAGTGGTTCTCATTACAAGTTAACCAGGCACAAGCTTGGAACTTCTGATCTGGAGCAGCGGTTCTCATTAAAAGTTAACCAGGCACAAGCTTGGAACTTCTGATCTGGAGCAGCGGTTCTCATTACAAGTTAACCAGCCACAAGCTTGGAACTTCTGATCTGGAGCAGTGGTTCTCATTACAAGTTAACCAGACACAAGCTTGGAACTTCTGATCTGGAGCAGCGGTTCTCATTACAAGTTAACCAGGCACAAGCTTGGAACTTCTGATCTGGAGCAGCGGTTCTCATTACAAGTTAACCAGGCAAAAGCTTGGAACTTCTGATCTGGAGCAGCGGTTCTCATTACAAGTTAACCAGGCACAAGCTTGGAACTTCTGATCTGGAGCAGCGGTTCTCATTACAAGTTAACCAGGCACAAGCTTGGAACTTCTGATCTGGAGCAGCGGTTCTCATTACAAGTTAACCAGGCAAAAGCTTGGATTTTCTGATCTGGAGCAGCGGTTCTTATTACAAGTTAACCAGGCAAAAGCTTGGATTTTCTGATCTGGAGCAGCGGTTCTCATTACAAGTTAACCAGACAAAAGCTTGGAACTTCTGATCTGGAGCAGCGGTTCTCATTACAAGTTAACCAGACACAAGCTTGGAACTTCTGATCTGGAGCAGCGGTTCTCATTACAAGTTAACCCAGCACAAGCTTGGAACTTCTGATCTGGAGCAGCGGTTCTCATTACAAGTTAACCAGGCACAAGCTTGGAACTTCTGAATTGGAGCAGCGGTTCTCATTACAAGTTAACCAGACACAAGCTTGGAACTTCTGATCTGGAGCAGCGGTTCTCAGTCAATGGTCAGCGTAACACGTCATTCTTGAAGTTTCAAAGGAATATAACAGCTACGGCCCAGTGGCACAGTGAGCTTAACTCGCGTCCGGGGAACAATACTTTTAAGGTGCTCCCTCCCCATTCAAAAACCATATAATATTATATGTAAAATATACCATTTGGCGCCCCATTGTAATTATCGCGCGGGACATGATGCCCCTTGCCCCACCCATTGCTACGCCACTGCTACGGCCCTGGACCTATTCAGCTCAGTTAGGTGCGAGAGGAATGTTGGGGGGTGGGGGGTGTATTAAATAATACAACATACAGTAGTCCCCATATCATTGTAATTCACTTCGACTATTTTTGAACTAAACACGCACCACACCCGCCTATAAGTCCAGAGAATCTCAACCTTTTTCGCGATTGTACCCCAAATGTGTGAAAATATATCCACGGGTACCCCTCACAAGTAGGTTCAGGAATAAATGCAATTATTTTGATAATGGAACTTGGTTAGATTTCTAACGTGATTCTTGGGCACTTATTTGTAGCAACGTAACCCCCCCCCCTCGCATACCCTTTCCCGTACCCCCTTGGGGCATGCGTACCACCGGATGAGAACTCCGGTATTATTCAACTATACATTACCATTTTTAATTGACTTAGAATATAGAATTCTCTTAATTGAGAAACAAATATAAATAAGAAATACTTCGCTCTAGGAAATAGCAAAAGAAAGACAATGTAACAGAAAAGAGCCGAATACAACCAGCATTCAGCAGCTGTCTTTTGATTCACCTATTTTTCTAGTGATAGTGATTTTGGAAACATTTGTAGTTGAAGGAAACAATCTAGCGTATAAGGAAAGAGAAATCAACTAGTTGTAGTGTTTGTGAAGTCCATGTAAGGATGAAATGAAATCTCTCAAATCTTACAAATCAGTGGTCCCCAACCTTTTTCTTGCCAGCGTTTGATAATTTCAACGCGGCCCGCTGGAAGGGGGAATTATTTATCGTCCGTGGAAAGTCGGACAATCGCGAGAAAAATAAATAAAAAGGAAATGAATTGATGTATCTTGGGCGGCCCAGTAAAATTTGCTTTACGGACGGGTACCGGTTCGCGGCCCGGGGATAGGGGACCACTGCTATAAACCACTAATGAATTTTTTTTTTTGCAGTGCCTTTCTTTCATCCCCGCCAAAGGTGATAGTGCAATGACCTTAGAGACACAAATTGAGATATAGCGAGGATTTTAACCAAGACCTGAGATATCCATTGGTCCTCACAGGAGTCCTAACCAGGGACCTCTTAGGCCGACAGTTGAGCGCTTTACCACAATAGTAGTATTAGCCAGCATGTTTGACAGAGTACTTTTAACAAAGCATTCTTTGCCAATGCCATAATAAATGTTAAGATTATCGACAGGACAAATAATTTCTCCGTTCATTAATCTCTGGACAATTAACCAGAGGTTGTCCAGGATGCAGGATGGACTGTGCCTGCACTACCGACAATTCAAGTGAGAGCGTAGATCGGCTCTTTGAAATCCGCTTTTCTTTTTATAAAATCTGACATGCTAGCATCGATGAAAGATGACTTAGCATAACAAGCGATTCTTTTTCTAATTACAAGCTCAATTTGACCAATGTTTACTTTTTATTTATTTAAATAAACAACTCCGTCAAGTTATATTTTATTATTCGGTCATTAAATTAAGTACTACCGACAAAAATTCAGTGAAAAAATACATTATTTCAGGTCATACTTATTCACTGTATGCTGCTACATAAATATACTTTATTATGCATAGATATTTAGAATTATGTATGCTTATAGTGGTGTTACCACCCCCACTTTTCCAAGTGACGGGGGTCGGAAAATAGAAGTGCCAACAAACCATCCCTGCTTTAAAATATCAGACATTTTTCTTTTGTGTTCAAGCAAAATAAAAGCTACCGGTACCATAGAAGTAATTTAATTAGATTGTATTGGTATCTTACTAAAACGATATGACTGCTACGTACATAATTGTTATGACTCCACTTACATAATCTACAAATTCCACATGGCAAATACAGCAACAGAAATAATTCTGTAAAAATTCCTCTGTGCCAGGTACACGTAATGCTTCAGTAACTAGCGAACTAGCTGTCGATCGAAAACGTGCCAGGTATGAAGTGATCTGTCAATATTACTACTCCAATTAAGAGTCAACCACGGCCTTGCGATTCATAAAGCGTGGAAGTTATTCTGGAAATAAAAAAAAATGTCGGTAATTTTATTTTTGTCTAAGTGTTGCTGTTTATTTTGGAAACAGTAGTTACACGGTGACCATTGCAGAACTAAGTGTGTGGGAGTAAGAAAATGTCTACAATTTTTCAGCGGTTCTAAAATTGATGAGCTCATTTTTGAATATCAAAAATTTGAATCATTCAAGGCTTTCTTTTGATTGTCATGGGCTACATGCAAAGTAAAAGTAAAGTTCCCTTCTCAGCCCTAACGAGCCATCGGGGCAGATGAAGTGTAGAATTCAACTGTTTCTAAAACCTCGGCATATGAAGGGATTGTGTGGTTAGCACAACGCCCAGCCGCCTTTACTTCCCCAACTTAAGTTAGGTACCCATTTAAAGCTGGGTGGACTTGTGGGACGACTTTGCAATGGGCTACATGCACTTTGAATATAAAGGGCTGAGGGGGCGCTTGAGAGGAACTACGGTAGTTAACTATTTGAATTTTTAATTATTTTAGACATTTGTGAGCACTTTAAAATACTTGGCCCCTAAGGCATATATCATAAAAAGGATAATAGGCGTGGCAGCGTTAGTGGGGTGGCAACTTTGGTGACCGCCCTATTGACTGCGTCAATCAATTTAGCTGACTCCGAGTTTCGAGTCAGCTAAATGTAAAAAAATAAATGATTGCTCCACTCTCGATTACGTTTAAATCTTATACAACTTTTTTTTTAATATTTTTTTTAAAAGCCTACTGAAATGATCTTTAAGTACAAATACAAAAAAATATAATACTCTCTCCCCGAACAACGCATGACGTAAGCAAAGTATTGCCGAAGCTTAATTCAATGACAATGTCATATTAAGCCCTTGTCTACATTATAGGACTATTTTTTACACTCGACTTCTCGGCACTGTCATATTTTACGATCTAGTTTAATTAATTACACTTTCATGATCTACCATTGTCTTCTTGATGTTTTTTTTTTCTATTTTCACCTTGTATGTTGTTACTTGTCTTATTCTACGCTCAGCTGTTGTGACATTGAATACTCTACACTCAGCTGTTGTGACATTGTCTTACTCTGCTTTTTTTTGACATAGTCTTATTCTACGCTCAGCTGTTGTGACATTGTCTTACTCTACGCTCAGCTGTTTTTTTTTGACATAGTCTTATTCTACGCTCAGCTGTTGTGACATTGTCTTACTCTACGCTCAGCTGTTTTTTTGACATAGTCTTATTCTACGCTCAGCTGTTGTGACATTGTCTTACTCTACGCTCAGCTGTTTTTTTGACATAGTCTTATTCTACGCTCAGCTGTTGTGACATTGTCTTATTCTACGCTCAGCTGTTGTGACAGTGCGTACTCTACGCTCAGCTGTTGTGACATTGTCTTATTCTACGCTCAGCTGTTGGGACATTGTCATATTCTACGCTCAGCTGTTGTGACAGTGCGTACTCTACGCTCAGCTGTTGTGACATTGCATACTCTACGCTGATCTGTTGTGACATTGTCTTATTTTACGCTCAGCTGTTGTGACATTGTCTTATTCTACGCTCAGCTGTTGGGACATTGTCATGTTCTACGCTCAGCTGTTGTGACATTGTCTTATTCTACGCTCAGCTGTTGTGACATTACCATGTTCTATTTAAATGTATTTTGTTTCAAAACATTGCTGACCAAGATAACCAGACCCATCTAATCCCATACAAAATAATCAACAGCTCCGACAGTACGACTCTGCCAGCCCAGTAGTTCTCAACCTTTTTCGCTATTCTAACCCCAACGGGTGCTAAAGTGTGTCCGTGGCTACCCCGTACTCGTAAGTACGCGCGCGATTAAATATACTAATTTATATAATGGACTTATTTACATGATGGACTTATTTACATAATGGACTTGTAATAATCAGATTAGGCTATAGAATTTATAGTTGGCACAGAGATGGTTTGAATTATCTGGCCACTTAGCTTAGCGGAAGTAGAAATCATAAGTTAGAGCAGACGATAATAATTAGACGAGAAGGAGACAATAGATTTCTTCAGACATGATACAGTAGATTTTATATTCTTGACTGGATTGACGTAACTTGGTTTTCACATCAATTATCATTGAATCATGTATGTAATATAGAAGAATAAATAATATATATATTTATCTGCTCAGTGCTTTATATCTATTCTCTACATGTGTTACGTCTGTGGACATTTAATTACAAATTATATATATATACACCCAAGTCAAGCAGTCAACAAGAATAACTCCGAAGAGACCATACTACCTTTTATACAAGTAATGAAATACACAAAAAAAACTACCCATGACATGAATGGTGGCGGCAGTGGTAGTTCCATAATTGCATAAAGAACATTATATATGAATGGTATGCAGCGGAAAAGTTCTATAAAAAACATATTATACATAATGGTCGGCTGAAGTAATCAAGACGAATGTTACCATACTACAAGATCCACATGTTCCTGATTTTTTTTCATCTGATATTCCATCCACCAACATACAGTTCTTAACTGTATTATATACAACTGCCTTGGCTTTACTTCAATTGTTGGACTTTATATTTTTACATAATTTATAGCTGTAGAACCATCGCTACAGCGGTACATTCATAAGAACATTTACATCAGTTCTTTTTACTAAATCCTCGTGTGGGTGAAAAAGAAGGTGAGCCGAAAAGTTAGCAGACCTTACCGAATTGTAAGCCTAGCAGACCGTAACCGTACCAGGAGAGCTATGAAATGACTACACTCTGACCTTACCATTTACATCTACCAGAGAAGTGAGTCTACACCTTCCGAAACCATACTTTTACAGCACTCTACACCTGAGATCCGAAGTCCGAAGTAACAAGAAAGGTATTTTACAGTGATTTCACGTTGTTTAATTATAATTGTTGTCTTATTTGCAAATTGTGTCAATTTTATTATATTAGTATGTAATGTTTAGAAACAATTTTTTTACATCCTTAGTACATAGTTAAATATCTTTTTGAAAAGTTCTAATTGCAAAATTAGTTAAATTAAAATAAATATATATAGTTTTCATCTAGATATTTTACTTGAAATATTTGTTTAGAAGTAACTGTTCGTATCCTGTATAATTTTTTTTTTACAAGTAATCTTGTAAGGTTGTACACTTGTTTTCGCTCGTCTAACTCTAAATTTAATTAAATAATATTAACTTAGTCTGTAAAATTTTTTTTTACATTTTTTTAGTAATAGTATATTAATCTTAGAAATATTTTATTTATTGTACGTTTTCATTTGTCACTTATTATTAGAACTAATTTTACATTGGTACTTTAATTTTATTTTGACATAAGATTGCATATAGACTCAAGAATATTGAATACTGAAATATACTATATATATACAATATATACAATAAAAACCCAATACAGCAGAAATAAAATATTAAGAAATTAATTATATAGATAATTTAATAAAGAATAATTAAATAAATTTTAAAATGGCTGAGGAAACCTCTGATCCATGGGAAACATATCTTAAACAAGGCAGAAGTGCAGGTCTAACAGGTGATAAACTTGTAAAATTTGCTAATGATAATATGGATAAAGATAGGGAAGATAGAAGAGAAACAGAAAAAATTAGAATAGAAGAAGAAAAAAATAAAAGAGATGCAGAAATACAGGCTGCAAAAATTAAAAAAGATGCAGAAATACAAGAAGACAAAATAAAACAAGTAAATTTTATTAAGTTAATGACAGTAAGACATAGAGATTGCTAAAAAACTAAATGTATAACATTAGTTTTTAAAGGGAAGGGGGATGTTGTAATAATCAGATTAGGCTATAGAATTTATAGTTGGCACAGAGATGGTTTGAATTATCTGGCCACTTAGCTTAGCGGAAGTAGAAATCATAAGTTAGAGCAGACGATAATAATTAGACGAGAAGGAGACAATAGATTTCTTCAGACATGATACAGTAGATTTTATATTCTTGACTGGATTGACGTAACTTGGTTTTCACATCAATTATCATTGAATCATGTATGTAATATAGAAGAATAAATAATATATATATTTATCTGCTCAGTGCTTTATATCTATTCTCTACATGTGTTACGTCTGTGGACATTTAATTACAAATTATATATATATACACCCAAGTCAAGCAGTCAACAAGAATAACTCCGAAGAGACCATACTACCTTTTATACAAGTAATGAAATACACAAAAAAAAACTACCCATGACAGGACTTATTTACATAATGGACATATTTACATAATGGACTTATTTACATAATGGACTTATTTACATAATGAACTTATTTACATAATGGACTTATTTACATAATGGACTTATTTACATAATGAACTTATTTACATAATGGACTTATTTACATAATGAACTTATTTACATAATGAACTTATTTACATAATGGACTTATTTACATAATGGACTTATTTACATAATGAATATATTTACATAATGGACTGTTCTTACCTTTCTATTGTGGCGCTTGGTCACGTGACTAGGCGATGAGTCACGCAGCAAACTGGCGATCTCTTTCAGACACTTGGTTATTAAACAAAAATTATCTGCTTTCCCGTACCCCATGGGATACGCCTTGAGGACCGCGGTGCTAACCGTTCGAGTGGTCATGTGGTTAGGTCACAGTCACGTGGTGGCATGTTGGGTCGCGTTTACAAATCACTAGTCTAAGATCTGGGCCCCGTGCTGTGACAAGTGTGTGTGATGTGGGCCCCGCACTATTTGATCTATGCTTCACGTCTGAGAACTTTGACCTTCTTCACGGGTGATTGCCCACCAGCGCCTGATAGACTGGAAATGTTCTTTATTTACACATGTATGCAAATTGAAATGAAAACTTTGATCTTGCTACAAGTCAATATTTTTGAAGCTCTTACAAAACAAATATTGAACAAACAGTATTTGTTTCACAATGATTTGGTTTTTTGAATGGCCAGTTAATAGTTTTGCGAGTAGTATTTCAGAAAGAGCTGTTCGTAGCTGCTTGGGGGCAACTCGTGTTGAAAGATGGGGGCTCCTTTGGCTGCAAGAGTCTTAGAATGTTTGCCAAGTCTGCCTTTTCTTTTTACCAACGGTTCAGATGTATTATAGTTACACAAATGCTATTGTAAGTACTGAAACAACAGGACAGTACTAAAAAACCATTTAAACGAAAATTAAATTTGGGTCATTATTACCTGAGATTTGATAGAGATTAGTTATGAATACCGGCCTTTTGTTTGAAGTGTCATAGGCTAATCATGGCTATTACTGAATGATTAAATACAATCTACACCAAATTTCATATTTTGACAGTAAATGGTTTTGATCGGATCTTTATAGAGACGAATTAGGTTTGGAAACAAGAATTTCAAAAGTGTCTAAAAGTAAATTAAGAACGCTGCAACATTGCAAATTATGGTGCACAAAATGAATTTATTTATCCATATTCATTCACATTTAGAAGCAAAAATGTAGGAATATCGCATTTACTGACATATTGGGAAAAATAAAGAAATAAGCGAGTATTTTCAATTCTGACAATAATGGTGAATACCAATATCTGAAAAACCATCAAATGCCTTCCCATCGGTCGCGTTGCAGTTGACTCGTGTGTCATATAAGCTCCGCCCAGCGCCGTAGTTATTCACCAATCATTTCTGCATCTAGTTATCGCGAGGAATTATTATTATTTAAGTCCCTGAGGTTTGAAATAATTACTATGGGATCATATAAACCACAACTGCATTGATCTTTCTATACCCTCATCACACTCGAGAGTACAATGGCCAAGTAAAACACCACGAAGGACATCGTTGTCGGACACAAACCACGCCCATAGGGAATACCCAATGGTTCATTACACGTAGTTAAATATAAGTCATAATCATTTACACAGATCTCTACAAACAACATGATTGACAAACGAAAAGCAGGTCTTATCCTAATAAACAAAGTCAAAACCGAAAAAAAACCAACGTCGCTATTTAATGTCTAGACGGATGGTCGTGTGGTAAAGCGCTCGACTCTTCCTGAAGGTCCATGATGATAAACCAATGGACATTTCAGGTCCCCACTATATCTCCCGTGGTGCCTCCATGGTCATTGCACTATTGACTATGGTGGGTATGAAATAAGGGCACCATAAACTCCGTCCCATTAGTGGTATATAGGATCTAAGATATTTTTATCTCATCCATACAGGGACATCACACACTAGTCTAGTAAATAGACACAAGGGTGAAGGCCGTCTCTCAAAGACCGGCATACATTTAATCGGTCTAAAAACATAAAACTTGACTAATCACAAAACATCATCACAAAACATCATCACAATTCTCACTTACGTAATCTAGGAATGCCATCCGCTAAACTGCTAAATAATTGAAAGATTTAATTGTTTTCGTCTGCTAAATTTATCAATTTAATAATAAAAAAAATTACCTATTTATGTGACTGGGTGCTAATTAATTGTATCAATTGTAATTGATTGTTAATATCGCCTCCTTCTAGACCAACCTAACATATCATAAAATTGCCTAACTATGTTTCAATAAATCAACAAAATGTTTTTCTTCTTCTTTGTTTGTGGCTGGTTTCGTTGAATCTACCAGTCAACAAATTATAACCACTCATTTAATTTGTTTTACTGGCCACACTCAGATAATTACACTGACGATAATGAAAAATAAATTATCTGCACAGTATTTCTTCCCATACCATTTATCCTACTATTTGGTAAACAAAGTAAAATCACTCCATTTAATTGGACGAGATACCCGAATTTCTTTCGACTTATCAACATTAATCGTATAATTTGATTATGAGCTAAAACGGTGCACATTATGGGAATTTGATTGAATTAAAAAATCAATACATTTCTAATGTTAAGCTTATTAGTTGGAAAGATAGTAAAAAAAAAATGACTGATGGGTTAAATTGTTTAGAAATTTTAAATTTCCGCCGGAGGGTAATAAAAGATTTGAGGTTGTTTTCTTGTTCCATTTACTTACATAAACAATAATTGTGTACATAGAAACATTTAACCTCTGTGATGTAATTTAGATGTTAGCTTCCTGGTATGTTTTATTACAAGTGTGATTTCCTCTTTGTTAGAACGGCTGAACAAGATTTTTTTTCTTCTACCTTGTCAATTATAAGTGGGCAAGAATCCAGCCAAAGTTTTCCTGTTTCACTTTCTACATAATGGAATTGAAAATAAAAGAAACACAACTTTTTTTTTAACTTTCTTAGAAACTAAGTAGAAATAAAAACAAAGACTAACCATTCTGGAAAAGTCAATAAAATGTTAATAAGACCTAAAGACTTTTACATGTGATTTTGACAAGAGTTTGGGGAATGTACATGCAATAGCAAAGTACGTTTTTGTATTTAAAAATACATTCACATGATTTTCAAGATGCCCCGTGATGGTTGAGTTGTAATCAGCCCATAATATCTGATATGTGGCTGGCATTGGGTGTATTAAGAAGGTCACTTAGACTCGAAACAAAAAAATATTTTAAAATATTTTGATCATAGATGTCTGTTATCTTATTGCTAGGTACAAACATGTTTCACTAAACTTTGTCTGTTTTCTTATTGCTAGGTACAAACATGTTTCACTACAACTTTGTCAGTTATCTTATTGCTAGGTACAAACATGTTTCACTACAACTTTGTTTTCTTATTGCTAGGTACAAACATGTTTCAGTACAACTTTGTCATTTATCTTATTGCTAGGTACAAACAAGTTTCACTACAACTTTGTTTTCTTATTGCTAGGTACAAACATGTTTCACTACAACTTTGTTTTCTTATTGCTATGTACACACATGATTAACTACAACTCTGTTGTTATCTTAGTGTTAGTTACAAACAGCCCCGCAGCGGGAAAATTGTACAGCAGGGGCCAGGCATTCTACAGCAGGGGCCAGGCAATAGCAGGGGGAGGCAGGTAATACATTTTACTTAGTAGAAAAAATTAGCAGGGGTGGGCAAGACAAATCGCTACGGACCTGGTTACAAATATGCTTCACTACAACTTTGTCTGTTATCTTTGTGTTTGTTACAAATAAGTTTTACTTCAACTCTTGTCTGTTTTGTTATTGCTAGGTTCGAATATGTTTCACTGCAACTCTTATGTGTTATACCCCTAATTTTACTTGGTCAGCCAGTCACCACATTCATTGCACTCTCCAGTATTTTCTAGGCACCTGACTCAACTGCCCACTCGCTTTTCATGCATTTTCACATGTGACTCGTCACATGACACTATTGTAGAAACACGCCTCCCACCAGGCTATACATCTCTCTCTTTCTCTATCTATCTCTCTTTCTCTCTCTCTCTCTCTTTCTCTCCCCCTCTCTCTTTCTCTTTCTCTCTCTTTCTCTCTCTCTCTCTCTTTCTTTCTCTCTCTCTCTCACACACACAAACACACTAACTCTCCTTGTCAAGGGGAGATAAAACTCTAAATTGGTTTGGACCTGTATCCAACATATTAGTATTACGACTTTAATATGATCATTTTATCTGTTTGGTCTTCTCACTGGTACACCTGTCACTTAATCTTTCCGTCATCCTGTCTGAATATCTTCACAAACTTCTACATGTCCATCTATCTAGCTACATCGCCTGTTTCTTTCTACTCAACTGTCCAAATCTGTTGGTTAATCTACTTCTCAACTTCTCATTTGTTTGAATATCAAACTGATAATCGGAGTCTCGATTTTTTTTTACTTGTGGACAGCAGGCTGGTTGGGTTGCTATTTATTTTCCCAATGTTTGATAATAGTTGGTACAACAGTCAAAAACAAAAACAATAGATACATTAATTATTAGGGTAACTTTTTACATAGATACTTGAATAGACCATAACCATCACAAAACTATACCATGACCACATAACAATATCATGATCTTCATATAACTATATCATGACCATTTCATAACTATAGCCTGGCCATCACATTACAATACCATGACTTATAGAATGTACATCTGCTTAGTGTTGACACAGAAATGTCCATAAAAAAGTATTCCGTGAAAAGGGCGACCCAGACCTTTGTCAGGGACCCAAACCATTGGGTCCCTATCGCTTTCTAATTTTTTTATTATTATTTTTATTGAATATTTTGCGAGCTTAGGGGTCCCCAGTTATCAGAGTTAATCAGGGGTCAAGATTATATTAGCGGTTTAGATATAGATATTGATACAAATAAAAAGACATATCATTCTTTAATAGACGTCAATTGATTAATAAGTAAACAGACCTTTGTTTATCTATATTATTTAAATACTAGCTGTACCCTGCGAAACCTTTGCATAGAGTTACATCCTCTAAGGCTTGATCAGTAGGCTAGGTTATTTATGGTTTCGGGCAGATCCGATTTTTTCATGATTTGTATTTTAAAATGGAATACTGTTGTATTAATTCTTTACTTTCGATTTAACGCAGAACCCAGTCCGCTATTATTATATTAGATTTTATTTAAATATTCATGTATCAACTCGTTCACCAACAGCTGACATTTACTAGAAGGTCAGAGTATGCTACAGTTAGTGTGCATGTCTGAAGAACTCTGCTCACACTTGCCCTGGAACTGCAGCTACTCAGCTATGAATTACAGCGACACGGATACAGTACACTGGCTGTCAGACACACCATCTGTTACAGAGAGTGGTGTGGCATCTGATGACAATTTCATGACAGACACAGAAGCCTTAACCTGGTAAGTAGTAATAGGAGAATTGAAGAAATAGTCGAGATTTGAACATCGGTGAACATGCAAGAGACAGACTAATGATGTACTTGTACATAGTGCCAAAACATTGTGTACATAGGATGTGTCCAATATTTTAATTGGGTCACGTTGAAAGACAAAAAAAATGTACCGTTGCTTATTCCTCCCCTCCCCTCAGCCCCATAGCGTGAAAACTCTACAGCAGGGGCCAGGCATTCTACAGCAGGGGCCAGGCATTCTACAGCAGGGGCCAGGCATTCTACAGCAGGGGCCATGCATTCTACAGCAGGGGCCAGGCATTCTACAGCAGGGGCCATGCATTCTACAGCAGGGGCCAGGCATTCTACAACAGGGGCCAGGCAATAGCGTGGGGGGGCATGTAATACATTTCATAAGTAGTGCAAATAAGCAGAGGGGGCCAGACAAAATGCAGGGGGCCCGCCCCCCCCCCCGCACGCAACGGGCCAGCCTCCCCTCCACTCTAATCTAATCTCCACCCTTTCAATCGAAAACGGCTCGACTTCCATCATAGGTACATGTATGAAGTTTTTTTGTTGTTTTTATTCTATTCGAGATTGATTCTCTATTCATATTTCATAATGATGAAATTAACCATTAACCATATATATATTATAATTTCAGGATGGCTTATCTTTTGACCATCATCAGCGACGGCATAGTTGACTATTACCTGTGGGTTGTGTGCGCCGTCGGCATACCCGGTAATGTGCTGACCATCTTCACTGTGCTGACCATGGAGACCATCAGCCCGGCCACGATCCTTGTGGTCACTCTGTCCTTCTTCGACGTGCTCACCCTGAGCCTCAAGTTCATCGGCATGCAGTTTTACCTGCTCAGGATCAGCGTCGGCTCCGTGGGGTGCATCGTGTCCACCGCCGCCATCATGTTCCTGGGCTCCATGTCCAACTGGACGCTCATCATGATCACCGGGGAGCGCTGCATCGCCGTGTGCTTCCCGCTGAAGCGGGTCTACCTGCTGACCAAGCGCCGGGTGTACAACGCCATCGCCGGACTGTCCACCTCGCTCCTGGCCGTGAGCCTGGCCACGTCCATCGTCACCGTGGACGAGGTGACGGGCGAGTGGTACTGCTCCCCGGACGTGGAGCACGGGATCTACTACTGGGTGATCGGGACCCTGTACGTCAACGTCCCGTTCGTGAGCATCACTGTGCTGACCAGCGCCGTCCTCCGGGGGCTGAGGGTGTCCAGCAAAAGACACATGCGCCTGTTGCACGACGGGCCCGGATCGGGGACGGGCGAAGACACGGCCGTCGACCCCAGGAAGAACATCGCCAACAGGACCGAGGTCACACTGACCACCATGATGGTGTCGTCCGGGCTTATATTCATTGTTCTATTTCTCCCAGCGCTGATAGTACCAGTGGTCCTCAACCCACCCACCCAGGACTCCACCGGAGAGGCGCAGTGGAGACTTTTCTCGGAGATTAGGTACGTACTGCTAGACCTGTCGCATGCTATCAATTTTTTCCTTTACTTCGTCACAGCCAAAAAATTTCGTTCGCACGTGTTGAAGATGCTGTCGGTGCGAAACTGTTTGAGGTGTCTGGCTGGGAAGAATCCAATTCGAAGTTACATGTAATAGCTAAATTGAACACAAAAAAACAACATTGAAATTATAATTATGTTTAAGGATGATAGAAATATGAGATAAAATTATAGCGACATTTTTTAAAAGTTCAGTTCATTAATGATCCACATTTTGAGAATCGCGATCTACAGGGATAAACATAAGATGATCGGAAACGGATAAAAAGATAAACAGAAATAAAACAGACAGGTGGACTGATAGGTATGCGTACAGAAAAAGACACTGAAAGATATGTGTACATAAAGAGAGACAGAAAGGTGTGCGTACATAAAGAGAGACTGAAAGGTATGCGTACAGAAAGAGACACTGAAAGGTATGCGTACATAAAGAGAGACTGAAAGGTGTGCGTACATAAAGAGAGACTGAAAGGTATGCGTACATAAAGAGAGAATGAAAGGTGTGCGTACATAAAGAGAGACTGAAAGGTATGCGTACATAAACACGGGTGGACTGAAAGGTATGCGTACATAAAGAGAAACTGAAAGGCATGCGTACATAAGAGAGACTGAAAAGGTACAGAAAGAGTATGCTACAGTTGCTGTGCAGAAAGAGAGACTGAAAGGTATGCGTACATAGAGAGAGACTGAAAGGTATGCGTATAGAAAGACAGGTGCTTCACTGATACAATATGTTAGTTGTTAGGTTCATTTCAATGAATGGCTTTCCTTTACAATAATGTTTATATGCCGAGTCGATACAACTTGATTTTTAATGTCGATGTGTATATTTATACTCGTGGGAGCAATTCATCTATTATTTCGTTTTTCTGTGTATGACGTAATATAATATCGCTCAATTTTTGTTCAGAATCTTATTTTACATGGCATTTTTTAATGAACAATTGTGAATAAAATATGAAAATAATATTAATTTATTTTTCACTCAAAAAAACCTTCCCCACCAACGCCATCTTGTGTTTACATATAAGAAGTGTTTTTCAATAAAATTACTTCTTTATGGATTGCGCATTAACAAATATTTGATTACAATAATTACATCCAGGAACTTTATAGGGTATTTTTTACCTCCATGTCTGAAACAAAATAAATCAAAAAAGTTTATTTTAAATTTTAAGTGCACTTTTTGAATGTATTATGTGTCTACTACAACTGTACAAAAAATGGTCAAATCTTTTGATACCTTTGTTTGGTAATTTTCACGAGTGGTCTGCTTGGAATTTGGAAAGTCTGCTTGTTTGATTTGAGAATATTGTATTCTTTTATTTCAATTTCATTCAACTGTAATCGTCTGTTTATAATTAATTTTGTAGGAAAGCAAATTTGTCAACAAATAAAGCTTGTAAATTTTTAAAAATAATAAGCGAACACTCTCCCAATATTGAAGCTCCTTCGCAGTCAGGATTGTATAAGGCAACCTATAAAGAAGCAGATTTGTTGAAGTTGCAGTTTATAAAAACAGCTTACAAAATTTTGAATGGTGCATACATTTTGACAGAAAAAGAATAGAAGGAGAAAAACAAGTTGTTTTACTGAAAAACGTTGAAAAAGACAAATGGAAAAAGAAGAGACAATATTTACAGCGAATAGGGCTGTTCTAGCTTAATACGAACTCTATTCATGTATTCGAGTAATTATTTGCGATACAAGGAATACAAATTCTGGCAGAAAAAATGGTGTGGTACGCAAGCTCCAAATTTACTTTCAACAGAACAGTGGACAAATCCCTCAGTACCTAGGCTGCCAGCTTCGTGTTTTAGCCCTAGTACTCAAGCATGCTATGGATTCTGTTTTAGGCAGGGAAACGTCTAATCCAAACATTTCTTATCCATTTGTTGCTGAAATTAATGCAAATTACGAGTCACTTAAAGAGAAATTTGGTTCTCAAGATAGTAGTCCAGAAATCATGTGAGAAAATAAAGGATGGAAAGACGACATGAAGTTCTTACATCATTTTACGCAAGTATTTCACTATTACGAATGAAATAAAAAACCTTTCCAGTAATTCACTATCAGAGACTGACGGCTTTAAGTAATGCTCGTTGGAATTCAAGTGCAATACTAGCACTTCTGACATTCCGTAAAATAGAAACGAGAAATTTGAACTTGTGTGTACTTTCATAGCGAGGGCATGCATGGTCTGAAGTATGGTTTTCAGATCAAAGGGACTGGAAAATAGGAAAAGAGATTTTAGCGCCTGCTTTGCATAGATACACTGAAGCAGAAAGATGCTTCTTGAGGCACTGGGTCTGTGAAGATTAAGCAATACCTGGTATAGAACGAAGTAACTGCTATGCAGAAAGAGCTATACAAATAATGCAAGATACTGTTTCACGTTGTGAGACTTCAAAGACACTAATAACTGTTTTATTCTCACTAATGATGAAGCATAAAACTTAATTTATGTTTCCTATGCTGTCCTTTATTATCATTTCATATTTTGGACATCTCTATACTCGTGCTTACATGCATTGCACTTGTTGTTCTTATGTAACTTTCCATTACAGTGTTGTGTTATATATATTAATATATAATATTCGTTTTATGGTTTGGTGGGGAAGGTTTTTCCAAATATTTTCACAAAAGGTTATTTGAGTCATAATACACTCATTAAAAGTCACCTTTTCTTGCCATGTAAATATGAGGTTACAAAAAAGTCATAACCCTAATGTCCAGCTACTCTTGTCTTTGTCAGTATGACGTATACCCCCCCCCCATCTAAGCCGGGAAGTTAACTCCACCCCCACCCCCATCCTGATTGACAGAAAGGGAGCGGAGATAATTGATTGGCCAAGGGTCACATGTAAGAAAGTGTTTGAGTAACGAAAGATAGTTTTACATCGAGATTCGACCGAGAGTCTTAGTGGCAACCGAGTCGACATTCGACTGAGTGATCTCTGAGAGAGAGCAGGCGATTTATGTGTCTCTGATTGAGAGAGAGAGAGAGAGAGAGAGAGAGAGAGAGAGAGAGAGAGAGAGAAGAGAGAGAGAGAGAGAGAGAAAACGCCCTACACTTCTTTCATTTATATTGGATTATTATTTTTTTGCTGCATTTTGGATTACCTTTGCTCTATTATTTAACAGCCACCAGATCCCTGTTACGGACTTGTGCCTTTGTATTAATAAAATATATCTTGTTGTTGTACACACGACTTGTCGAATTGATCATCGCCACTTGTTTTACGTTTAATTGCTGGTGAGACTGTGTGTGGTAGAAAAACAAATACAAATACGGGTCATTACTGAGTCAGCCCTCATACTTCTAGATACAAGCCAAGGGCACCCTCATAGGGCTCGTCAACAGAGGCCCAAATACACTTCCGGACTGGTCAGCATAATCACTTTGAGTGGCCCAAATACACTTTCGGACTCGTCAGCATAATCACTTTGATTGGCCCAAATACACTTTCGGACTCGTCAGCATAATTACTTTGCGAGGCCTTTGAGCGGCTCATATGTACAACTTGTTTAGCACATATCCAAATCCAATGTTTCGTCTTATTTTCTGACTCATTGACTGTTACGTGAGGCAACCGATAGTAGATGTACACAAGTTTGGGTGACAATTTAAAAATCTTTCTGAGCAAAATAGCGGTATGCCTACATAGTTGTCGTTTCTTGAGTTACCAGCAGTGTTCTTTAGTCAAAGTCTCTCCCCCATTATTTGTGTGATGACTGTGCTACAAACACCTTTTGGAGGTCAGCACATGATATAGTAGTGACTAGCCCCTAGAGCTTAGCTTAATCTCTCTCTCTCTCTCTATATATATATATATATATATACATATATACATATATATATAACACAACTTCGAGAAGCCGGAGGACTATTTATATATTGTGGAATTCCCGAATACGTCGACAACTCGCGAGACGGGAAAAAAACACTATAGTATGGAGAGGGGGGGGCTGGATCACAGCAAGCGTGTTGTTTAAAGTGGGTCAAGATGGATCACAGCAAGCGTGTTTTTTATATTGTTTGATAAGGCGGCGTATTACGACGCGGGACGACTAGTATTAGATATATGTGTAGCCTGGAATAGAGAAGAAGTTGCCTATAGACCTTTGAGTTGGGCAGTTGAGAGTTGACCACTGTTATGAATGGTCACTTAGATACTGATCAGGCCGTAAGATGGTCATGCAATAGTTAGACTTGGAATTTTAGTACCAAAACATGGTGTATATAATAGTTTAACTTCTGAATCCATCCCTCACTAATGTATATTTAGCACCATAAAACTATTTTTTTTATTATAAGATAGTGAATGTGTTGTTATAAGATATTGAATGTGTTATTATAAGATAGTGAATATGTTATTATCAGATAGTGACTGTTATTAAAAGTTAGTGACTGTGTTATATTAAAAGATAGTGAATGTGCTATTTTAATATTTTTGTTTACATATTAATTTTAGATAGCATCATGGACTTTACGAGCGTCTTTGACCAAAATAAAATCTTCAACTGTAATAAAAATTATTCCAGAGAATCTCATAGCTATAACACGATTCATAATCAAAACACCTGGATTGAAAAAGAAAACTTAACCCGCATGAATCTAAATATACTGACGCCACTTTTGAGCTGTACAGGAAAAGTCTGTGAAAGTCTTCTTGACGCCATCTGCTATTACAGATTAAAATTAATTAGTGTAAATAAAGTCTCCCTGATGTTTTTTTTTTATTTAGATCGGTAGACCAATAACAACACGACCATATGAACACATATTGACTGGTGTGACACGACCGCATGAACACATATTGGCTGGTGTGACACGACCGCATGAACACATATTGGCTGGTGTGACACGACCGCATGAACACATATTGGCAGGTGTGACACGACCGCATGAACACATATTGGCTGGTGTGACACGACCGCATGAACACATATTGGCTGGTGTGACACGACCGCATGAAAACATATTGGCTGGTGTGACACGACCGCATGAACACATATTGGCTGGTGTGACACGACCACATGAACACATATTCGCTGGTGTGACACGACCACATGAACACATATTGGCTGGTGTGACACGACCACATGAACACATATTGACTGGTGTGACACGACCGCATGAACACATATTGACTGGGTGACACGACCGCATGAACACATATTGACTGGTGTGACACGATCAATGAACACATATTGACTGGTCTGAAAAAGATAATTCTTAGTTTATTCTGTAACACCAGGGCCGTTCTTATGGACAGACAAACCAATTATCAGTCTAGGGGCCCAACTGCTATATGTAGGTACCTGCCTGTGGGCCCTCAATGCCAATATGTATGTACCTGCCTGTGGGCCCTCAATGCCAATATGTAGGTACCTGCCTGTGGGCCCTCAATGCCAATATGTAGGTACCTGCCTGTGGGCCCTCAATGCCAATATGTAGGTACCTGCCTGTGGGCCCTCAATGCCAATATGTAGGTACCTGTCTGTGGGCCCTCAATGCCAATATGTAGGTACCTGCCTGTGGGCCCTCAATGCCAATATGTAGGTCTGTGGCCCTTCAATGCCGATAAGCCATCACCAGTATCAATTCTCATACAACTTAATTCGGAGAAAGCTCCGAAATGTATTTGAGTTCAGTACACCTACTATCTGTAGGGACCCTGAAACACAACTATAACATCTCTAGAATTTTGGTATCATTGTTGAAATACCCAGAACTATATTTATAATAACTATTTTCTTTTTAAATTCGCCACTGAGAAAAACTTACTTTGTAACATTTTAGCTTCTCAAAAAAAAAAAAATAACAAAAACAACTAAAAAAAAATCTATAGGCCCTATAGATAAAAGCGGTGTGGGTTCTGTGTTAAATCGAAAGTAAAGAATTAATACAACAGTATTCCGGTTTAAAATACAATCTTAAAAAAACATCGGATCTGCCCGAAACCACAAATAGCCTACCCTACCGATCAAGCCTGAGGAGATATAACTATATGCAAAGGTTTTGCAGGGTACAGCTAGTTAATAATAATATACAAAAAATACATACACGATTACTTGGCAATTAACTTTTGTCTGAGATAAGCATACAAACTATAAATAGATAACATAAAATTATCATGATACAAATGAATACATTAACATCGCGAACTAATCAAATAACGAGAGCTCTAAAAATGTGCTCTTTTCCATGATGTTTTATCGTCAAGACAAAGTTAAAACATTAACGGTGTGGGATATTTGTTGGGTAATCACAAAACTCAGGTATACTCAGGGTTAATAACAGATATGCATTCAATTTAGTGGAGATATTGGTAATTCAACGCACATAAATCTCAATAGGTGTGAGCGTGTGAAAGTGGGTATGTATGTATGTATGTATGTATGTTGGGTATTGAGCACATATGTATGTATATATTAATTGGCTAAATGTATCTCTGCATTGGTCTATTTGTATGTCAGTGAGTCATACGATAAATACAAAGGAAAGCTTATGATAATTTCAAGTGAAACACAGCTTTAAGACTTTACCCTAGAAAGAGCATTTGGTAATTACCATGTGATAGCTTCTTATATCAATAAGAATATACTATAGAAAGAGCCATAGGTAACATTACACGTGATAGCTTCTTATATCAATAAGACTATACCCTAGAAAGTGCCATAGGTAAAGATGTGAAGTTACCCCATTATCAACACTATCTCATCAACACTATCTCATTAACACCATCTCATCAACACCATCTGATCAACATCATTTCATCAACACTATCTCATTAACACCATCTCATCAACACCATCTGATCAACATCATTTCATCAACACTATCTCATTAACATCTCATCAACACCATCTTATCAACACCATTTCATCAACACCATCTAATCAACACCATCTCATCAACAACATCTCATCACCAGCTCATCAACATCATCTCATCAACACCATCACATCAACATCATCTCATCAACACCATCACATCAACATCATCTCATCACCATCACCTCATCACCATCATCTCATCTTCATCACCCATTAACATGACAACAAACTGATAATAAAACAATCAACACGAGACAAAGGTTTCTCTTTCATCTCGGTTCATTATAAAAACGTTACACATAGAGATTGGCTATTAACACAAACATGCTGCCGCCATTGTTTGTTCATGCCACAACATGCCAACTAAAAGACGTGTTTTTACTATTTGTTGTTTGTTCGTTTTTGAACATAGTGTGATATGAGTGCTATATAACCGAAAATATTGTTTTGTACTCGAGCATAAAAATGACAAGCTTTGAATCAAGCATTTCTCAACGCCCGTTCGTTAAGTATATATTATTGATGCATAAAGTAATAAGAAAAGGATTTAATTTGGAGTTGGACAATTGACAAAGCTATATTTCTGTAGACTTTTATTTTAGTCACTTTGTCAAGCGGTAAACAGCCACGAAGACAGACGAATGTTTTTTGGAAAATTCGAAATCAATCATCACCGACTTCTTTAAGTACCATCGATGGGAATTTAAGACTTTTGTGTATTCTCGGTGACAATGGAGATGGATGCAAATTACTTATTTGATAATGTTTTTATAAATATATAAGCTGCAGATAGGGCAAATGCCGTCTCAAGTTTTGCAGGGGATCATAATTGTGTTGAGTATTTATAATAAATATACTTATTATATAAAAGCCAGAAATTTATGAATTATTAATGAATTATTAATCCACATTGGTGATCACAGTTTTTTAGTCAATACGATGTCTATTTATATGTGTATGATCTACGTCAGTTTAATAAAAGCATATTGTTACATTTTTAAAAATATTTTGTTTGTTTCTTGATGCTTTGTGCAATAGCATAGCCTAGCCATAAGAAGCCAGACAGGCATAACTTAGCATACTTAGCAAGACAGACACAGTCAGACAGGCATAGCCTAGCCATACATAGGCAAACAGACATAACCTAGCATACATAGCAAAACAGACATAGCCAGACAGATATAGTCAGACAGGCATAGCCTAGCCATAAATTGCAAGGCAGACATTGCCTAGCAACATAGCCAAACAGACATAGCCAGACAGATATATCCAGACAGGCATAGCCTAGCCATACATAGCCAAACAGACATAGCCAGACAGATATATCCAGACAGGCAGAGCCTAACCATACATAGCCAAACAGACATAGCTTAGCCATACATAGCCAAACAGACATAGCCTATCCATACATAGCCAGACATACATAGCCTAGCCATCTATACCCATACAGACATAGCCATACATAGCCAAACAGGCATAGTCATACATAACCAGACATACATAGCCAGACATAACCAGACAAACATGGCTTAGCCTACTTAGCCAGACAAACATAGCCATACATGGCCAGACAAACATAGCCTAGCCATATATACCCACACAGATATAGCCAGACAGACATAGCAAGACATAGCCAGACAGACATAGCCTAGCAATACGTAGCCAGACTGACATAGCCTAACAGACATAGCAAGACATTTGTTACTAAATAAAAAAAAATTAAAAACAGCAGCTAATGTTGTTTCTAAAAAAACGTAAAGATCACAGATGTAGCCAACACATTAGTGGGGTGAGTGCCGTTCATTTCTCTCAAGGGTAGATGAATTCTTCCATTTCATTGACCTATTTCTCGCTGCTGTAAATAATCTTTACTTATTACTAAGCTAATATATTTAACTGCGAGAGATATTTTATGATTATAAAGTTAAACTGGAGGTTGTTGTTCCTTTTAAACTCACGTTCCGTCTTTATAAGAGATAAACAAACTACACTCGGTGTATAAACATACTGCACTCGGTGTAAAAACAAGCTACACTCGGTGTATAAACAAACTACACTCGGTGTATAAACAAACTACTCTCGGTGTATAAACAAGCTGCACTAGGTGTATAAACAAGCTACACTCGGTGTATAAACAAGCTACACTCGGTGTATAAATAAACTACACTCAGTGTAAAAACAAACTACACTCGGTGTATAAGCAAGCTGCACTCGGTGTATAAACAAGCTACACTCGGTGTATAAACAAACTACACTCGGTGTATAAACAAACTACACTCGGTGTATAAACAAACTACACTCGGTGTATAAACAAACTACTCTCGGTGTATAAGCAAGCTGCACTCGGTGTATAAACAAGCTACACTCGGTGTATAAACAAACTACACTCGGTGTATAAACAAGCAACACTCGGTGTACCGAAGAATATTTTAAAGAATCTTCAGTCGTCGACCTTCGGCGGCAGGAAAAAAATGCAAAAAAAATAAAATAATAAATACTATGCATAAAAATAATGTATATAAAAGCGATTTGGGCTCTGCGTTAAATCGAAAGTAAAGAATTAATACAACAGTATTCCAGTTTAAAATACAATCATGAAAAAAATCGAATCTGCCCGAAACCAAAAAAGGACATAGCCTACCGATCAAGCTTAATGGGATATAACTCTATGGAAAGGTTTTGCAAGAGTACAGCTAGTAAGACATAAAACTCTCTTTTTTTCTAACTTGTGCTAGTCGGATATGAATGGATTTGATAGTTAGTTAGAAGAGAAATCAATTACTTTGTTTCTTTGCACTCAAAATCACAAAAAAATTCGTAGAAATCTGAATGAATTAAAGGATTAGCCATTTTTTTTTAACGGATTCCCTCTGTGAGGCAAAATGGCAGAGGAAAAAGACAATTAAATTTGATAATTATTGCAACGCTTCTTTTTATTTTAACATCGAGAGAATAATTTATTAATTACTGTTTGAACAAATAATCCTAAGTTATTAGCGTTGACGGGTAAAACGTAAATTGTGATGTATGAAATGTACATTGTGTAGGTGGCATGTTAGGTGGTTGGCATAAATTAGCACCCATATCTTTAACTAACGGCGTTTGGTTGGTTTGGTTGGTTGGTTGGTTTGGTTTGGTTTGGTTGATTGTTTGGTTTGGCTTGGTTGGTTAGTGTTGACGTGTAAAACGTAAAGTGTGATGTAAAAAATGTAGGTCATTTCTGCACATTAGGTTTGTATGTGGCGTAAAATAGCACCAATATCCTTACCTAATGGTGTGTTAGAAATATTTCAAGTGTCACGTTTGAACTCCCGACTTACCGGGCAACGCCGGATACACTGCTTGTAGTAATATACATTCAGCTAGTGATAAAATAGGTGTGAAAATGCTACAGAATAACCTAACTACTTGTGAATTTTTACTGTCGTAAAATATCCATTATATATTTTTAATACACATTGTGTCATCAGAGCCACGCTGCTAGACTACTCCGTTAAAATGATTGGTTAGTTTGCGTCAGTATTAAAATTTCTGATTCCATGTTGTAACACTAACGGTTGTATACATAGATATAAAGACTACATTGATTACGTCTATTATATTGTGCCCGATGAAGTGCTATAAAATGGTGCTTGAAGTTTAAAAAAAGAAGAGTACAGTTCTTTATTTTTTTCCGAAAAAAGATTTCTTTCCTTAAAATTTGCAAGACGCAGCGCAGCCATTTTAAATGAAAAAAAAGTACCAGCTAGAACATTTGGGCGCTACTATAATCAACAGATGTGGCAAAAAATCACTTTTATGGTATTTAACGTGAAACATAGAGTGGTCCTGTATTTTTTATATATTTTAATAGTACCAACATTATTGCTATGACTCGTACTGTATATGACATTTAATGTATCAATATATGTAAAACGAATATAATTACTGATTATTAGTCAACTACGAACTATTTAATTTATAATTCGACTGATTTTATTCTTAATGATATTGATCAAGTAAAAAAATTTTTTAAGGTAATCAAAACTGTCCCAAACTAAATACTTATAAAAGCAATAATGTTGATACATCATTTTTTTTTGTTAAGAAGGGAGTATTTAAATAGAGTGACAAATAGTAGCATAGTTCTTTTTGGTTTTAATATTTGAAAGCTGTGTTTACATGCATACTATTGACAGTGGCACAACCAGCGAAAAATGTTGGGGGGGGGGGGGGGGGCTCACATATTGAAAAAAAGAAAGTTTAACAGCCTTTTAGTAACTTTATAACGTATTGATGATTTGATTGCGCCACTGACAATAGAGTGCAGATACTATTAGACAATTAGAATAGTTAAAATTAAACATTTAATTATAATTTAAGGTTTATTATTCATATTATTATAATGTAAATAATTACAGTCAAACCTTCGTTTTCCAATTCTAGAAATAATTTTATAATCCAAAGACAAAGTAGACATTTATTTAAGATTTCCCCGTAAGATTTAATGGAAACCAAAATGATTGCATCTAAAAAACATTCTTAAGCATATTTTGAATACTATTTTATTTTTAATCAATATCCAGTGCTCAAATGTACTAAATAGGACATGTTTTGCTCTTGCCAATTAATTCAATACTATCCCATTGTAATTTTTTTTGTGGTACGTTAACGTACCTAGACCCTACAACCTAGTGAAACTTTCTTCGCCGTTTTTCAGAAATGTAACATGACGTTGTCACTAAACAGATTTATTACTTGAATCGCTACATCTTGCAAAATACTAGTAAACCTGGGTTTGACTATTTTATTTGAAAATTTTAGTATTATTTAATTTAATGTATAAGAAATTTTAATCCACAGAATAATACAGAGCAAGAGAAATTAAAAGTACTTCTATAATGTTACAATTGTCATTCTGATAGGGAGTTCAAGAGACATTCTGCTTTTTGTCTTGTCATTGTTTGACTTATAGCTGAGTTCATTTTTTGGACAAAGAAATTCAAAAAGTATTTTAAGACATTTTCATAGATTCTTCAAAAACATTGAATGGAGGCAACAATCCCACTAAGTGAACAAGTAGAAAATACACTTTCTGGAAACATTTTAGGGATCATTAACTTCATCAAAAGAAATGTGGACACTTTTTTCAACAACTTACAGTTAAAATAACCTCTGTGAATTCTCAGACTATTGGACTCATCTAATGAATAATTTATTGGAGTATTTCTACATCTTTGATTTAATCTCTGCATTACCAGTTTTTTGTGATCTACTGAATAATGTCTATTGACAACCTTCATGTGTTTCATTTAATATTTATATATGTATTTAGATTAATAAAATACTGATTATTATTACATTTAAACATTGTATCCTCTAGTTGATTTGATAATTTAAAAAAAAAAACATTAACTTTTTTTTTAAGAAATTCATTTATTGTAAAATAAATAATTGAAAAACACAATAACCAAAGTTTGCATCTAAAATAATTTTTAACTTGTTTTAATTAACATTTAAGAAAAAAAATTTCAAAAGCCATTTAAGTCAAGTAATATAAAAACTTTTTTAAAAGGCTGCTTTAAAAGGAAAGAAAAATTATTGTGAAAGAGAAAAAAAAACATTATAAAGTTATACAACTTAAAGTTGAATGATATTAAGTAGTATTAGACCAGTGGTTTTCGAAAAGTGGGTTGTGACACACTGATGGGCTGCGGACGAATTTTAATTGGGTCTCATTAAAGTATAACCTATATCAAATTAAAAGTGCTTTTTTTCTTTCTTTATTGTATATTGTTTTGCAGGTGGGTAGTGTTAACAAAAACAATTTGTCATAGTGGGTTGCAAAGTGTAAAAGTTTGAGAACCACTCAATTAGACTATAGTATAGAATTATCTAGTTTATTAATTTTTGCACATAGTTGGTAATTAATATTATCTTAAATATTACAAATTATTACTGGACCATGTAATTTTTTCTTCATTCAGACAGTTAAAATGTTTATAAAATGAAAATATATCCATTCAATTTTACAATAATTACTATGATGCCAGTGTTATAGTTTTTTATACCAAATTGTGAAATATCATAAAATAGGCTTAAATTTCTAATACAATTAAAAATTAATGTTGATGACTAGAATAGATACTACCACAATTTAAAAACAAATACTTAAAGCATTTTGCGATGTTGTACACGGTGGTGAAAAGGTGATTTTATTTAGTTTTACTTAATTGAGATTGAACCAGTATTTCATTTAGTGAAACTAACTTAATTTTATTTCAATTAGATGACATTATAAACATATTATGATTTAGCATTATCTAAAGGGTATGTTAATTACATTATAAGTTTTTCTACCTTCACATAAATTGAATAAAAATAGATGCATCTAAGGTTAAACTTTTGACTAATATTATTATTAAAAAGTATGTACAGTAATCGTTTCTAAAAATTATTTAGCCTATGCACCTCCACTTATGCAACCTTTACCAAATCCTAAAGTTAATTTCCTAAAATATTTGTCTAATCAGATAACCAAGACCTCATGAGTCTATCACTTCACAATGGTTATAACCCAAATGAAAAAAACCCAGCTATCTTATAAAGCTTATTGTTAAGCATCCACATTAGTTGGTTTATTAATGACATAAATTATTATTATAAGTTCACTAAATTGCATTGAAAATCCAATATAACAGCTGGTGTGACTTGTCATGTTTTGATTGTATGATGAACATAACATTTCTTCAAGCATACATTTTAAACTTTTGAATCCTGATTTATAGCCAACAAAATATATCAAATTACTTAAATTAATCTGAAAATCCTACAAAATTTGAACAATTGCCGCTAGAACAGAAAATTCAAAATAAAACATAACTGATCGGATAAGTGTTCTGATGCCAGTATTTATTTACAAGTCTATATATTTGTTTAAATAGGTAAATGTGAGAGCATAACTAACAAATTTGAAATGTTTCTTTGACTTCTTGGGCTTCTTTGTTGAATGAAATCACTTATCAACTCTGCACTTTATCTCTTCGGTATGGGTTCATCCTCCTCATACTTTTAAGTAGACATCACATGGATCAGCTACTTACCCACATGAAAACTGGATGTTGACAACTGTGAAAATATTTATTTTAATTGCTTTAATGGAAAACAATATAACAATAATAAAGAAATCATGTCTTTTTTTTAGACAATATGTAACATTTATTTAAAACATTTATCATTGGTCATTATAAGCCCATGGACTGGTTGGCTTCAACAGGGATATTTTAACTTATAAACAAGCAGGGGTGATAAAGGCTTTTAATATCAAGCATTACGAACTGCATCACAGTGTGGGAAAAAAACTTGCCCATACCTTATGTTTTAATATCATTATGTATTATATATTGTTTTATAGATTTTAAAATCTTTTGTCATGCCTATAAAATTTTCTGCTTCCAAGTTTGGCATGCGAGCAGTATTACTCTTGAGCTATCCATTTTAGACCTAAATATGAAATGTAAATAAAAAAAAGTATATGTTTCTAGCCATTCCCAAACCAAAAGACTTAGAAAAATGCTGCTCTGGACATCCAACTAGTTAGATTATCATTTCCCTGAGTTATGTGAAAATTATTTTGAAGAGATATATGTGATATGATTTCAACACTCAATCTGTCAAAGAAATCAGAGGTAAAAAAAAAAAAAGGAACCATAGTCTAGTATTTACCAAAATGGATGTGTAATGACAGTACAAAGTGATCACCACACACTTTAAGTTGATGTCTCTCTCTTGTTTAATTGAAGGCAATTGATTCAAAAGTTTCTTCTTTTAGAGGCCAATGGAAACCTTACAAAGAATGATAAAATAGATATGTATTAAAAATAATGATAAAAAGAAAGTAATTTTAGACAATCACATTAATCATTATTATATTCCATATCATCATGCATATGTTACAATGTAATATCAATAGCAAGTAAAGGGGAAAAAAATATCTACCATAAACTGCATCACATGTAATTGTAATTGTAAACTAAAGGTAATTAAAGGTAATAAAACTAATTTGGTCAAAACATTATTTCACATTAATATAAAAATATGTGTAGACTTGTTAACAATTACCTAATAAAAATATGGCATGTGGTGACTGATACCTAATAAAAATATGGCAAGTGGTGAGTGTCTTAATAATAACGCACTGGCTCCGGTACCGTCATATGACGGTGCCGGTATCTTTTTTTTACCTCTTCCGTCAACAGAATGAACTCTTATGATGTAAAGTTATAAATGCAGTTTATATTATGATATTATTACTTACACAATGATGGTGCTCAAAATCGGCGATCGTTTTAACACATTTAAAGAGTAAACAGAATGAATGAGAACTCTTATTTACTGCAGACGTTGATGACGTCATTTACTGTTAAAAATCGGAGATATTTTTTTTTCGGGGACCATAAATAGATATTGCTCCACACACTAACCCTATCCCTAACCCCCTATCCCTAACCCTGAAAAATAAAATCTGAACAAAAAAATGTATGTCTCTATTAGGAATCGAACCCGCACATAGCTAGCCAAAGTGGGTCTCAGTCAAGCGAACAACCTACATTACTAGCGCGCCACACAAACTTACCTCTCATTTTAATGTATAATTAGAAAAAAGTTTTGCTTGACAGAAGAGGTAAAAAAAAGATACCGGCACCGTCATTTGACGGTACCGGAGCCAGTGCGTAATAATAACTACTCATAGTTATAAGCCAAGCCCAAGGGGCCAAGGCTTATTGATTGATTTAAATCATATGTATTACTATTTCTAGTTAGTTTTTTAAAGGTTGAAAAATAAATTAAATAGTTTATAATGCGTCATTACCTGTGAAAAGTCCTTGATTTAGTGTTTTCTCGGAATTAAAATACAGTCACTGACAAACCAAGCATGATGTTTTAGTTGAAATAAATTGAATAATAACATCGTCTTGTTTGAATCGACTTCCTGTTTATTTCAATCTATGAGTACTTACGTACTACGTCATCAAAGTTGGCAAGATTTTTTTAAATATATAGGTAATGGTCGGAAGTAGTTCAGCACCGTTGGTTCGACGCTCTTCCATAGCCCATGAGCAATCTATTCTTTATATCTATGGTTGTATACATTCGCAGTAAAGGCAGACATGTAAAAGTTTAAAAATAACTCACAGGTTGTTTGCTTTGTCGGCAGTTTAACACCGCTATGAGTTGGTCATTCCTCTCTCTGTCTCTCTCTCTCTCTCTCTCTCTCTCTCTCTCTCTCTCTCTCTCTCTCTCTCTCTCTCTTATCGCTGTCTAGCTAAACGCGAGTACAGTTAATGTATGTGTTTACTTTGCTCTATTCATGCTATGTAAATTCTGGAGTTAGTTAACATGTATTTGGTGTTAAAGATCAATGATTGGTTTTACATTTAACAGGCAATGTTTTTTATTGGCTGATAATATTAACAACGGTAATATCTTAAGAATGTTATGCATTGTCATTGTTGTGTATTATTAATATTACTAGCCGTACACTGCAAAACCTTTTCATAGAGTTATATTCCCTTAGGTTTGTTCGCTAGGCTAGATTATTTTTTTTTGGTTTCGGGCAGATCCGATTTTTTTTATTGTAATTTTAAACTGGAAAACTGTTGTATTAATCCTTTACTTTCGAATTAACGCAGAGCCCAAATCGCTTATATATATATTATAATTATTTGACTGTCTAGAGATTTACAAATCTCCATACATTACTTCACCGTATTTTTAAAGATAATTTTACAAACCATTTCTCCAATCAATTAATCACTAAGATTCCCTTTCATGTCTTTGTAGTTTTAACTAATGAAACATGAAATGTAAACGCATGTTTATACATTTAACTGCCGCACTACATATGTATGCTAATTAGTATCGATGTAATCAGGCCATATCAAGGAAATATATGGCCCCCTAACAAACTATGACAAGGACCTCACCCCCTCCCCCTTCTAGCCACAATTGATCAATTTTTTAAGCGAAATGGATAAAACAGAATACGTTTCGGAAGCAAGGGAGCAATTAATGCTTGGATCCCCAGAAAAATGGCGGTGGGGTCGCCTGTCCCAATGCTTGGATCCCCAGACAAATGGTAGTGGGGTCGCCTGCCCCAATGCTTGGATCCCCAGACAAATAGTGGTGGGGTCGCCTGCCCCAATGCTTGGATCCCCAGACAAATGGTAGTGGGGTCGCCTGCCCCAATGCTTGGATCCCCAGACAAATAGTGGTGGGGTCGCCTGCCCCAATGCTTGGATCCCCAGACAAATGGTAGTGGGGTCGCCTGCCCCAATGCTTGGATCCCCAGACAAATGGTAGTGGGGTCGCCTGCCCCAATGCTTGGATCCCCAGACAAATAGTGGTGGGGTCGCCTGCCCCAATGCTTGGATCCCCAGACAAATGGCGGTGGGGTTGCTTGCCCCACACAGTGGCATTGCGGGATCGTTTCCCATTCAGTATGTGTAATATTATATCTCTCTATATATAATCAGAAACAGAAATGACCCACTTATTATTTAAGTCAAGAGAATAAAGAAATAAAAGACTCGATACAGCTGGGAAGAACAAAAATGACCAAGTAAATCTTTAATGTTGTTGTTTTTTCCTACACATTTAATTTCCATGTATATGGGCATGTATATGTGCATATAAAACATCTGTAAAATAGATTGTGGTAAAGCAGTCTGTAACTGTAATTGGCTAATGATCTTTAATTAGATATTTTGTTTATTAAATATAATTTTAAACATTTACTACTTGATGTTAATTGATGCATAAATAGTAAAGTTCCCTTAGCCCTACTGTGCCGCCGGGGCAGATGAAGTGTAGACTTCATCTGTTTTTATAATCTCGGCATATGAAGGGATTGTGTGGTTAGCACAACGCCCAGCCACCTTTACTTCCCTGACTTAAGCCAGGCACCAATTTTAAGCTGGGTTGACTTATGGGACGACTTTGCACCAAATAACACCTGGAAAAGTTTCATGGTTCTCACCGATGCTAGAACCCATGACTCTCAAGTCGACAGTCGAATATTTATACCACTCGGCCATCCGTCCCACTTTAAGCATAATTAGCTCAACTTCTAATTAGGCTCCATTGTGTTTAATTTCGAATGTATCGTTATTTTAAATCTGTAAATTGTAACTCATAGTTTATTAACCACATTTTACAAACTCATACTTAGCTCTTGTCATATGAAGTATTTTATGGTATCTATCTTTTACAGAAACTAAAATCCCATTTAAGAAGATATATTTCAAATCAATCATTTCAAAAATTACAGAATATAAAAAAAATTAAAACAAAGACTGACGATCTTAAGAATTTGACCACTTATAATTATCGAATGCATCCCGCGCTCTACCGACAAAGCCATAAGAAGACGGTTGGTCGTGCGGTAATGCACTCGACTGTCGACCTGAGGGTACCTGGTTCGATCTCCGGTGATATTCCTGGTAATGGTTAAAGTCCCTATTATGTCTCCCGTAGTGCCTCCATTGCACTATCGGCTATGGTAGGGATGAAAGAAGGGCACCTAAAATAACCAAACCATCTCATTAGTGGTTAATGAGATATCGTCTCATCCTTGTAGGTGCCACACACACACACACACACACACACACACACACACACACACACTAACAGAGCTATGTCAGACATAAAAAAAAAGATAGAGAATGTTGAAGCAAACATATTTTGAAGACAGTTTAAGTATTTTTCTTAAAACAGACCCAACGAATTTCAAAGAGTATAAATAATAACTTTATTCAGTTTTATTCATATAGATTATTTTCCCAATCTACTAATAAAATAAATAGCTTTTATTTTTTGGGCAGACCTAAGTTTTATTTAATTCAAAATACGTTTTTTTTAAGCCAAATGGTCCCAATCGAAGCCAACAGCAGTTCGCCATTTAGGTTTTTTTGTTTGTTAACGCTTAAAGTAAAGATTTTAAAGTATTTCGTCTAGTCCAAACACGTTTAATTATAAGCTTTTAGTCTCACCTTCTGTCATTAAATCCTGTAATTTGCTTTTGGACCTGATGCACTTTGTAGATAGGCTCAAATTGGACACACGTGTAGTTTCTACTTGACAATACTCGATTCTAATAGCATCCTGTAGAATTACGAAACTAATTACTTTTTAATTTTGTTTATTATTGGAAAGGATGGAGAGAAGGAAATGAAAAATAAATAGGAAGCCAAGCACCGGTGGAAAAGTGTGCAAAATTGTTACACTTTTTTTACACTCTAATATAGACTTACCAGATTAATAAATTATACCAGATTAAAAAATTATACCAGATTAATAAATTATACCAGATTAATACATTATACCAGATTAATAAGTTATACCAGATTAATAAATTATAGCAGATTAATAAATCATACCAGATTAATAAATTAAAACAGATTAATAAATTATACCAGATTAATAAATTATACCAGATTAATAAATGAAACCAGTTTAATATATTATACCGGATTAATAAATTATACCAGAATAATAAATTATACCTGATTAATACATTATACCAGATTAATAAATTAAACCAGATTAATAAATTAAACCAGATTAATAAATTATACCAGATTAATACATTATACCAGATTAATAAATTATACCAGATTAATAAATTATACCAGATTAATAAATTATACCAGATAATTGTTCAAAACAAAATTTCATTTTTTAAAGCCAAACAAAGTGTCTAATAAAAATTATATTAAAATAATTGTTTTTTTTGTGACTTTTTTAAATACGTGTTTTATAATATGAGTGATTTTTTTAAATTTTTTGTTTTTAGGACATTTTAATAAAAGCTTATTTTTCCCCCTAGCCACGAAGAAGCTGAAATAGCGAAGGCTATTCAACGTTACTACTTGTGGGTGCTGGGTGCCATCGGTATCCCAGCCAACTTTTTGGCCTTGATAGTCATTGTGACCATGCAGAAGATGACCACAGCCTCGTTCCTGATTGCCGCACCGGCTATCTGTGACAGTTGCGCCCTTGAGTCCAAGCTAATCTATGTCAACCTGTTCCTACACAATGTTTTGTCCGAAACTTTATGTAAAATGGACTTCATGTCCGGATTCCTGTCCAGCCTAGCCAACTGGACACTGGTCTTAATCTGTGTGGAGAGATTCGTGTCCGTGTGTTACCCACTGAAGAAGGAATACCTCGTGACGTTGAGACTGTGTTACGTAGTCTTCGGGGTCGCGGCGGTTATTCTGTTGGTGTTTCGTATGACTGTGGTTATCACCATGAGATATTACTATAATGATTCTGAAGGAATGTACAGCTGCGAAACACTTGCAGAGTATAAAACATTCTACTTCGGCTATTGGCACTGGATAAACAACAGTCTGGTTGTTTTCATACCTTACGTTTTAATAAGTACATTCACAACCGTCATTATCGTGAAGCTGCGGGTAAACGCCGTCCAACGCAGACGCACGCTCCATGGGTCATGTCCATGTTCCTCACCAAACTCCAACAGTTTCAACTCACAGATTCTTCACGAAAACGAGCGAGCAGAGAGAGCTATCACCTGGATGTTGGCCTTCACGGCCGTGTTGTTCCTTGTGCTGACCCTCCCTGCATGTGTCTTCTTCCTCATGTACCGCGAAGATGAACAATTTCTTTTTCTGCAGATTCAGTTTGTTCTTCATGACTCAACCCACGCGCTGAATTTCTTCATGTACTTTCTGACAGCGAAACGTTTCAGGCTTCAGTTGTACCAAATATTTCGTTGTGAGAGACTCCGGGAAATATTGAGTCGTAGCAAACGGACCACTGAAACTCCATTAGAAGTTACACCTTAAAAACTTATGCATAGAAATTAACGGACAGTGAAAATAAATGTTTGTAAGCCGATGTAATTGTATGATTTTTTTTTACCATTCGCTATACATTGATTGATTAGATTAGTTCATGCTGTTCACTTACATTTTTCTACCATAGTTAATAAGCTTTTATTTTCTAACAGCGTTCATTGGTCAATATATAAACCAATATATTTTTTAAAAATCAAGCTTAAATTTTAAGGCAGTAAATAGCTCAAAGTATATCTGAATAATGAATATTAACAAGCTTAATAAATAATGTAATTGTTTTCTCATGCTAGATGACTGGAATGATATATGCACGTTAGGGTGCATCACCAAAAAAAATTTTAAATAATTGATCTGTCTGCTATTTAAATTTGTTCCATTGATCAAAAAAAGCATTGTGTAAAAAAATAAAAAATATTTGACAATATTTAGAGGTCGCCCGGACTTCAACAAAGTTTGCATAATTAAGCGAAAACTAGATAAAACCATCCTTCTTGTAAAGTCTTACAGACTTAGATACAAAAAGTGAAGCGCTATATAAATTGTTTTATAGTCTTTGGTTTTATAATGTTTGGTAGCTATGATTGATTTTGATAAGCAGTTGTGCTAGAAATAAAATTTAAAATCCACATTTTATTAGCAAAAATAACACTTTTCCTTACCGCATATTGATGACCAAGGCAAGCATTTTAATTTCTTTATTTATATTATTTTAATTTCTGATACACGCGACCTATGAAATCAGAACATGGAAATGATATGAAAAAAAAACAATAAAATGTTTACACCTTCTAAGGAAATGCTGGCTGACCCTGGCATCACTTCAACAGTTGCATATCCAGTTATTACTGCGTCTCCTGCCTCGCGAACAAAGAAACCACAAACCTTCTGAAAACTGAATTGCTTGGCATTGGCCCTGCAATCTGTGTTGATGATGCTATAATTACTGGAATTCTTCGACTACCAACTTGTTTACAAGTTTTGAGGTGCATGATGTATCACTGCAATGTAGCAGCACACAGTGAGCGTCCAGGTTCTCTTGGTGCACCTTCTCGATTTACATCTGCCAAAATTGTGCTGAATCAAGTTACTGCTTTCTACGAAAAAGCAAACATTCCAATGGTGTCAGAGAGGAGAGCTTGTGAGAAGATTATTCAGCTTCTTGATGAATACAATAAACTTCGTTCAATTGATAAAAGTCGCCGAAACACACCAGCCACCAAACGTAAACTGGAACAAATGAAATCTATGTTGGCAACAACTTTTCAACTGTGGCCACCAAATGTCGAGACTATTATCAAGAATGCAGAAGATCTAGCATTCTTGAGGTCTATGAAAGGAGACAGGTCTTCCAGCTTTGGATCATTTGACAAAACACTTGCAAAAAAAGTCGCTCGACGCCATTCACGAGATGTCGCAACAATGGAACGTCAGAAACGCGCAAAAGAAGAAAATGCAGCATGTTCAACGATATCAGTGCCTTCCAGCGAGGGTAGGAGTGACGAAACCGATGATTCTACTTCTAAATCTGAAGATAATATGGAGTTTGTTGATAACTGTTTGGATGATATAACGCCATTACAAAAGCGAACAAAGCCAACAGGAGCTTTGGTATTTGTACCTCCAGATGTTTTAAGCCGACCAAATCTTGTGTCACTAGCGACAAGATTAAAGATTACACCAACACAGCAGGCAGCTTTCACACAGGGCCTTATTAGCGAGTCTGGGGGTGATGTATCAATGGTGGCTTCTTCCTATGCCACTGCAGATCGTTCACGTCGCAAAGTTGTAAGTGAAATATCTACAAAGATCCACGACTCCTGGGAACCACCCAAACTCTGCACTCTCCACTGGGATGGCAAACTGACACCTTCTCTAAAAAATCATCGTGTCACTGAAGAACGCATAACAGTTGTTGTCGGTGATGCAAAGCAATTGAAACTTCTAGGAGTGCAAAATTATGCCAAGGCAACAAAGAAACCCGTTGATGAAATTATTGCAGAATTAACCATGAAGCTAATGACAGAGTGGCATTGTAATGGTTGTATCGTTAAAATGACATTCGACACAACAAGATCAAACACTGGTCATCAGACTGCTGCCTGCATTGCCATACAAAATATGCTGTAACGTGCTCTTCTGTGGTCAGGTTGTCGCCATCACATTGGTGAAGTTATCCTCTCGCATGTGTTTGCAGATTGAAAATAGAAGTTTCCAAATCCCCGGATATAACTTTGTTCACCAAGCTGCGAAGTAATTAGGAGTTGGTGGCACATGATTGGTCTCACGTTTGTAGTTCGTTTACGTTAGCTGATCATGATCTGAAGGCTCAAGAGCGACTGACGATAATGAGAGATGTGGTAATTACACATGTCAACTCTAGTAAACAAACCGAATTCTTGCGAGACGACTACCACGAATTCCTTAAGCTGTCGCTTGTTTACCTGAATGCTACAAATAAGGTGGTTAACTTTAAAAGACCAGGTGCCCTGCACAAAGCACGATGGATGGCAAAGCTGATATATTGCCTCAAGATTGCACTGTGTGAGAAACAAATTCAATTATTGCCTCCAGGTACTTATACCACACGTGATCAAGTGCCAAAGATTCGTGCACTTGCTACATTTGTAACACATGTTTATGTCGTGTGGTGGCTCACTTGCAAAAAGAGTGTGGATGCACCATGGAATGATCTACAGCTCTACAAGCGACTTTTGGATTACAACGATGTCAACAGAGATATATCCAAGTCAGCAATCTGTGCCCTGAATATGCATCTGTGGTACCTCACTGCTGAAATGATCCCACTTGCTCTGTTCAGCAATGAAGTAAGTACCTGTGTTGGAAAAGCGAGCTCTAGCAGATGCTCTGCTAAGGCTTCGACCAGTGGTTGCCCTCCAAACTCCACATAATCGATTTGGAAATGGTTGGGAAAACCACGATTCCAATCAATTGATTCTAAAACTCGGTTGTGTGATCTGGCTGGAGTTGACTCGTGGTTTACTATATACAGACTTCAACTGGACACAGGATTCCTCCAACTGCCTGTTGATGATTGGTGCCAAACAGCTTCTTACATTGCCAGTGCAGAAAATGTTTCTGCTATTAACGTTGTTAACGATTGTGCCGAGAGAGGAGTGAAACTGGCATCTGACTTTGTTGAAGCAGCGCGAACGGATGAACATTTTCAAAACATTCTTCAAGTGGTAGAAATGGACCGCAAAAAAATCTCAAATGTGCGTAAACCTTACAAACGTGCAACAAAATGAAACTGAATTAAATGCAACAGTAATAAATAATTTAATACTTTAATGTAATTTTTATATAGGCTAAAATAAACTTTTTTTTTTCTTTACATGTCATGTTTTGTGATTTCTCGGGCCGGGGGGGGGGGGGCGACCTTTAAATCAACTCTGATTTGAAAAATATTTTACACAAGTTATTATTAATGATATTCGAACAAATTAGAAACATAGACAGCTCAAAAACAAACAATCAATTTTTTCCTCTATTGTGGTGATGCACCCTAATGCACGTGTATATTCTTGAGATTAATCTCTTAACAGTAAATATTTATTGTAGCCCAAATATTGTCTAGTAATGTTGTTAAAACTTTTCCCTTTGCAATAAAGGTCATCAGGTCAGATGAATCTGTTTCTATAACGTCGGCATGAAAAGGGTTTGCAAGGTTAACACAACGCCCAACCGCCTATAAATTTCCCCAACTTTAGTCAGGTACCCATTTAGAGCTGGGTGGACTTGTGGGACTTAAATCAACTTTAGTCAGATATCCATTCAGAGCTGGATGGACTTGTGGGACTTAAACCAACTTTCTCCAGGACCTGTCAATATTCCCTTAGGCTTTCACAAAACTCGGCCATCCATCTCAGCAATGCTGTTATTGTTACGTATAACATTCGAATGCATCCCATAAACCTATAGACTGTTATTGTATCATAAACCTACAGACTGTTATTGTATCATAAACCTACAGACTGTTATTGTATCATAAACCTACAGACTGTTATTGTATCATAAACCTACAGACTGTTATTGTACCATAAACCTGTAGACTGTTATTGTACAATAAGCCTACAGATTGGTATTGTACCATAAGCGTACAGACTGTTATTGTACAATAAGTCTACATAATGTTATTGTACCATAATGCCCACACATTGCTATTGTACCATAAGTGTACCGACTGTTATTGTACCATAAGCCTACAGATTGTTATTGTACCATAATGCCAACACATTGCTATTGTATCATAAGTATACAGACGGTTATTGTACCATATGCCTACAGATTGTTATTGTACCATACGCCTACAGGTTGTTATTGTACCATAAGCCTACAGACTGTTATTGTACCATAAGCCTATATATTGTTATTGTACGATAAGCCTACAGACTGTTATTGGACCATAAGCCTACAGACTTTTATTGGACCATAAGCCTACAGACTGTTATTGGACCATAAGCCTACAGTAAGGACGTATGTAAAAAGAACAAGTCTATAGATGTGTACATTCGTTCCTTCAGACGACCACATCAATAGTTAAAAATAAACAAACATGTATAATTGTACATTTAAAATAAATTGAAAAACGTTTTCACTGCGGCTGTTAGTTAGCTTGGATTTTAAAGAAAAACAGCTTACAAATATAGTTTTGTAAAACCTCTACTTTGCAATTGTAAAATTATTTTCTCTCAACGAGATACTTGTTATTATTTTACATGTCGTCTTCCGATGCTTAACTATTATAGTTTTTGTTTTTTTCATAAAGATGTTTAATGTAAAATATTAAATTTCCTGATAGTTGTTTTAATTATTATAAGTCAAAATAAAATATAAAGATAAACAAACTAACAGCTTCTTAGTTGTGGTTCCTGAGTAATCAGTTCGGAATATAGTTGTGGCTTCTGAGTAATCAGTTCGCAATATAGTTGTGGCTCCTGAGTAATCAGTTCGGAATATAGTTGTGGCTTCTGAGTAATCAGTTCAGAACTTATTTGTGGCTTCTGAGTAATCAGTTCAGAACTTATTTGTGGCTCCTGAGTAATCATTTTAGAAATTATTTGAAGCTGCTGATTAATCATTTCAAAAATTATTTCTGGCTCCTGAGTAATCAGTTCGGAATATAGTTGTGGCTCCTGAGTAATCAGTTTGGAATGACGTTGTGGCTCCTGAGTAATCAGTCCGGAATTTATTTGTGGCTCATGAGTAATCAGTTCGGAATTTAGGTTTAGCTCCTGAGTAATCAGTTTAGAATATAGTTGTGGCTCCTGAGTACTCAATTCAGAATTTAGCTGTGGCTCCTGAGTAATCAGTTTGAAATTTAGTTGTGGCTCCTGAGTAATCAGTTCGGTATTTAGTTGTGGCTCCTTAGTAATCAGTTCGGAGTTTAGGTTTAGCTCCTGAGTAATCATCTCAGAGTTTAGTTGGGGCTTCTGAGTAATCAGTTCGGAATTTAGTTGTGGCTCCTGAGTAAAAAGTTCAGAAATTATTTGTGGCTCTTGAGTAATAAGTTCAGAACTTATTTGTGGCTCCTGAGTAATCATTTTAGAACTTATTTGAAGCTCCTGAGTAATCATTTCAAAAATTATTTCTGGCTCCTGAGTAATCAGTTCGGAATATAGTTGTGGCTCCTGAGTAATCAGTTTGGAATGACGTTGTGGCTCCTGAGTAATTAGTCCGGAATTTAGTTGTGGCTCATGAGTAATCAGTTCGGAATTTAGGCTTAGCTCCTGAGTAATCAGTTTAGAATATAGTTGTGGCTCCTGAGTACTCAATTCAGAATTTAGCTGTGGCTCCTGAGTAATCAGTTTGGAATTTAGTTGTGGCTCCTGAGTAATCAGTTCGGTATTTAGTTGTGGCTCCTTAGTAATCAGTTCGGAGTTTAGGTTTAGCTCCTGAGTAATCATCTCAGAGTTTAGTTGGGGCTTCTGAGTAATCAGTTCGGAATTTAGTTGTGGCTCTTGAGTAATAAGTTCAGAACTTATTTGTCGCTCTTGAGTAATAACTTCAGAACTTCAGGATGAAAAACGTTGGGCGCATGAATTTTATATTATGTGAATGTTTGTATAATAGTATTAGAATCATCAAATGTTAACAATTAAATCACAAAATAATTATTACAGAAGGTTTTCGAAATATCACGATATTGCAGATCATTTATTAGAACTTCTATAACTAAATGCGTATGAGTAAGTAAATTAATTCTAGTGCCTTATAACCTAAACTCATGCTATAGAATTTAATACTAGTAAAGTCAATTGAATCAATATATTAAACAGGTTTTCATTTATAGAAATTACAGTATGATAGAAAGGTCTGGATGTTTGTGTTCATGCGCCCAACGTTTTTCGTTTTATAAAAATTAGAAGCTTTTAAAGTCTATTACCATGTGACCAATTTATTCAGAAATTTTCTCAGGCTCATAGAAAAATTATTTTCTGCTTTTTAGTACGCAAGAAAAACGTTGTTTTTTATAAAATATTTTTTTATAATGTAATTTTTATTTTCTACTTTTTAGTTTTGATTGGTGAAAATTTGCGTCATAGTCTCAAAGACCCGTCTCGATCTCTCTTTTTTGAAAGGCGAGAGAAATCCTGCTGACTCGATCGCTCTTTTTAGGCGAGAGAAATTATTGTGTTGGATGCTGTCTCATTCTTTCCATTTCATTCATTGTATCTTCATTGCATGGTGTCTTTCCAGTCAGCTTTGAGCAATCAAGTTCTTCAATTCGCAATCCTTCGAGTAATCTAACACGACTGAGCGCCACATATGCCTGACCTTTAGCGAACAGTTTTGATCCGAGGTAAACCACGGCGTGATCAACTGTACATCCTTGCATTTTGTGTACTGTGCAAGCCCAACACAGTAGGATCGGAAGTTGCGTTCTCTCTATTTTTCCATAATTTTTAAGCGCTGGAAACTGGATTGATTTCGGCTTAATCAAATGGATTCCATCTCTTCCAAAGTCGATTCATACAGAAGGAATATCATTGTCGTACATTGATCATGACGGAATAATGGCCAAACGATATCTGTTATTATACCCATTACGCCATTTACTAATCCTTGCTCAATATTTACATTAGAACGTAGCATTACTCTGGCTCCAACGAAAAGTTCCAATTCCTTTTGAAGACCTCCAGTCTTATTTGTATCGCCTGATACAATGTTGTCCATGTTTATGTTGTCAGCATTCCGAGTTGCATTGATTAAAACATCTTGAGCCTTGATTCTGAAAATTTGCACTTCATTATTTCAATATTGTTCTAAAACGGCTTTGTTATGTGCATCAACTTGTAAACGAGTTGGATAATTGCGAATTGCTTGGTCCAAAGCAAAGTCGCCAGATGCTTCAGTTAACAATTTTGACATCAGAACATCAAAGTGTGGTGCCTGCAATTGACTAATACGCAGTGCATTCAAGAGATCAGCAAAAGTAGTGTCGCCTTGTTGTCTCATATTTTACGTCAGTTCAAAGAGATTGAAGAGCCTACATAGATGGGTTGCTGGTATAAATCTTGCAGGCTGATTGAATACTTGTGATCCTCAAATAGGTGAAAATTGGAATAAATCGCCGAATACAACAATGTTGATGCCGCCAAATGGTTCGTTCTCCTTTTTCTTCAGTGACCTCATCACTTGACCTCGCCACGCAAACATTCAGAACAACTGTGTGCGTAACCTACACAACCGCACATTGTAAAATCAAAGAAAGTAGTGAAACGTATTCGAGTATCATGTGTACGCAAGAACATAACGTCTTCAGCCACGATAATTTTATATATTTAATTTTATTTATTAAGAAACTCATCAAATCATAATGAAATAGTAAGAATATAGCATTGTGATCGAGTTCTGAGTTATATTGTAAGTATCAGAGCTACAGCTTATCGGAAAGTGGTCTAAAATTGGATTGCTAAAATTCGAGGACAAACAGGCAAGAAGTGAAGTTAAGAAAAACGTTGTAAAATAGATTGCGGCAACAGACTGTAACAAAGTTGATTCTAGGGGAGTTAACCGATGAAAAACATGTCGCTCACAAAGCAAGTGAATAGACTCACATCAAAGGTGATTTAAAAAAAATTATCGGATGACTCAAACACAAAATACCACTATAGTCACCATACTATACTCATAACAATGCTCTTGGCCAACAATCTTTCTTGCAAACATAGAATTGGCTTTATTTATTTTATTAATTCCATTCACTTATATGACCTTTAGTACTGTTGACATAATAACTGAGTATACTTGAATTGGGTGTATTTAACGATGTGTGCGTTCAGGCTAGTACAACCCAAAGGTCAACACAAACATCCTGAGAATGTGTAGAATGAATTAAATAGTGAGAAAAACAACTTCATCCAATTGGGAAGCTAAAGAGAGAATACATAATGGGAGAGGGTTGTAGAAAATAGACTGAGGAAATAGAAAATACGGATTATGGTGGAATGGGAGAACGAATACAGAATACTTGGCATAGAGAATTCGTCAAAACCGATTACATTTAGGGGTATGCCACGAAACAAAATAATGTGATAAAAATTAGACAATTTTTTCTCAAGTAATAGCTATTACTATTGAAAAAAAACAACAAAAAAACATACATTTCTAAATCACAGATGCTGTTTCTTTGATATAATTGAATGCGTTGTTACTTTCATTTACTTTCTAACTACGAGTAGAATGACATCATCAAAGTGGTGTCTAAGAAAATTATACAGTAGTACCAAAAACTGATTTTCATGCCACCAATTATAACACAGATAAAACTAATAAAGACTCTACAAAAGGAAACGAAAAGTGTCCATTTTGCAATGCCAAATTCTAAAGAACAGTTTCAGTAACTGAAAGAAGATTGCTGCCATTAGTAGAAAGGTACAAGAATGAATACGATCCAAATTTTATTTGAAACAATTTTTCGAAAGGTGTAATCGCCAAATTTTGGCATGTCACTCCTCAAAATTCTTTTGGCTAATTATTTATCTTTTTAACTTTGGAGATTTATTTATTTATGATTCGCAATAGCGGAATCAACAGTCTTCTTTTATCTGATCTTTTTACTGTTGACATTGTAACAGAGTCTGCCTGAAGTAAGTGTAGACAAAATGTCAAACGGTAAAAAAAGTAAACCGAACAAAAATACCGTGAACAAAATTGAAGGATAAACTAAGAGAAGACAATTCAGGTTTGAGAAGTGTGATAACTTATTAGAGAGAAGGAGGGAGAATTGAGAAAAGGAAAAGCAAAAAGAAAATAGTAAAGTGATGGGGGGGAACAGAATAGAAACATACTCGATTTATAAAAAAAAAACACTTGTTAAATAGATCAGGTGTGAGAGAGGAGTTCCAACCAAAGCAAGAAAGTTTTCAACTGAACATGAATACGAAGATTTGAATATTTAACAGAGCTCCTCTTACGAGCAAAGTGAAGACATGATCAGGTTATCATGGAGTCGCAGTTCTCAATCTTTTTCGTAAATGTACACTAAGTGGCTACGTATGTCCGCACGTACCCCTCACACATAAGTTCCCTAATAAAAGTAGTATTTTTTTTTCATAAATGAATTTTGATTATCTTTGTAATGCGATACTTGGGCCTTGTCCTTGAGCCATCAAAGCAGGGTTGCTGATTAACTGCCGAAAACCCCAGTAATTAGTCCAGTTCTACAAACAGAAATATGGGGACGGATGGTCGTGAGGCAAAGCGCTCGACTGTCGACCCGGGTGTCGTTGAGAAGCAATGGATTTCATCTCATCCTTACTAGGACTTCACACATAAACAGAAATAGATTGGACAAGATTTAAAAAAAAGCAAGAGAAATATCCGAAAGAAGGAACTGTCACGTTTACATAAATTCAGCAGCTTTATGACCTTGAAACAATAGGATTGTCATTCCTTAATTCTATTTTCTGACCCGTAATGATACAATTAGACGCGTGCAACTAGTTTAATTGACAGGTGCCACGGGTTTGAAACGATGGAACTTCGTGTCAATTTTTTTTTAGGACAGAGGGGGGTATATGGTTAGGTAGCGTGTAAAAATAAAAAAAAGCACGTTATTAATAACTGAGCTACCACTTACTTGCTATACTATTCCTTAAGAAGTAAAAGGTACATATGAGATAGAAATGACGTGTGTCTTTTTATGGGGATGGGAAGTAGAGGTGGGCGGGTAATGGAGAGTAGGGTAAGACTCAAGTGGGGACGTAGTGTAGCTAATTATGAGAAGGATGTAGGGGAGAGCGGTCGATGCGTGTCATTAGTTTGGAACTTACACTCTGGGGGAAAACACATGTTTAGTATTGTTTTTAATAAAAAAAAAAAAACTCGCATCACTTGACTCGATTGATTCATGTCAATAAACTGGTCTGAATAACTAATATAAATGAATGCTTAATAGACCTGCTACAAGTATTTATATCTCTTTCGTGAATTCAACTGACTTGTCTAATATGCCAATATTATGATAGAATATAATGACAAACTAGTTTGAATACAAATCAATGTTTTACACTGATGTCTCGTTGACACGTCTTTCCACTTTCCTAGGCTAGTCAGCTCCATGCGCAGCAAACTGGCGACTTTCTTCAAAATCTTGTTCTAAACAAAAAAAAAATATATGTCGTTGCTTACCCCTGCATAGACTTTCTCGTAACCCTTGGGATACGCGTACCGCCGGTTGAGAATCGTGGTCGTAGAGCTATTCAGCATTTTGAATATTTGGTAGTTAATTCAAGCAAAAGCGTAAATGGCTAACATATTAGCACTTTGATAATTGCGATGTCTGGCACCACGACGCTCGCTGTGTCTGGCACCACCGCCACTACACTCGCCTAATGTTCTATGTGCGTGTGTTAAACATGATGTGAGCTAACTGCTACGCATGGGGAGGGAGGGTCGTGCGGTAAAGCGCTCGACTGTCGACATGAGGGTACTGGTTTTATCTCCGGTGAAGAGCGGTAGATACTTCAGGTCAAGGTGCATTTCCCGTGATGCCTCCATGGACAGTGCACTATTGGCTATGGTGTTGGTGAAAGAATAGGCACCATAAAAACCGTCCTTTAGTAAATTCTAAGGGATTCCATCTCATACTTTCATGGAATTTACACACACACACTCAACGTAACATTCATCTACTCCTTGTCCGAAGTCGGTCGTTGCCTAGGGGGCAGCCCCGTAGCGTGAAAATTCTACAGCAGGGACCTGGCATTCTACAGCAGGGACCAGGCATTCTACAGCAGGGGTCAGGCTACAGCAGGGGCCTGGCATTCTACAGCAGGGGTCAGGCAATAGCAGGGGGCTGGTAATGCATTTTACTAAGTAGAACAAATAAGCAGAGGGGGGCAAGACAAAACGCAGGGGGGGCCCGGCCCCCTGGCCCCCACACGCTACGGGCTTGCTAGGGGATTGTTTGATGTAGACCTCACCGATGTTGCAGGCGTATTTATATTTTCTAGCCCGTTCGTGGACTACACATCTCTTGCTTCTCTTAGAACAGCCGCTCTCAAACATTTTCGTGACTGTACCCAAAATGGTAAGTAAGTGGGACGGATGGCCGAGTGGTGTAGATACTCGACTGTCGACCTGAGAGTCCTGGGTTCGATCCTCGGTGAGGCCCATGGAATTTTTCCAGGTGAAATTTGGTGCAAAGTCGTCCCACAAGTCCACCCAGCTTTAAATGGGTACCTGACTTTAAGTTGGGGAAGTAAAGGCGGCTGGGCGTTGTGCTAACCACACAATCCCTTCATATGCCGAGGTTATAGAAACAGATGAATTCTACACTACATCTGCCCCGATGGCCCAATAGGGCTAAGAACGGAACTTTACTTTTTTCTTTTACTTTTTTACCCAAAATGGTGCGAAAGTGTGTCCGCAGTTTACCCTTACACGTAAGTTCACGAATAAATGTGTTTATTATCATAATAGAAAGTACTGAACTTTCTAATGCGATACTTAGGCAAGTGGTTTGGTGACGTGTCACGCAGCATTACTGGCAACCTTCGTCTAACTATTAGTTGTTTTAAATGAAAGTTAAATGACGCTGCGTAACCTTGCATAACATCAACTGTGGCCCTTGGGGTACGCGTACCACCGGCGAGGAACCGCTGGTCTTCAACATATGTGCCCCTCCCCCTGGTCTAAAACTAATGTATTTGAAGATGATAAAGTATAACTTCAGAGAAACTTGACTTTAGGTCGGCAGTATCAAAACCACAACAACAAAAACACTCGGATAGCCGACGGAACCACCCATGTGCTTATCACAATTGTCGTTTTTGCAAGTGGCGAACCAATGAAACGTGCAGACTACATGTTGTTTAATGTTACTTAAGGAGGGTTTGAATATATGGAAACATATGAGGGGCGGAAACAATCAATGGTTGTTAGTTTAGTTGATGTTTTGTTTTGTCAATTGTTAATTTGATTGTCCTATTAGTTTCTTGAACAAAGTCGGATTAAAGTCGATGGGTTGGAGGGGGACGGGGGCAGACAATATAACCCTCCCCCCTTAATATAAAGAGAGAGATAAAAAGTTTGAATAAGGTCGGCCTTTCAAGATTTGGGGCTTCGGGCCCGGTGCGCCCCCATTAGATCCGCCTCTGCCCCTAAAGTAATACGAACCTAACGAATTAAGGAACCTAGTCAAATGAAAACGTGTAGTGTTCTACTTTTGAAGATATGGAAATCATAGACGATTTTCTAATACAAACAACACACCCAAGGTTTTGTACTTATTAATTCGCTAATACAAACAACACACACAAGACCTGGATAAAATGTACAGCCTCGTTCAGCTATATGCCGCCGAGGTAAAGTGTAAACAATGACAGCTTTAGATTTCCTGATTCGACTTTGACGTTTAAAAAGTAAAAAAAAAAACTAAATAATTTAATGAAATAAACAAAAAAGTATATGATGAATAAATTGTTAACCATTATCTGTTAAGGTATGAGAATGTGTAAAATTGTGTTTAAAACAGTTTTTTTATATATATATATATCATATTAACCTTTAGACATTTTTTAATATAAATATTTTTTCATCATTGCCTTGGATTAAATTAAATTAATGTATGTTTATGGAAGAGTTACTATTTAACTCGGTAAAGTCCGGTTCCTGTTCCGATTCCGACAGGATTAAAATATTACATCCGATTCCGGTTCCTGCAGGATTTAAAAATTACAATCCGTTACAACCCGAATATATATATATATATATATATATATATATATATATATATATATAGATATAGATATATATATATATATACATACATACATATATATTTATCGTTTTTCTTTTTTGATTTATTAATGTTTTGTTCTGTAATACATTGAAAAATAGAGTTGTAAATATATACAGATTCTTTGCCTTTTAACTATAAATTTAAATATTGTCGCTACCCACAAGTAATTCGTCCGAACCTACCAGCAGGTTGGGTGCCCCGACACTATGAGAACAACTGCCCTAATAAATTTAATGTTTCTTCATTTTGTATATCAGGCAAAATATGTTTAATATCTCCAGTACAACTTTACAAGTTATATTATTTAATTAAAAGCCAGCACAACAGAAATACACAGTCATTAAATATAACATAACAAAATGAATTGAAGAATTTAAAAAGTTTAACTAAAATCAATATTAATGCAATCTTTGAAGCAGATACAAAAAAAAGTGTACAGCACAATCATATATAAACCAATATATTAATTTTATATCTCCATAACTTCCTCGAGTATACCAGCTCGTTATTTTCTCATTCAAACAATGAGACTAAAATTATAATTCGTATTATAAATGGGGAAACCCGATGGCTTCTCATAGTAAATTCCAATTATTGCGTCATCAAAACTTTCTTACATGTGCAACGGTTTCTGATTACGTCATTTTGACCTTTAAAAGCCTCAACAGTCGGCACGAGACAAAAAAAAAATCACTTCCTTTAATTTTAATTGGAGTGTTTGCACTTTGCTAAAAAATAAGTAGTTTTTTTGTTTGAATTTTGGGCACGCGACCCCAAAAAGGTTTGCCACCACTGCACTAGAATGTCCACATCTGTGTCAGCCAGATGAATAAAATGAGCGCGAATAGTTTTTTTTTCCAGAGATGACTAAACGTATAGGCACACAAGTGTGTATAGTTGTTTTATGTACATGATTATTAATCATAGACCCATTATAATTTATATATGGACAAAGAGCAATCATTCTACCTCTCCCAAACCTTTCGCACCATTCCAAAAAAACAGAAGAACGATCATGTAACCACTTTTTGGAAACGAAGTGGCCTACGGTTACGCTCTAGACGGACTATTTTTTTGGCTAGGAATAGGATTAGGGTTAGGGTTAGGGATAGGGTTAGAGATAGGATTAGGGTTAGAGATAGGATTAGGGTTAGAGATAGGGTTAGGGAGGGATAGGGTTAGAGATAGGGTTAGAGATAGGGTTAGGGTTAGGGATAGGAACAATATCTATAGCTGGACCCCGATATAAAAAATTCGGCAAAAAATAGTCCGTCTAGAGCGCTAGAGCGCATGCGCGTTGAGCGTAACCGTAGCCACTTCGTTTTGGAAACAATATTACTACTTCCACCGTTGCACAAAATAATACACATCTATAAAACAGTTACGTGAAACGTGAAGTTAAGTGTCACCATTTTGATTTCTGTAACGTCCAGCTGGATGCTGGACTAAAATCTGCGCGTTACCCCCTCAAAGCAATCCCATCTGATAAAAGTTTTGAAACGTGTTGGGCAGTTTTCGCAAGTACATACACCTGAATCTCCACGCAACACTTATTATGAAGGGTCGGAGATCTCTCCAGCTCAACAAGAGTTTGATAGTTTAAAAATAACTCACTCGATCATTGGTCTGCTCAAAACCCATCGCGTGTGTGAGTTGGGATATAGGTATTAAACTGGTTACACATTCAGAGTTGCTGCCCTTGTTTTGTTCTTCTACTGTCGTTTCTATTCTTCAGGTTTATTCTGTTGAGATGCATTTCTTGTGTGTCTGATCAGTGAAGGAACTTTGTATCTAATTAATTACACTCTTAATGGCGTGATGCAAACACGGGTAATATAATTAGCATGTTCATTTTGTAATGTTATTATTTATTAATTAAATAAACTAATAGAACTAATTAATGCAGGTATTAAACAGTTTTACAGTGATTTATGAAATGAAGTTAACATTTAATATATAGGGAAGTGACTCTCCAAGTGTGGGGAGCCAACCTGCTCATGGGTCGCGGATGAATGTCATTGGGGGTGCTGCGAAAAAAATATATAATTAAAAGATTCATAATCTATAGGCCTACATGCATAATTACAACTCAAATTGTCAACGCATTTGTAGAAGATATCGCTGGTTTGTTCAATAATCTGCATACCATAGTTTATAATTACAACTCTAATTATTAACACATTTGTTGAAGGTATCGCTGGTTTTTTCAATAATGTGAATACCATAGTTTATAATTACAACTCTAATTATTAACACATTTGTTGAAGGTATCGCTGGTTTGTTCAATAATGCCATAGTGAATGCCATAGTTTATAATTACAACTCTAATTATTAACACATTTGTTGAAGGTATCGCTGGTTTGTTCAATAATGTGAATACCATAGTCTATAATTACAATTCTAATTGCCGATGCTTTTGTTAAAGGTTTCACTGATAGTTTCAGTATGGTGCATACCAAAGTGTACATCTAGAATAAATAAAATATATTTTCATTTTTCAGATTTCACATAATTCTTACAACTTTCATTTCCATGTATATGATTGGTTGCCTAAACGTCACAGATAGTCTCTTGGAATTCTTTCAATTAGGTATGTATGTTTCAATCAGTACTGTCTAGTTGACTTACAGCTAGGCATGGTTCAATCAGTACTGTCTAGTGAACTTACAGCTAGGCATGGTTCAATCAGTACTGTCTAGTTGACTTACAGCTAGGCAAGGTCAATCAGTACTGTCTAGTGTTACAGCTAGGCAAGGTTCAATCAGTTCTGTCTAGTGGTACAGCTAGGCATGGTTCAATCATTACTGTCTAGTTGACTTACAGCTAGGCATGGTTCAATCATTACTGTCTAGTGGACTTACAGTTAGGTATGTTTCAGTCATTACAGTCTACGAAAACTTCCGTCGACGAAAATGGAAATAAATTTTTACATTTCCTTTTCAACTTTACCTCCCTGGGGGGGGGGGGGTTATTGGCGGATTATTTATGATCTTCAGTGTTTTTATTTTTAAACACTTGCGCCCCCCAGCCCCCAGCTCACATATGACACCCCTGATGGTCGAGTATTTTAACCACTGGTCAACTTGGGATTCTATTATCTGCCACGTCCCTGAACTGTGGAGCGTAATAACATGGTTAGAACAGGCACAGCTGATTGGCCGGAGACATGCCATTGTTAACATTTGGGCATTTAGCGTTAGGCGGCTGGATAGGGCAGTCGACAGTTAACACGACCCACATGCATTTGGGTTCATTCCTGGGTAAAGCTTAGAATATTCGCCGAAGACTTGGAGAATAGATGACCACCAACAAACCTTTAAGCCCTTTAAACCGTAACAGAATTATTGTTTGCCCAGCTGTTTCCCCCAAACGACCACATCGGTTATAAAAAAAAAAACAGGTGAGTTAATCTAAATACTAGGGAGTGACCAATAATCGGATCGGAATCAGTAAAAATGCTGGGGGAAAAATCGGTATCGGACTATCGGTAAAAAGGCATATCGGTCGCTCCTTACTAAATACTGCAGCAACAAAAGATTAGTCTTATATGTTACGGCTTCGTATATGGAGACGGCTGGTCGTGTGGTAAGGCGCTTGATTGTCGACTAAAAGGTACCTGGTTTGATCTCCGGTGAGGACCAGGGAAATGTTTCAGGTATTGGCTAAAGTTCCCTTCATTTTCCCGTGGTGCCTCCATGGCCATTACACTCCCTAAGAATTGTCCCATTTAGGTGGGCGAGTTTCCCTTTTATGGGTACGGATGGTCGTGCGGTAAAGAGCTAAACTGTCGACCTGAGGGAACCTGGTTGGATCTCCGGTGAGGACCAAGGAAACTTTTCAGGTCTTGGCTCATGTTCCGATTTATCTTCCGTGGTGCCTCCATAGCCATTGCACTATCAGCTATGATGGGTATGAAAGAAGGCCACCATAAAAAAACCCGTTCCAACGTAAGATATTTCATCCTTACAAGGGTGTCACACACGGCTTCTTATGTGTACCCATAAAGAGCAATCATGATATGTGCCTATACTTCATTTCAAGTGAATATAGCAAGTAATTCTCGAATCATCTTTAGCAAATTTGGACTTATTTTATTTAAGTCCTAAATTTTATGAGGTAATTATTGCGACATATTATTTTACATTACATTTGACATGTCGAGTTAAGGCGGCGATGGGTACGAATACACGCTATACGTCATTATGGACAACGTCCTGTATTGAGAGTATAATTGGTATATATAAACGAGAGTTTAAATGGTATATATATATATATATATATTAGGGTGTCCCAAAAAATAAGGTTTTGAAATGTTGATGTCTCACCCCACAGAATATGTCTGTATGGTAACAATAGTTAACCTGCAAAATTTCAGCTCATTTGGACAATGTTTAGAGGTCCCCCAAGAGGTTTAAAGTTCCAGATTTTGGTGTAAAATCATTCGCGGTTAAATCTAATACAGCGTTAATGTTGCATTATATGCGAAACTGATATATTAAGTAAAAAATTCATGCTTAGTATTGTTTATAATATTAAATGAAACAAAATATATAAATCTTGAATGGTTTATATTTTTAAATTTGAAATTTAAGTAAAAAATTATGAAAAACAAAGTTTTATTCATTTTGTCAAGTTAATTCTTGAATCAATATCAATCTGCTTGAAAATAATACAAATAAGCAATGCAAATAAGTATTCCTGCTATTTATTTTGTACTTTCTACTGTAGGGTAGACAAAAATTTAAAAAAGTTCTTCAAATTTAAATTTTAGCCAGGTGTTAACGATTACACTCTGCAAAATTTTTCCGATGTTTTTCAACCACTTGGAGCAAAAATTGTCTTTGTTCTCATTCTTGGTGATACTGTCATTGAAATTTTGTAATAATGCTACACTTCGCTCTGCTGCAACTTTAAAAGATGGTGTATCTGACCAGGCTTCAACAGGAACATCTAGAAAACTGGCATCGATGTTGGATGTTTCAAAAAATGTGGTAGAAGCACGCAATTCAACAACACTTTTTGATAGTGTTTTTATAAGATGCCGTCACGTTCTGATTGCATTGTCCGAACAAGGCCAATTTTTTCTTTGTCCGACAAAAGGGCTTAAAATAACGCAAGCGTCGACAGTTCCGGACTCAAGTACCAAGAGTGACGCACCATCATTTTCAATCCAGTCGATCGAAGAACAGCATCATCATATTCGTATAAACGCTTTATCAACAAGATATTCACAGGTGCATCTGCGGTGAGCCTGCATGAAAACCATGATTGAAGATAAACACATAAGGTAAACCAATTAAAGCGCTGATTACCTTGTAATTCTCGAGCTGTTAACTGAAAGATGGTTTCATTGCCTGCAAACGATAGATCGATTTTCAATGCATAGATTGCTTTCGCCATCCACCTTGCCCTGTGTAGGGCACCAGGTCTGCGAATGCTGACATCAACCTCCAACTCAACCATTTGTGCAGCAAGCAGAAGAAATTCCAAATAATCATCACATGAATGACTTACCTCAAGTTGACATTTAATAAATTCTTTAATCGAATCAGACACGATTATCAAAGGGGCGGATCTGGCTTTGGGTGTGTGGTTTAATTTTGGCCATTTTTCTTGAAACCTCTTAAAAAACAAAATCTCTGGTCCGGTGGATGGTCCAAGACAAACATAGAATGCATCGGAAAGGAGTACATCCAACATGTGATGACGGCATGCCATCCAAAATAGATTACGTCCCAGGGTTACTTCTAACAGAGTGCAAGCTGCATTGAGTCTTCCAGTATTGGAAGCCGTAGTGTCGAAGCACATGCCGATGACCATAGATTCGAAATTCCATGATTTGATATGTTCATATACTGCATCAGCAGCTACCCATCCTGACCCGGATGCTAACTTGGGAACACCAAGAAGCTTTGTAGTGCCATCGACAAGTGACGAGAGCAGGACAGGTAATCGATCGCCGTTGTTGGTAACATGTCCGGTAACATCGGGCAATAGCTTACCATCCCAATGTACAATTGATTTTGAGGGAATATAGTCTTCTTTTATACATGCTGGAGTTTGTTGACGACAAAGCTTGCGATGACGATGCATTGTGCTCTTGGAAAATACTGTGTCAGATGTCGGAACACCAGCTTCGTTGAATGCGGATGCAAGTATCATTGTTGATTTTCTAATGCTGGAGTTCGTTCTGTCCAGCACTGCAGCAACTTTTGGTAATATGATGCCTGACAATTTAGCATGCTTAGTTTAAAAAAAATAAATCTTCAAAAAATATCCACATTGCTTAAATTTTGCACATTAGGTATTTTATATGTTTTCTAGCATTTATTACATTTTCTAATTAAGAATCACACATTTTCTACTCTAGTTAATGGTAGCAATGAGATAAATATAAGTATATTTAAACTTCATTTTATTCAACTATAGAATGCAAAAACTGCAAATTATTTGAGCCATGATTCGTCTGGATTTTTATGTTGGCATAATACTGGAATTTTAAAAGCTCTTGGGGGACCTCTAAATGTTGTTCAAATGAGGTACAACTTCACCCATTCACTCATTGTACCCAAGAGACACATTTCAGGGGGTGAGACATCAAAGATTAAAAAAAAAATTTTTTCGAGCATTTCTGGGACACCCTAATATATATATGAGTGTATAAGTGGTCAGGATGGGTAGCTGCTGATGCAGTATATGAACATATCAAATCATGGAAGTGATATATATATATATATATATGAAACAACTGACGTGCATTTACAATTGGCTCACTTTTGGCACGTGTCGATGTGTGATTTCCCTAAGAGAATATCAAATTTCTAGACTACGCAATTTTAAATTGATTATTATTTAATGATATGGCGTTCGTGCAAGATTGGTATTTTTTTCTTATTTATTATTTACACAATTAGAAATGGTTTGCAGCAAAATCAAAAATGAAAATGTAACTTTTTTTTTGTCAGAAAAGCTATTAACCGATTTTTTATAACCGTTATCTTTTAACCGATATTTTTGTTATATAACGGTTATCTTTTAACCGATATTTTTTTTGTTATATAAAGTGGAAAATACCTGTGGCACATAAATACGAGCTATGAATTTCGCAAATAAATTTGTTATCAATGTGATGTACAGTACAGTGCACTATCCGATATAATGAATAACGTCATATTTTCATAGACATTTTTGTGCTACATTCGTAATCGTACAACTTTTTATTTTTACAGTTATTTCGTTCACGGTGTCAGGCAATAGGAAGGGGGGGGGGCAGGTAATACATTTTACTAAGTAGAACAAATAAGCAGAAGGGGGCCAGACAAAACGCAGAGGGAACCCAGACCTGTAGTCAACACAGTTTTGGTCTCAATATTGTTACAACTCTTAAAATTCTGTTTATAAAATCAAAACAACACACAGGCCGGCATGGGTTCCAAGAGTCTACTATTCTTTTAACATTGACAACGACAACAATATCACGGCCATCTTCTTGCCGGCTTCTACATCACTGTCTCTACTGCGTCATCGCGTTCACTCTGTAGACTGTACGGTGCGCACCGAGAGGGTCGTAACAATGTGTTATTTTGAAATAATTTGTTTTTTGTAGGAATATATTTCTTTAACCAGTACAGTGGTACACTGGCTCCAAGAACTCAGTTCGTAACACAGAACCTTCGTAACCTCAGAGTTTAAACCAATGAGATAAACACAGAACCTTCGTAACCTCAGAGTTTAAACCAATGAGATAAACACAGAACCTTCGTAACCTCAGAGTTTAAACCAATGAGATAAACACAATCCGTTCCTTTATTTTTCTTAACGTTCTGTAGTTTACCTGGCAAAACGCCAGGAATACGTGAACTTCATGAATTAAATAAAGAGACAGAACATAGCCAAATAGATAATATGTAAAATAACAGATTGAGTCTGTCTTTCTTATCTAGAAAATGATCCTGGAAAGTCAGTCACTTTTTTTTTTGCTATTCTGAATCATTAGTTTTTCTGTAGTGGGCTACTGCGTTATCACCCATCACGTTTACTGCCTTCTTTACCAACACGTTTGTCTGGATGATGCTCATCGTCGGACGACTGCTCCTCATCGTTGGACGACTGCTCCTCATCGTCGGACAACTGCTCCTCATCGTCGGACGACTGCTCCTCATCATCGGACGACTGCTCTTCATCATCGGAGGACTGCTGCTCCTTTACTGTCTGTAGATGTAGTGCATGACTTTCGTTTGTACTGTACGCGACTGTTCGTCTCCAAAGTTAAACTTTTCTTAATTTTGCACTCGCTGGTAACCTGAGGCTCTGTTCAATACCCAATACAATTTATTTTCGAAAAAAGTTTAAAACCTGAATTGTTTGTTACCTAGGACATCCATTGTCCTCATTTCAGATTATTTATAGAAGTATAAAAGATAACTTTTAGTAAACAAAACAATAACGTTTTCTTATTGCAAATTTATTTTACATTTTTTTCCCAGAAATATGAATTGATCTGAACATTTTGAAGTAAACAGAACAAACAGTACAAAATAATCAACGATGACAGAGTAAGTCTTCAAACAGAAGTTTTATTTTTTTAAGTTTATCCAGCAATACATTTATTTTCCCTACAAATGAATGCTCTTGTTTAAATTGCTGTTAAATGACTTATGGATAAATATGCAACTCGCAGAGTTGTTTAAATTGCTGTTAAATGACTTATGGATAAACATGCAACTTGCAGAGTTGTTTAAATTGCTGTTAAATGACTTATGGATAAATATGCAACATGCAGAGTTGTTTAAATTGCTGTTAAATGACTTATGGATAAATATGCAACTTGCTGAGTTGTTTAAAGAGCAATACTGGGGCAGTCTATGGCTGGGTGTTTATTGGACAACACTAGAAGCTAAATAAAATTTGTCATTTAGCATGGGGCTGAAAAACTCGCTTGGCCAATGGGCAAGTGTCCGTTCAGCTAAGCGTTATACAGGCTACTACGATGAGGTCCACATGATGTCATTATATTTGTCTAGTTATGTGACGGTGGTATAGTACTGTATATTTGTATCTGTGTGTGGCAGTGGTTGGTTGTATATACTACTGTATATTTGTATCTGTGTGTGACAGTGGTTGGTTGTATATAGTACTGTATATTTGTATCTGTGTGTGACAGTGGTTGGCTGTATATAGTACTGTATATTTGTATCTGTGTGTGGCAGTGGTTGGTTGTATATACTACTGTATATTTGTATCTGTGTGTGGCAGTGGTTGGCTGTATATAGTACTGTATATTTGTATCTTTGTGTGACAGTGGTTGGCTGTATATAGTACTGTATATTTGTATCTGTGTGTGACAGTGGTTGGCTGTATATAGTACTGTATATTTGTATCTGTGTGTGACAGTGGTTGGCTGTATATAGTACTGTATATTTGTATCTGTGTGTGACAGTGGTTGGCTGTATATAGTACTGTATATTTGTATCTGTGTGTGGCACTGGTTGGCTGTATATAGTAGACCGTCGTGTATCATTTCAAATAGACTCAAACACATCCATAATCGACAACCAATCGATAATATAAGACGAACATTGTAACACATTAAACTGCTCTGGACTTATGTCAACCCCTAGACTAAAGACTAATGCACGGCTATGGTAGTTAACTTATATGTCTAGGTACATACTGTTCCTACTAATGTTGTTTTGATTTTTATGTGTACAAAAATATTGAATCTCAAATATTTGAATATTTACATGTTATACTCAATAAATTTTTTGACCGATGTGGTGGTTATTTAAGTCCATTGTCTTGTGCAAAGAAAAGTTTAGGCTAAGGATGTGTATTAGGCAATAGTTCGTCAATTGTGGCCTGATTTGTTTACTTTTTTTTATCACTTAAACTAAACAGTGAACATCACACAAAGCAGACTTTTGTTTAACTCCAAAGACCGAAATGACTTTACCATCCGTCAAACATTTAAAAAAATATAGACATGTAACAAATTTTGTTGTTATTATATTTTTAGAGACGAAGAAGCAACAGTAGCAGACGACATCAAACGTTACTACCTATGGGTACTCAGCGCCACTGGCGTTCCAGCCAACATTTTGGCCTTGGTAGTCATTGTGACCATGCAGAAGATGACCACTGCCACTTTTCTGATAGCCGCCCTGGCTATCTGTGACAGTTGCGCCCTTGTGTCCAAGCTAATCTACGTCAACCTCTTCGTACACGAAGTTTTGTCCGAAGCGATGTGTAAAATGGACTTCTTGGCCGGATTCCTCTCCAGCCTAGCCAACTGGACACTGGTCTTAATCTGTGTGGAGAGATTCGTGTCCGTGTGTTACCCACTGAAGAAGGAATACCTCGTGACGTTGAGACTATGTTACGTCATCTTCGGGATCACAGCGGTGATTCTGTTGGTGTCTCTTATGACTGTGTTTATCACCATGAAATACTACTATGATAATGCTGATGGACTGTTCAGTGGGCCAGTGTGCTTAACACATGATGAGTATTTAACATTCTGGAGCAACTATTGGCACTGGGTAAACAGCAGTGTTATGCTCTTCCTACCTTACATTATCATAATTACATTCACGACCGTCATCATTGTGAAGCTGAGGGTCAACGCCGTCCAACGTCGAAGAATGTTCCAAGCGTCGGGCTCAGATTCCTCGCCGAACAGTTTCAACGCTCAAATTCTTCACGGCAACGAGCGAGCAGAGAGAGCGCTCACCTGGATGCTGGCCCTCACGGCCGTGCTGTTCCTTGTGCTCACCCTCCCTTCGTGTGTCTACTTCCTCATGTACCCCGGGGGTGAGGAGCCTCTTTTCAACCAAGTTCAGTATGTTCTTTATGACTCGACTCACGCCTTGAACTTTTTCATGTACTTTTTTACAGCGAATCGTTTCAGGTTGCAGCTGTTCAAACTGTTTCGCTGTCAGAGACTTAGAGAGCTGGTCATTCGCAGTGAAGATACTGCAGAGACGACATTATCAATGACACCTTAAAATTTGTTGACATAATTTTCAATGACTTAAAAAGCGATGCTATTATAATTAAATATATACTCGTGTTGAAACTTACAATTGAAATAGTCATACTAACTACGGTAGATAAAATGTATACATTTTTTAACACAATTCTAAATGTACATCCTGTCTATCTGAAATAAGAATCGATATTTAAACTGCTATTTGGGTTGTGATTGGTCGCCTACATCAGGCTGTTTGACCCGGCTGGCACCCTACTCCTCTCCGCCATTCCCATCATTTGCAGCAGCATTAAATTTATGACATTTCATATAAAAACTCTTTCCCTCTTCTCCCTGTCTGGCATTTCTGTAAATAAACAACAACAATGAAGAACTTAATTTTGGCCAGTGGTTTAAAAAGCTTGAAAACTCCCGGTCTACATGTTCTACAAGGACCTCGGTCTACATGTTCTACAAGGACCCCGGTCTACATGTTCTACAAGGACCCCGGTCTACATGTTCTACAAGGACCCCGGTCTACATGTTCTACAAGGATCCCCGTCTACAAGTTCTACAAGGACCCCGGTCTATATGTTCTACAAGGACCCCGGTCTACATGTTCTACAAGGACCCCGGTCTACAAGTTCTACAAGGACCCCGGTCTATATGTTCTACAAGGACCCCGGTCTACATGTTCTACAAGGACCCCGGTCTAAATGTTCTACAAGGACCCCGGTCTACATGTTCTACAAGGACCCTGGTCTACATGTTCTACAAGGACCCCGGTCTACATGTTCTACAAGGACCCCGGTCTACATGTTCTACAAGGACCCCGGTCTACATGTTCTACAAGGACCCTGGTCTACATGTTCTACAAGGACCCTGGTCTAAATGTTCTACAAGGTCCCTGGTCTACATGTTCTACAAGGACCCTGGTCTAAATGTTCTACACGGACCCCGGTCTATATGTTCTACAAGGACCCCGGTCTACATGTTCTACAAGGACCCTGGTCTACATGTTCTACAAGGATCCTGGTCTACATGTTCTACAAGTACCCTGGTTTACATGTTCTACAAGGACCCTGGTGTACAAGTTCTACAAGGACCCTGGTGTACAAGTTCTACAAGGACCCTGGTCTACATGTTTTGTAACTCCAGGACCTAAATCCCACGTTTTATATCAGTTGATAAAAGATTAATTGACCTTTCAACCTTACAATACCAGACGCTTGTAAAATATAAATAGGTCAACGTTTTATTTAAGATACTTCTCTGTATTATACGTGTATACTGCATGTGTGATATTCATCTGTATATGTGTGAGTAAACATTTATATATTTATATTGTGAACAATGAGTTTTACTTTTACATTGGCTACCCGTGACTGAGATTGTTGATGCTACAGGCGGGGGGGGGGGGAGTAAACACATCGAAATAAATGTAAAATAATTATTGCATTATATTCTCTTTAAGTAAAGATATCTCAATTGTTTAAGTATTTTGACATTTTTTCATTGACGAAAAAATTAAAAACAAATCATTCAATCAATACTTGGTAAATCGATACATAATCGAATGTTTTAACATATCGATCATGAAACATCAGGTCTACTCCTTATTTCTCATTGCAGCAATGTAGAACTTAAACAAATTTGTTTATTGAGAACAACAACAAAAAGGGGTAGACCACCACACAGAAATGCTTTAATGACTCCCTAAACAATGGATCATACTGAGTACTGGCCCTTGTAATATGTACCTATTGACAGTGGCGTAGTGAGGCGGGTAAGGGGGGGTCACCAAGCCGGGGGCTCTACTCACACAGGTGCGCCAAATAGTATATATTACATATAATATTATATAGGTCTTTTAATGGTGGGGGCACTAAAAAGGTATTATTGCCCCTGGCGCGAGTTAAGCTCACTACGCCACTGCTTATTGAACACTATTATTCCTTTTTGTGATTGGTTGCCCTAACAGAATGTCTGCACGACAAAATACAGTTAGGATGGGTCGCTTATGTCTTCGAATTTCCCCCTAAAAAAAACACTGAGATCTTCACGTCTTTGTTTTTTTTTATTTAAACGAAAGCAGTGGTTCCCTGTTTACAGCCATGGTTTCCAGTTTACAGCCATGGTTCCCAGTTTACAGCCATGGTTCCCAGTCTACAGCAGTGGTTCCCAGTCTACAGAAGTGGTTCTCAGTCGGCATCAGTGGTCATCACTCTACAGCAGTGGCTCTCAATGCATAGCAATGCATCTTAATCTATTGCAGTGGCTCTCAATGAATCTCAATCTATTGCCAGTGGCTCTCAATGAATCTCAATCTTTTGCAGTGGCTCTCAATGAATCTCAATCTATTGCCAGTGGCTCTCAATGAATCTCAATCTATTGCAGTGGCTCTCAATGAATCTCAATCTATTGCAGTGGCTCTCAATGAATCTCAATCTATTGCAGTGGCTCTCAATGAATCTCAATCTATTGCCAGTGGCTCTCAATGAATCTCAATCTATTGCCAGTGGCTCTCAATGGATATCAATCTATTGCAGTGGCTCTCAATGAATCTCAATCTATTGCCAGTGGCTCTCAATGAATCTTAATCTATTGCCAGTGGCTCTCAATGAATCTCAATCTATTGCAGCGGCTCTATTTCTCCATAAATTTGAAAAAAAATACTATTACAAGTTAATCCTAAAGAACAATTAAGTAAAACTTATACAAAATATATTCTGTTGACTGGATTGGTGGCTGTTTATTGTTTTTTCTAAAGCCATTAAAAAATGGAAATATTTCTGGGAAATATAACCCAAATATTGAAGAGGGAAAAAAAATACCCACAAGCACACTGCATATGCTATAATTAAAATCAATTCCTTATATATATATATATATATATGTGTGTGTGTGTGTGTGTGTGTGTGTGTGGTATAGGCCTATATATATATATATATATATGTGTGTGTGTGTGTGTGTGTGTGTGTGTTTGTGTATGTGTGTGAAAAAGATTATGACTATTACGTAGCGATTAGTCTATGACAGTGTGAAGTCAGGAGGAAGACTTAAAGAATTTTACAAAAATACGCTGTTGTCTAGGCAAGTGCAGAGAAACAAAAATAGAACACAACCATAAAGATAAAAATAAGTTGGGTGTGTGGTGAAGGTGTCAAGATATCACACTATCAATTAATGGTTTTCTCTGCTTTATGTTTACAGTTTTACATTAAAAAACCCACCCTCCCGTGTAAACTTCAGGTAGAGAGATGTAAAACTTGACACTGAATTGAAATGTAGTGCTCTGTTCAGTAAAACTGAACTCATTACTGGGTTAAAATAATTAGATAATTGAACGCTTGAGTTGAATCATCATTTTAAAAAGACATAAAAATTTATTTAAAAGAAAGAATTCTCCTTGATTAATATTTTGCAAATGTAAACTAATATTTACTACTTAGAAATATTGTAAATGTATGAATAAAGTTTATTTCATTTTGTTATCTATGATTTACTAGGTACATTTAAACTGGTAAATCTATTTTTAAAGCGTGTTATTGTCTCAAGGAGTTTAAAGCCATGAAATGTGGATACGCTGGGACGATATATGTGGGACGGGTGGCCAAGAGGTGTAGATACTCGACTGTCGACCTGAGAGTCATGGGTTCGATCATCGGTGAGAACCATGGGAATTTTTCTAGGTGAAATGTGTTTCAAAGTCGTCCCAAAAGTCCACCCAGCTTTAAATGGGTACGTGACTTAAGTTGGGGAAGTAAAGGCAGCTGGGCGTTGTGCTAACCACACAATCCCTTTATATGCCGAGGTTATAGAAACATCTGCCCCGATGGCCCGTTACGGCTAAGGGAAGTTTACTGGGACGAAATATGTACATTAATTATTTGTTTGTTTTTAAATATAAAATGTGGATATAGACTCAGAGAGTGATCTATTTTAGTACAGTCCCTGTAATGACCTTACCTTGGTGTTCGGGCAGGATAGCGGCTGTCAAACCAGCGACTGTCAAAACAGCGACTGTCGTAAAGGCGACTTCACCGAGACCGACGTAATCAGGTTGGCGATTGTCTGAATGGCGACAGCATTATATATAACATCGACTGTTACGATGGCGATTTTACCGTCAAATTCAGAACGAGATGTACTCACTACTCACTGGTAGGAGATAGTGAAGGGCTTAGAGACTGAAGACTATCCCCCTTCGATGTTGTGATATAAACGATGTCTAGCCATTAGGGTTAAGCCGAGTAATGGTCGAATAGAGTATAGACCATTTACGGCTGTTACTTAACTTGGGAAAGATTCAGGAAAACTGACCACAACGGTTAGATCTGTCAATGAACACACGAATCACTGCTGTACAGCAACATGGAGATCATTATTATCTTCTGCAATTCCTTTGAGCCCTTGCTGATAATTTAGAAATAAACGTGGCATGACTTTACTAAAATCGGTCTTTTCCTGTTTTAAATCATCTTTTTAAATCATGTGACTTCTTATGTAGCTAATCCAAATTAAATGTTATTTTTAATTCATTGAATTCATCGAAAAAAATGAAATTTAACTCTTATTGCAGCAGTCACCTATCACAAGTGAAAGAACTTAAGTCTTATTGCAGCAGTGGTCACTCACAAGTGAAAGAACTTAAGTCTTATTGCAGCAGTGGTCACTCACAAGTGAAAGAACTTAAGTCTTATTGCAGCAGTGGTCACTCACAAGTGAAAGAACTTAAGTCTTATTGCAGCAGTGGTCACTCACAAGTGAAAGAACTTAAGTCTTATTGCAGCAGTGGTCACTCACAAGTGAAAGAACTTAAGTCTTATTGCAGCAGTGGATATTTATTTCCGGTTTTTTTTTAAATTAGAAACAAACAATAACGTAGGAAGGGCGCTGCGCGTTGTTAGGGCGCAGTACTAAGAAGGGGCGCCAAAGATAAAGACTCTCACAGATCTCTGGAAACAAGTCGCTTCACATGTTGATTTATTAGTAGATTTATTTAATTAACAAATGTAAGGTAAATAAGAAAAAAAACATGGCTAAGAGGAATGAGTCAGTTCATCAAGTACTACTGTCCAGTTTTGAGTTGAGTGCTCTAATCACCGCATTATTTGTCATTATCCCAGCTCACCCCACCACCTTACCGACTGGTCAATATTGACATGACCATGGGCTAGAAAAGATTAACGTTAAAAATCTCTCACAACTCAATCGTTGTTATTTTATTAATGATGTTTCGCAGATGAAGCTATATGTCACGGCAATGTGAGAGATAACAGTTTAGCAACTTACTCAACTCCAACACAAAGTAATACATACATACATACTACACACACAGATAACCAGATATTGAGGCGTTTTATAGGGGGCACCAAGTTCGAGTGGGGTGGAGGGGGGCAAGTCTTTGTACAAAAAAAAAACTTACTGAATTATTGTCATATCAGCAGGAGAGAATTCGATATTTCAGAAGCACTTCTGCCCCAATAGACACACCAATATACATACATCCTACTAATAAATCTATGACGTCATTTCCCGATAGTACAATTTTTTTTTTTTGCAGAATGGGAACGCTGTCGCTATAAATAAAAATCATCTGTGACGTCATTTCCCAAAGGTACATTTTATCTATGAATTTTAAAAAAAATTCTGCACTTGATTTCACAGAAATCGGCTGCGTATTTGACGAACAAAATGGCGGTGCTCAATCACAAGCATTTTTTCATAATAACTATCTACGTTTGTGAAAACAAAACTTCTTACTTTTTTAGAACTTGCAATAGATCGATAATCCTTTAGATTGGAGGTTTACGCATCCGATGGTACAATTGTTTATTAATTTAAATTTATATTATTTGTAAATATTACATTGCTAAGCACAAGCAATCTAAGCACAAGCAATCTTTAAAACAAAACTTCCTACTTTTTTAAAACTTGCAATAAATCGAAAATCCTTGGTGGTTTGGTTTGGTTGGTTGGTTTGCTTTGGTTGGTTTGGTTTGTTTGGTTGGTGGGTTTGCTTAGTGGTTTGGTTTTGTTGGTTAGCGTTGACGGGTAAAACGTAATTTGTGACGGATTTGGCTTGGTTGGTTGGATTTTTTGGCTCGGTTGGTTTGTTTGGTTGATTGGTTAGCTGGTTTGGTTAGTTGCTTTGGTTGGTTGGTTGTTTGGTTTGGTTTCGTTGGTTAGCGTTGATGGGTAAAACGTAATTTGTGACGTATGAAATGTAGGTCATTAGGAAGGTGGCATAAATCAGCATCTAATTAACCTAATTAATCGTATTTGAAAATTCAGCAGTTAAATTGATTATGAAGGGGTTTCACATTACTCCTAGATTTCCCGGGCAACGCCAGGCTTAATATCTAGTATTTTCATAAATATACAATAACATGGTTTCTCCTCATAAAATCGCTTACAATCAGAAATATAACCTCAAACATGGTCACAGGTACATACACAAACAAACCCGTTCAAATCCACAAGTACACTCACACAAACACAAATATCTGTGTGTTTAGCAGACATTGGCCGTAACATATCGCCAACATAAATAAATATAACCTCTCAAGCATACTTATATAAAGACACAAATCTCAAACACACACAATATTCATACACATACACATACGACCACATACATATTTATACTCACATATTTATACTCACTTATTAATACTCACCCATAAATTAATACACATACATAGCACACTTATACTAAAAAAAGCGCACATATACTTAAGTATAAATACACCCACACTTAGAGTAACACACGCACAAGTATACACACAAATATACTTTAACACCCACACAAACATACTCACTGCTGTCCACACAATTAGACAGGTAGAGATTTATATACGTGATGAGTCGAAGGCCCCGGGGGGGGGGGGGGTAGGTAGAGGAAATTTCCTAAGCATCTCAATGAGTTGATGTATTACAGATCTTACTAGCATACTCATGTACACTGTACGTATACACGTACACATAGACATACATATCAATACACACACGTACTTGCACAAGGTACATCTGCCATTATACTTAGTACTATTTTTGGTGGCCTAGTCCGGTGTCTACAGTTCACAAGTACAATGCAATCTTTTAACATGAACGAAACGAATTTCAGTTGGCCGGTCTATGGTGAGTGTCATAAGCGGGGTAAAAAATAAAAGTTAATGATTGGCTACTGGAAGTTCAAGATGGCCGTTCTTCCAGTCATCCTGACACACCCATTTATCCTGTTTCCTAGCTTGACGTTTATTTGCTTTTCATTGTTTCCTGTCTAGTTTATTTCGTTTTGTTCATTTTTTTTTAAAACGACGTAATCACTAGAGACGTTGTCAGACACGAACAAAAGTAGCACTCCTTGACCCCCCTCCATGACTTCCTCCATGACCCCCTCCATGATCTCCCTCCTTGACCTCCCTCTATGACCCCCTTCATGACTCCCCTTCATGATCCCAATTTATGACCCCCTCCTTGACCCTGCTCCCCTCCTCTCCCCAAAGTATACAAACGTGGGTCTTTCTTTGATCAGCGTCTCCATGAGTTACATTTGTGAAATTCGTAGACATATCCATGCTAAATGTTGTTATTTCATTATTAAATAAATTAGACTTCCACCTTAAACTATTGGCTATATCTGAACCTAAAAGAGATACATATTGATTCATTATTAAAGATAAACTCCTTTAAAATGTTTGGTTGGTCAGCTTATTAAAGACAAAGTCCTTTAAAATGATTTGTTGATCAGCTTATTAAAGACAAACTCCTTTAAAATGATTGGTTGGTCAGCTTATTAAAGACAAACTCCTTTAAAATGATTGGTTGGTCAGCTTATTAAAGACAAACTCCTTTAAAATGATTGGTTGGTCAGCTTATTAATGACAAACTCCTTTAAAATGAATGGTTAGTCAGCAACCAATAATTGTTCTATGTGTAGTTTATTTTTAACTTGAGGTTTTTCATCGCTCATCTATTAATCTCCAGCTTCATTCCAATCTGCTTGAATCGTTGAGAAACTTATTCGTTATTTATTCTTTGCATCCAGTGTAAGGCTAAAATAATGTTACGAAAATTGCTTGGTGAGTGCACAGAAATTAGAGAGCAACCAAATTGAAATTCTAGTTTTTGTGACTCAGACAATGAAACAGATGAAAGGCCGTGCCAAGCTTTTCTGAACTGGTAGTAAACAGTCCATTGTGGAACTAAATGAATTCCAGTGTTAAACCCATCTGAGCGTCTATTACACTGGTAAACAGTGATTTCATTGCCAGTGATATTTGAATCATTTTATACAAAGTCAACTATGCTGATTTAGAATATGTAATAGCTTTTGCTAGATTGGCTCTATTTTACGAGATAATTAAAATTAATTAAATAATGTATGCACCGTGTTTAAAAATTGTCAAGAATTGCATGAAGTAAAATAGTATACTAACAAATACTAGTGAAAATGTTAATAGCCATGCAGAATTTTGTTTAAAAAGATATGTAATAGTGCTATAGAAGAAAACATTTTCATTTAAAAAACTAATTATGTCTAATTAATTAATTAATATGTTAATTGTCTATGGTAATGCATTAGCAAATCGCTGTTTGCTCGACTTTCTTTTGTGTGTGTCGTTGGGGCAATTGCGCTGGAGGCTCCAACAGTAGTCAGCCATCATATTATGTCCCATCTTCCTTGATATCTCTCCTCCATCACCCTCATATCCTGATGGAACCTCTCACCTTGTTCCTCACTGAAGTCTTCAAGGTTACCTGGAAATTTGTCTAAATGACTGTGCAGGTAATGTACCTTGATGCTTATATTTGCTCCAATGTTTCTGAAGTTAGCGAGCATATCTTGTACCAGTTTTTCGTAATTCTCTGCTTTGTTATTACCTAAGAAGTTCCTGACAACTGAAACAAAACTGTTCCATGAAGAAGCTTCAAGATGATCCGTGAAATCTGTAAAATTTTGATGGTTGATGAGTTTTCGAATCTGAGGACCTTCAAAAATCCCAAAGCCTTAACAAATTGTTTCATTAAACCTAATTTGATATGAAGCGGTGGGAGAATGATCTTATTTTGTCCACCAGTGGCTTGTTGATGATATTTTCTTTACCTACAGTCATGGTTTCCCTTGCAGGCCATGTCACTCTTGTCCAATGATCTTGCCTTGCCTTGCTATCCCAAAGGCACATGAAGCACGGGTATTTTGTGTATCCTGACTGCTACCCAAGCAAGAAGTTTACCATTTTTAGATCAACACAAATTGACCACTGATGCTCATAATAACAGACTTTCTGCAATACTGTTTTGATATTCTCATACTCTTCTTTAGGTGTTGTTGAGTGAGCAATAGGAAGAGATGCGTAACGTTTACCATTGTGTATCAGAACACATTTCAAGCTTCTGATGGAACTGTCTATAAAAAGACGCCAGTCTTCGGAATGGTAGTCTTGCAGTCCCATTTGGAGCAGAAATCCAAGGATGTTATTACAGTAAACAAGATCTTCCTCTTGGCTGAAATATGGAAGAAGAAACTCTTCTCTTTTCCGATAAGAAATTTTAAAAATTCTTGTTTGAGAAAATTTCTTTCATTGAGCCTGGACGCTGAAAGCTCAGATGTTTGCTTGGGCATATTTAGGTATCGTATCAGGTCATTGAGTTCTTCTTGACTAAATGGTTGAGGTGTTGAAGAACTTCCTTCATAATCGCTTCCACTTTTTTCACCTGCCAAAAACTCCAGATCTTGCCCCTTGTCAGAGTCTGATGGTGAAAGCTCTAATAATCCACTAAACACTGGTATAGGAACTTCACTGCTATGTGGAATTGGTCTCCTTGCAGATTCAAGATCAGGATAATCTCACTTAGATTTCTTGTGGCAATTGAAGCCTTTAACATTCACAATACAAAAATAGCAATCACCAAAATGGTCTTTCGGCTCTCGCCATACCATTGGTACACCGAAACTTAGACTTTTCTTCTCATCATTTGTCCACTGCCGTAGGCAGACAGTTTTTGCAGACCTTATGGGGAGCCCAAGACTTGTCTTGGTCTCCCAGCTTCTCACCTAAATAAGCCAAATATGCCTGCTGCACAAATTCGATTATATTTCTTTGTTTTTCAATCATGTATTCTCCACAGATGTAACAGAATACATTCGGATTATGTTTGCAGCATCTTCGTGATGAATTCATGATGTCTGTAGAAAGCAGCTATAAAAGAGAAAAAAACTAAACAAAGTTATAACTTGGTATAGTTAAATTAAACAACAGACACCAAACTTATTGCATTTGTTTTACACAAAGGGTATAATCATATTTTCAAGGGTGTCCAATATCTCAGAAACTAGAGCCAATTCAGCAAAAGCAGTGGCAGTTTTGAAATCAGCACCCATGAATTGCTATAAACTCATTCAAACATTCTTGGCAACTCGCAAAAATTTTTTTTTTGTTGGGCTGTGTTATTGAACTATAATTAGGGTTCGAAAATTACGCGTAAGATTGGCGCGCGTAATTTACGCCTAAGTTACGCCTAAATTACGCGTACCATTAATTCTCAATTACTTGAAAATGTATATTCCTTTTGTTGCTCACGCTCACTGATTGCTAATTGGTGTATTTTTAATAATGTTTTCAAAGGTTTTAACTTGTAATTAACCGGTCATACTAATTCGCCCGTCGTCCGCATCGGCAACGTATTTCGTCGTGTATTGACTGCATCAGCGGCGGCCATCTTTGGCTGAGTAATACCGTCTAATACGGTCAACGCGGGGCGGGTGCAATGCGCCTCGAAATACGGCCGCCTCGGATGCCGAACTCAGCAAAAGACGGCACACGCGATCGACGCTGGTTAGGGTTCGAAAATTACGCGTAAGATTGGCGCGCGTAATTTACTCCAAAATTACGCGTGTCATTAATGCCCAATTACTTGAAAATGTATGTTCCTTTTGTTGCTCACGCTCACTGATTGCAAGCAAGGTGTATTTTTAATAATGTTTTCAAATGTTTTTACTTGTAATTTACCGGTCATACTAATTTGCCCCGTCGTCCACGTGTACTGACTGCATCAGCGGCGGCCATCTTTGGCTGAGTAATACCGTCTAATACGGTCAACGCGGGACGGGTGCAATGCGGTGCGAAATACGGCCGCCGCGGTTGCCGAACTCAGCAAAAGACGGCACACGTGATCGACGCTAGTGCAATCCGCAGCGAAATACAGACGACGTGGGTTCAATACGCAGCGTAATACGGCCGACGCGATCGACGGAAGCACTATACACAGTAAAATGTTTTCTATACGTTTCATGACATTTGGAACATATATTATTATAGATAATGTTTAAAAAAAAATTGGGTTTTTCCAGATTACAATAAAAAGAAATTTCATGTCAGGGAAAAATGTTTTCTATACGTTTCATGACATTTGGAACATATATAGATAATGTTTAAAAATTATTATTATTATTATTTGGATTTTTGGGTTTTATAACCTCCCCGCTTGGCTTGCGGCCGCTTGCCATACAGCTCATGGCGATTGTGTAGAAAATTTTTATGATTTTGTCTTATTTTTAACCAGACTTTGGCTTCCTTATTGAAAATATTTATTTTATTATGTTTACTAAAACGATTTAAACAAACAATATACTGTGCGGTTTACGCTGTTTTACCAAACGAATACGTCCGGTTTATGCTTGTGGCCGGATGTAGATGGTACTCCTAATCACTGAAATTAATTAATCGCCGCTGTTAACCAACAAATTGCGACAGAAACAATTAAAAATGGCCGTCAAATATGCATTTTTTAAATTACCGTAATTTACGCGTAATTTTCCAAAATTACGTTACCGTAAATTACGCGTAATTTACGGTAACTTACGCGTAACGTTACGCGACTTCGAACCCTAACTATAATGTTATGTTAATGGTAATGTTCAGTCACTTGTTATGTCACTTATAAAGTTTATTCAATTATAGACTTCAGTCTGCAGAACTGCGCACGCAGGCAGCTGCAGTGTCAGAAAATTAAAGTTTCTATTTTACATAATGAATGGTAAATATGTGTATAGTGTAAATTATTTTTAAAAATATCAGACAGTAAATATACATAAACAATTTGTAATCATTCTGATGAGAGAAATGTATAATTGTTCCCGTTTGTTTGATTTGTACTTTCCAATATCATCACTGGGTCATACACTAAGCACTACAATATCATCACTGGGTCATACACTAAGCACTACAATATCATCACTGGGTCATACACAAAGCACTACAATATCATCACTGGGTCATACACTAAGCACTACAATATCATCACTGTGTCATACACTAAGCACTACAATATCATCACTGGGTCATATACTAAGCACTACAATATCATCACTGGGTCATATACTAAGCACTACAATATCATCACTGGGTCATATACTAAGCACTACAATATCATCACTGGGTCATATACTAAGCACTACAATATCATCACTGGGTCATGCACTAAGCACTACAATATCATCACTGGGTCATATACTAAGCACTACAATATCATCACTGGGTCATATACTAAGCACTACAATATCATCACTGGGTCATATACTAAGCACTACAATATCATCACTGGGTCATATACTAAGCACTACAATATCATCACTGGGTCATACACAAAGCACTACAATATCATCACTGGGTCATACACAAAGCACTACAATCTCATCACTGGGTCATGCACTAAGAACTACAATATCATCTCTGGGCCATACACTGAGCACTACAATATCATCACAATATCATCACTGGGTCATACACTAAGCACTACAATATCATCACAATATCATCACTGGGTCATGCACTAAGAACTACAATATCATCACAATATCATCACTGGGTCATGCACTAAGCACTACAATATCATCACAATATAATCACTGGGTCATACACTAAGCACTACAATATCATCACTGGGTCATGCACTAAGCACTACAATCTCATCTCTAGGTCATGCACTAAGCACTACAATATCATCACTGTGTAATGCACTAAGCCATACAATATCATCACTGGGTCATACACTAAGCACTACAATCTCATCACTGGGTCATGCACTAAGAACTACAATATCATCTCTGGGCCATACACTGAGCACTACAATATCATCACAATATCATCACTGGGTCATACACTAAGCACTACAATATCATCACAATATCATCACTGGGTCATACACTAAGCACTACAATATCATCACTGGGTCATACACTAAGCACTACAATATCATCACAATATCATTACTAGTTCATACACAAAAACTGCACACTTGAAATCAATGCATGGATATTATAAAAGTTTCACTGATTAATTCATTTAATTCAATGTAATTATCAAAAGGTCAAACACTTAGCACTTGCCTCAAAATAACATAGATTAACATTAACATCTTGATATTGGCTGCTCACTAAGATTGGCATTGTCATCTTGATAAAATTATTTAAATAAAAGAGAGAGTTACTTCTGAAAGATTAAGACCCACTTGACTAAACAAACTTGCTGTATAAATTCTCAGCTGTATAAATTCTCAGCTGTATAAATTCTCAGCTGTATAAATTCGCAGCTGTATAAATTCTCAGCTGTATACATTCTCAGCTGTATATATTCTCAGTAGTAGATACTCTCAGCTCAGACTTGCGGGTCATTGCCATGTTTTCAGAACCCATGATCCTTACTACTGCAGTTCAATTACCAAATACTAACATTAATCAGACTCAGACTTAAACAACTTTACATACCATGAGAATTTATTGGAACCAACATATTCAAAGAGAATGAAAGGCACTCGCGACCGAAACAATCAGCGACACCTCTAGACAGAATTTTTCAGCTCTGAAAAAAAATGTCAGAAAAATAGTGAGAATAAATGTAGAAAAAAAAGAAATGACAGCGTGTTGGTGAAATTAAACATTTCTATCGTTTCCATGGCTTAGAGGTAAACCACAAGTCATTGAATGATTTCAGTAAACATAGTGTGAGAATTAAGTAAATAAAACAAGCAGTCTAAGTTGTTCCATTCTGGACACAGGACGTGTTAGAGCATTCTCGTGTATGTATCAGTACGTATGCTATATTTCAGTAAATATTTGTAAATTTTGGAATTGTTTATAAATTCAATTGTGTAATGCATATATCTGAAAAAAGATATTAAAAAGACGTTTCTTTATATTTTTAAAAAAAATATTTTCTCTTAAATCTAACTACAAGTGGTTTGTGGTCACTGAAATAGGACTCATAATTGAAACATTCTAAATTGTAGTTATTTAATCGTCCGAAAACTCCGTCTATTGTTGTTTGATAAATTGTTGTTGCCAATCTTGGTGAAAGTAGTTGAATGTTGAAGTTTGTTTCGAAGAAATTTTCAATTTCTGCCCCAGGCTCTTTTAAATCCCCACAAATGTTGACGTTTGTTTGTGAGAGCTGTGATGCAAAGTTGTCATTGATGAAATCTTATTTGGTGCGCGTGTTATGTATTATGGGTTTTATAAAAAGTAAGGGAAGTAAGTCCTGTTGAATAACTTTTACAAAAATAAATAATGAGTTACGCCCCTTTGTACGCCCCTTTGTTAATATAGCTTATATAGTAAAAAAACGGTATCTAATAAGCCCTTTTATTCGGCCCTCAGAGGTCAGATCGCTAAATAGACTTTTGATGCACACATGGCAGGCCAAGACCTACAAAATGACATATACATCATGGGTCTAGGACTTATGGTTGCTGAGATCTATGGTGATGACAGACAGACAGACAAAAATGTTCTAAAAAGACGGCATGGGGGGAGGGTTCACCTTAAGGTTGAATAATATAATTAGAAAAATGTATTATCAATAACAATATAAATCTATTTTTTCAAAATAATAACAAGACACGATAAATCAGTTTTTAAAACTGCTTTCTACATTTTGTTTGTTTTAATTTTGTAATGCTCGTGTGTACCGCTGATTTGACTTACCAGCACGCGGTAATCACGTGATAGGATAGATCTCGATCCAAAACATGTTGTATAAATAATACAAGGGAAGTAACAAATTTATTAGCACCGTTAATAATCATTTGTTAATAAGATTGTATCCCTTAAATAGTTTTGATTATTGTTTGGCTCATATTCATTAAAAATAAAAGAAATAAAAAAATCAATTACCAAATTAATCATTAAATCATGCATTTTCATGGAGCAAGAACATGTATGTGAAATTTCAAAAGAATCTATCACTTAAATGTGCCCCAAAAATCGATTCCACATTTTTCCCCACGAAAATAAAGAGAAGTTAGAAAAATTATGGACATTGAATGCAGAAAGTCATATAATAGCACATCTCTTAAACTAATTATTTATTGTATATTTCAGAACTTGACGTTTAGTTTAAAGACAGACAAACATTTAAAAAGACTATTAACTAACTTAAGTATTTTATTTCCATTTCTGAAAGAAACTGAATGAAGCTACATCAGCAAATATTTTTAATACTAAGCGTAGAAATTAGAAACAACATTTCTTTGCTGCAAAGTGACTGAATTTCGAGCTACTAATTGACGTTATTGCATAACTACCGCCCAGTTTTACAAAAGAATGCTCTGGTCGTGTGGTAAAGCGCTCGGCTGTTGACCTGAGAGCGCTGGTTCGATCTCCGGTGATAAACAACGTATTTTCCGGCCATGGTTAATTCTCGGCTAAATATCCCGTTGTATCTCCATGGTTATGGTGGGGATGATAGATGAAACCGTCCCATTAGTAATTTATAAAATGTAGGAGATTTATTAACATCCTTACAGGGACTTCACACAGAAGTATAACGGTAGTCACAAAATTATTATTTATAAAGTGGCCACCAGAACTTACCTGAAAGGATATTCTCAGATTTTACTTTGTACTTTAATTTTTTAATTCTCTTTTTATTCATAATAAGTTTATTCCAAGTCAACTTTTATCGGTATCAATGTAATAGATTTTGACTTCTATGGACGTCTATGCCGCAATTTTTGAAATAGATGCATTTATTAGTGTTCTGGGGATGCAGATATTTCATGGTAAGCCAGCTTTGAATGTGCTGATGACAGACCAGGGTGGAACACGGGACTCGCACGTTGGCAGTGGAGTGCTCTACATCACTCGGCCTTGAGTGTGCCCAGGCAAACATAATGAAGTTAACATTCAAACTGGGTCTCGAGAAAAAAAAATAAAAACAATAATTTTTCTTTACCTATCTCGATATAAACAAAAACAACAACAATGAAATTCACTTTTTGTTTCAGCAGCCATTTATAACCTGACATATGCTGATGTTTCAGCAGCCATTTATAACCTGACATATGCTGATGTTTCAGCAGCCATTTATAACCTGACATATGCTGATGTTTCAGCAGCCATTTATAACCTGACATATGCTGATGTTTCAGCAGCCATTTATAACCTGGCATATGCTGATGTTTCAGCAGCCATTTATAACCTGGCATATGCTGATGTTTCAGCAGCCATTTATAACCTGACATATGCTGATGTTTCAGCAGCCATTTATAACCTGACATATGCTGATGTTTCAACAGCCATTTATAACCTGGCATATGCTGATGTTTCAGCAGCCATTTATAACCTGGCATATGCTGATGTTTCAGCAGCCATTTATAGCCTGGCATATGCTGAATGTAAAAACACAGCGCGATAAATGGGTAACCCTAGGCTATTAGCACACCTTTGAAAGAGGTCATCTCTGTACCAGATTTATAAGGACAATAATAATGGAAGGGGCCCATTTTAGTAGTGGGGGCCCTAGGCCTAGTCGGCCGAGTTTGCTTGTCTGTAAGAGTGGCCCCCCTATTTACTGACACACTGTTTAAACGACTGGTCAGTTTGAGGTAATAATTACAATTCCGATTATGTGTGACACATAATACACACAGTTACACAAATCAGTAGCTCAACTTACATTGAAAACAACAAAAAATCACATTATTTGTATTATTTTTTTTGTACTTTGTTTAAGGCATTATGGCACCTCCCAGAGCTCTGTCAGGCTCATTATGTTTTTTTTAACAACTTCCTTAAAGGAAGAGATGTACAACTCTTAGCAAGCATAAACTGTCATAGGCTGTTTACATTTTATAAGCTGTTTATAGGTGTACTTTTCGACTTCACACTGAATGAAATACTCTCAAAATAAATGCAATTTTTTAAAAAAAATATTTATTTCTAAATGAGTTAATGACCTAATAAAGATAGTATAATCAGAAATAGTAAATTTGGTTTCTATGTGTGCAAATATTTCACTTTGGTACAAAATAATGGGGGGAAAGGGGTGGGGGCCTACCTGTGCAACAAATTGACCATGTATGGCACTGGTTCCAGTAGTCTGTAGTGTCCAGTCAGATGTATTGATTAGTGTTTTTGAAGTGCCTGTCAGGATAAGATACAATCTTTTAAATCTTATAAACCCCAAATAGGACAGTTTTAATGGTGGCCTTTTTTCATTCCCACCATCGGTGATACTGCAATGGCCATGGAGGCACCACGGGCGATATAGAGAGGATTTCACCACTTTAAACATCCATTGGTTCTCACCAAATATCTAGTACTTTACCGCAATGCTTTAGACGAGAGTTCAAAGTTCATAACACTGGTCTGCGTTTGATCATTTTTTTTTCTGAGGTCTGACTTTTTAAAAATGTTTCTAGATCTTTTTTTTTTTTGGCGGATTTCAAATATGTAATTTGTATTTTTTTTTTCAATCAGGTCAAAGTTTTTATTCTATATCAAATTAAAAATTACTGTTGTAATTACTGTTGTAATGTTAACTAAAGAATACATGTAGAAAAATAATTAAATTTATTGCGGTGGAAACGGCTTTTTCAAAGATTTGTGTCGGTGATCTGCATCTGGATCATCTCTTTTGAGGCACCAGCAGGAGTCAGCAAGCATATTTACATCCCAGCATCCCTGGTATAGCTCTTTGTGCAGAAGCATCGCTTTCAAGTTTTTGCATGAATAATCGATGAATAACCTCCTTTGTGCAGGGTCATATGATAAACCCATAGTTTCAACAAGACTGTTGGTGTTGTTGCAGTAAATTAAAAAAAAAAATTACATTATAAAAAAATATTTTATAAAAAAACGACGTTTTTCTTGCGTACTAAAAAGCAGAAAATAATTTCTGAATAAATTGGTCACATGGTAATAGACTTTATAAGAGCTTCTCATTTTTATAGAAAAGAAAAACGTTGGGCGCAATGTCGTAGACCCTCGACACATGTTTTACAGCATATGTGGGGTGCAAAGGGTTTGTCCTGATTGCCAAGTATCACACCAAAATAAGCATGTTAGCTTTTCTTAGTAAAATTTGTGATCGGCAAATGACTGCATGGCAAAGTGACTAAACCACACATAAAGCAGAATCTGTATGGATCGTTTTTACACTTTCTTCTCATCATTATGATCACCAAAATATTGGAGCAAACAATTATTATAAATCATTTGCTGGTTTCCTTGCTTGTAAATACAATATATACAAGATTCTTCTAAAAAAAAGTAAACGGCAAAATTTTACATTCAAATTAATATAATTTATCAACAAACCAGATTAAAAACATATTTTTATATTAGTTAATAACCTCAAGCTTCACGTTCAATGAATGCTTCAAATACAAGTCAGGCCATCTGGAATAACCGCAAGTTGGGTTTTCATAGTCTCGGCAATCTTCTTAACATCCTCAGTGAAGTGTCTCTTGAAGGAATCGAAGACAAGAAAAGCCGGTTTCTTAAGCAGAGCTCCTGGTCGGCATCCAGATATCTTCTTGAACCAAATTTGCATACCATCAGTATCCATCCAGCCTTTCTCATGCATGTGAAGAAGTATTCCGTTGGGAATTTCTTCTTTGGGGAAAATCTTCCTCTTGAAAATCAATATTGGATTTAGCTTGGTTCCATCAGCAGCAAAACCCAAGACGACAGTGTATCTGTTCTTCGCATTTCCAGTTGTCTTTATGGAAACTGTCTTGGCACCTTTCAGATGGACTGTTCTGTTGCTTGGACAGTCAAATGTGACTGGGACTTCATCCATATTATAAATTTGAGAAACATCGTAATTCCAGTGCTTTCTAAGGTTGATGATGAACTTATGAAACTTCACTATTTTTACACTAATTTGCTGAACAAGTAAAGTTTTCAATTTCTTTTTCTCTTGCTATTCTTTTGGCTTCTTGCAAAATCATCTTGAAATTTCTCTTGCTGTTTCAATAAATTGTGAGTAATTCTTGAAAACATTCATGATCCTTCTTTTATGCATTTTTCACGTATAAAAAGTGTACCGGCTTAGTATATGCCACCCCCCTACTTTTTGACTTGAAAATTTAGGAAAAAAGGGGTGGCTTAAACATGGGGAAATACGGTAAATTGGAACTTCTAATTATCTCATATGAAAACAAACAAGACTAAGATAAACAACAGTATTTATTGTTAGCTGTTTTATAGATTGATAAAATTTTAAAAAAGAGAATTGTGCTGCTTGTTTCCTCACTTATTGCAACGTTCTGTAGAATACATATATTGCAACATTTTAGAAATTCAAGTAGAATAAAAACTTGACCTGATTTAAAAAAAAAAAAACAGTTACATATTTGAAATTAGCGGGAAAAATAGAACTAGAAAAATTGTAAAAAAACTCAGACCTCAAAAATCACGCATACCAGTGTAATTATCTTGTCAGTATCTTTGTTCAGTCAGTTGCATTATTCAGTCAGTTGTATTGTACAATCAGCTGCATTGTTCAGTCAGTTGCATAGTTCAATCAGTTGCATGCTTCTTCAGTTGCATAGTTCAATCAGTTGCATTGTTCTGTCAGTTGCATAGTTCAATAAGTTGCATAACTCAATCAGTTGCATAGTTCAATCAGTTTCATTGTTCAGTCACTTGCATTGTTCTGTCAGCTGTATTGTACAGTCAGTTACATAGATCAATCAGTTGCATTATTCTGTCAGTTGCATAGTTCAATCAGTTGCATTGTTCTGTCAGTTGCATTGTTTGCCAGTTGCATAGTTCAATCAGTTGCATAGTTCAGTCAACCGCATTGTTCAGTCAACTGCATTGTTCAGTCAACTGCATTGCTCACTCAACTGCATTGTTCAGTCAACTGCATTGCTCTGTCAACTGCATTGTTATGTCAGCTGCATTGCTAAGTCAACTACATTGTTCAATCAGTTGCATTATTCAGTCAGTTGTATTGTATAATCAGCTGCATTGTTCAGTCAGTTGCATAGTTCAACCAGTTGCATTGTTCTTCAGTTGCATAGTTCAATCAGTTGCATTGTTCTGTCAGTTGCATAGTTCAATCAGTTGCATTGTTCAGTCAGTTGCATTGTTTTGTCAGCTGTATTGTTCAGTCAGCTGTATTGTTCAGTCATTTGCATCATCAGGTCTGTTAAAAGGAATACAAATGACTCATAAAAAGCAGTCGAAATCCCGCCAAATCCTCTTAAATTCACTTCAAATTGCAACCAAAGCACCACTTAACCGCCTTCCTGGCAACCTGCAGCTTAAGCCGACCTTGGTGTGTAAGTTTAAAAATAACTCGCAGGATTTTTTTTTTCGGCTGTTATTGTGGAGTGTTGAATGAGTTGTGTCTGGTAGTTTATTTTGAACATGGCGTGAGCTCGTTTAATCTGTGTGTCTATTCTTTGCATTGTGGTTTGAGAGTTTATGTTGGTTTAAATAGGTAATTCGTGATTATGATGTCATTGGGAAAACTTGATTTATAATTGCTTCAACAGGATATTCCTTCAATTGATAAATAGCATGAACACAGGTAAGAGCAATGGCATGCATTTTTTGTGTGTGATTATCATTACGTTTATAATCTACGAGCTGTGTACCCGGCTTAGGGCGGTTAGATAGATTGGCAAAGCATATTTCTAATGTCTTATAAAGTAACTAATGTTATATTCAAGGGTTGCCCATTAGGATTATGACTTCTTTGTAACCTCATATTTACATGTCAAGAAAAGGGTGACTTTTCATGTGTGTATTATGACACACATAACCTTTTCTGAAAATATTTGAAAAACCTTCCCCACCAAACCATAAAACGAATATTATATATTAATATATGTAACACAACACTGTAATGGAAAGTTACCTAAGAACAGGTGCAATGGATGTAAGCATGAGTATAGAGATGTCCAAAATATAAAATGATAATAAAGGACAGCATAGGAAATATAAAAAAAAAGTTTTATGCTTCATCATTAGTGAGAATAAAACAGTTACCGTATTAAGTGTCTTTGAAGTCTCGCAACGTGGAACAATATCTTGCATTATTTGTATAGCTCTTTCTGCATAGAAATTACTTCGTTCTATACCAGGTATTGCTGAATCTTCACAAACCCAGTGCCTCAAGAATCATCTTTCTGCTTCAGTGTATCTATGCAAAGCAGGTGCTAAAATCTCCTTTCCTATTTTCCAGTCCCTTTGATCTGAAAACCATACTTCAGACCATGTTCTCACTATGAAAGCACCAGAGATGAGCGGACAGCGGACGTGTCCGCTTGCGGACGCAGATCCGCAGACTTTTCCGAATCCGCGGACTGACAGTGGACGCTTCGTATGGTTAAGTTGCGGACTCGCGGACTGACGCGGATCTTCTTTAGCGTTACCATAAACAAATTTCAAGTTATTTAAACAGCTAAATTTCAGCAATGCGGACGCGCGGACTGACTGCGGACCAATGTTGTAAGATTCTGCGGACGCGGATCATTGATAGAAATCCGCGGACGGACGCGGACGCTAAATTTCAAGATCCGCACACCTCTGGAAAGCACACAAATGTTCAAATTTCTCATTTCTATTTTCCGGAATAGAATTAATACCAGAAGTGCTAGTATTGCACTTGAATTCCAACGAACATTACTTAAAGCCGTCAGTCTCTGGAAGTGAATTACTGGAAAGGTTTTATCTAATTCGTAATAGTGAATAGCTTGCGTCAAATGATGTATAAACTTCATATCATCTCTCCATCCTTTGTTTTCTCACATGATTTCTGGACTATTATCTTGAGAACCAAATTTCTCTTTAAGTGACTCGTAATTTGCGCTAATTTCAGCAACTAATGGATAAGAAATGTTTGGACTAGACGTTTCCCTGCCTAAAACAGAATCCGTAGCATGCTTGAGTACTAGGTCTAAAACAAGAAGCTGGTAGCCTATGTACTGAGGGATTTGTCCACTGTTCTGTTGACAGTAATTTTGCAGCTTGCGTACCACATCATTTTTGTTGCCAGAATTCGTATTCGTTGTATCGCAATTAATTACTCGAATACATGAATAGAGTTCGTATTCAGCTAGAAAAGCCCTATTCGCTGTAAATATTGTCTCTGCTTTTTCAATTTGTCAGAGACAATATGGCTAATCGAATTTCTTTTTCAACGTTTTTCAATAAAACAACTTGTTTTTCTCCTTCTATTTTTCTGTCAAAATGTATGCACCATTCAAAATTTTGTAAGTTGTTTTTAAACTGCAACTTCAACGATTCTGCTTCTTTATGGGTTGCCTTATACACTCCTGACTGCGAAGGAGCTTCAATATTGGGAGAGCGTTCGCTTATTATTTTTAAAACTTTACAAGCTTTATTTGTTGACAAATTTGCTTTCCTACAAAATTAATTACAAACAGACGATTCAATGAAATTGAAATAGAAGAATACAATATTCCCAAATCAACCAAGCAGACTTTCCAAATTCTAAGCAGACCACTCGTGACAATTACCAAAACAAAGGTATCATAAGATCTGACCATTTTTGGTAAAGTTGCAGTAGACGCATAATACATTAAAACAGTGTACTTTTAAATTTCAATTAATTTTTTTTATTTATTTTGTTTCAGACATGGAGGTAAAAAATACCCTATAAAGTTCCTGGATGTATTTAATGTAATTAAATATTTGTTAATGCGCAATCCATAAAGAAGTAATTTTATTGAAAAACGCTTCTTATTTGTAAACACAAGATGGCGTTGGTAGGGAAGGTGTTTTTGAGTGAAAAATAAATTAATATTATTTTCATATTTTGTTTACAATTGTTTATTGAATAATGTCATGAAAAATAAATTAATATTATTTTCATATTTTGTTCACAATTGTTCATTAAAAAATGTCGTGTAAAATAAGATTCTGAAAAAAAATTAAAAAGTCATAACCCTATTGCCCATGCATTTCTATTTATGGTTTTTTGTGGCTCAGCTTTCGTTGGCACAGTAAAATTAATCATTCGTGATTATAACCAAGTAAATATCTACATATATTACTTAATTTACCTTAACCTCCATTCAGATTCTTAAAAAATTTTAATTTACTTTATCGATTTCGTTTAGAGCTGAAAATTTAATTTCAGTTGATTGAACTAGTAGCCATGTAAACCTTTTCGTGCTAACTAAAGCTCGACAAACCGTTAAATGTATGCGTTAAGCATAATAGTAGTAGTAATAGTAATAGTAATAGTAATTGTAATTGTAATAGTAATAGTAGTAGTAATTGTAATAGTAATAGTAATTGTAATAGTAATCATAGTAGTAATTGTAATAGTAATAGAAATTGTAATAGTAATAGTAGTAGTGATTGTAATAGTAATAGTAGTAGTTATAGTAATAGTAATAGTAATAGTAATAGTAATAGTAATAGTAATAGTAATAGTAATAGTAATAGTAATAGTAATAGTAATAGTAATTGTAATAGTAATTGTAATAGTAATAGTAATAGTAATTGTAATAGTAAAAGTAGTAGTAATTGTAATAGTAATAGTAGTAGTAATTGTAATAGTAATAGTAGTAGTAATTATAATAGTAAAAGTAGTAGTAATTGTAATAGTAATAGTAATTGTAATAGTAATAGTAGGTCATTTTGTTTTTATCATTATTCTAAACCCTTTTCTTACTATATAACAACATGGTAACCGATCGAACATCAATTGCTGTCTATTAAAAATGCAACTGATCATAGTACCATCTATTGCATAACTCATTTGCTATTTACAACTGATCATAGTACGATCTATTGCTATCACTCAGTTGCTAGTTACAACTGATCATAGTACGATCTATTGCTATCACTCAGTTCCTATTTACAACTGATCATAGTACGCTCTATTGCTATCACTCAGTTGCTAGTTACAACTGATCATAGTACGATCTATTGCTATCACTCAGTTGCTAGTTACAACTGATCATAGTACGATCTATTGCTATCACTCATTTGCTAGTTACAACTGATCATAGTACGATCTATTGCTATCACTCATTTGCTAGTTACAACTGATCATAGTACGATCTATTGCTATCACTCATTTGCTAGTTACAACTGATCATGGTACGATCTATTGCTATCACTCATTTGCTAGTTACAACTGATCATAGTACGATCTATTGCTATCACTCAGTTGCCATTTACAACTGATCATAGTACGATCTACTGTTATCACTCAGTTGCTAGTTAGCAAATCACAACTTACCCATGTCCCAGAAAATGACCAAGATGAAATTTTATTGCTTATACATTTTAAAGTCTGTAACATGTCATCGGTATATTGTCTTTATGTAATCAGAGTACTTACAAAAGAACCTTTTGAAAAAAAAAACATTAATGTTTCAACATTTTCATCTTGTTTACAGAGAAATGATCCAACCTGTATTTTAAGTTCCAGAGCGTAAGGTTATAAACTTATCGTTACGGCTTATAGAACCAAAGATGAATAAGTAAGTCTTAAATGATATTTTTTAAAAATACATTTCACGCAAAATCGAAAAGAGAATATAATAGACATTTATACATAACTTGTTGGGGAAGTTGTACTTTTGTTGCTATATACAGGTAGACATTAAAAAATCTGGCAAGCATCAAACGGGATCTTTCATTATTCCGGGATGAATGTCAGGAGCACTTTTTCAATTAACATTCTGATAATCTGTTATATTTAGTTTTATATTTGTTTAAATTGAATAAAAATTTGGTAGAACCATCTGTACAGAATTCAATTTATTTGGTGAGCAATAAAATTTCGTTTCTTTTCACTTATTGTTTTTTTTTAAAAGACAGTAAATGTGGAAATTTTCCAAACAATATAGGCAGTATAAATAAACCTGCAATTATTCGGCATATTCTTAAATCATTAACACCTCAAATCCTAAGGTTGCCGTTTTTTTTTAATGTCTACTCGTTCAGGACAGATATGACTATGAGCTAACCACCATATACATAGACCTCTTAGTTTAACAAATGTATATCATTTGTTCATTTTAGCAACAATCAAACTTCAGAAGGAGGGAGCATAACAGACGACATTCAACGTTATTACATGTGGGTACTCAGCTCCATCGGCATTCCAGCCAACGTTTTGGCCTTGGTAGTCATTGTGACCATGCAGAAGATGACCCCAGCCACTCTCTTGACCGCCATCTTGGCTGTCTGTGACAGTTGCGCCCTGGTGACCAAGTTAGTCAATGTTAACCTCACCCTATACAATGTTTTGTCCGAAGCAGTGTGTAAAATGGACTTCGTGGCCGGATTCTTTTCCAGCCTAGCCAACTGGACACTGGTCTTAATCTGTGTGGAGAGATTCGTAGCTGTGTGTTACCCACTGAAGAAGGAATACCTCGTGACGTTGAGAATGTGTTACGTCATCTTCGGGTTCACAGCGGTGATTCTGTTGGTGCCTCGCATGTCTGTGTTTATCACTATGAGATGCTACGATGATAATTCTGAAAAACTGTTCGATGGGCCAAAGTGCATCACAAAAGATGAATATACAACATTCTGGGCGAACTATTGGCACTGGATAAACAACTTTGTATTGGTTTTCATACCTTATTTTATAATAATTGCATTGACTATTGTCATTATTTTGAAGCTACGTCTCAACGCCTCACAGCGTCGAAGAACGTTACACGGGTCGTGGTTAAATTTATCACCAAACTCCAACATCTTCAACGCTCAGATTCTTCACGACAACGAGCGCTCTGAAAGAGCACTCACCTGGATGCTGGCACTGACGGCCGTGCTGTTCCTTGTGCTCACCCTCCCTTCATGTGTCTACTTCCTCATGTACCCCGGGGGTGAGGAACCTCTTTTCAACCAAGTTCAGTTTCTTCTTTATGACTCGACCCACGCTCTGAATTTCTTCATGTACTTTCTGACAGCGAAACGTTTCAGACTCCAGTTGTACAAAATATTTCACTGTGAGAGACTTCGAGAAATATTCAGTCGTAGCCATCAGATCGCTGAGTCACCCGTAGCCCCATCACCTTGAAAGTTTATACTGAAATGTCTAAGAATAAATATTTAAGCATTTTACGCTGAAATGGAATAATATTTAGCTTTGATTTGTTTCATTAGAATCAAATATTGTTGACTCATATATTTTTATCACATAAGAAAGTTTTGCGTAGAAAGTTATTATATACAAGTATTTTAAGCCCGTCAAATGACGGGTGGAATTTTATATTTTTTATAAAAAAAATTGAAATCATGTGCACACAAAAAACAAAATAGCCTTCCCAATATACGTTAATATATAATCACATTAGATAAGCCATTTTTTGAACAGCAAGGGTCGTCCATTTTTCAATACAATTAAACTTAGCTGCAAGCCCCTAGCGTTTTTTCTGCCCCCCCCTCTGCTTGTTACTTAGTAAAAAATTTTTCCTGCCCCCAGCCCCGTAGCCAAGCTGGGGCCCGGCGGGACTTTCGAGTTTGGACCCCCTCACCCCACTGTACGCCTCTGTGTTCAGCTCTGATACACATTTTCAAAATATTTTTTTTTAAGTTATGAAATAATTAAAAATGTAATTTATTGTTGTATCATTTTCATACAACATCCTAAAAGATAAATTATTTCAATAAAATAAATGTCAAAGAGATCTAATTAGTTACTTTTCATTATAACAGCTAAAAGGATACAAGCTGGAAAAAAAAAACAACAATAAAAATATGTCCCTGAAAGGAATCAAACCAGGATAGTCAGCATAAAAAAAACCTCAAGATACTTATCCATTCAGACACCTCGTCACACAAATCAAGTGATAATTTTAATGTACTATTAAGTAAAAAATTGCTGGATTATTTTTGATTATTACTATTGTTTATGTTTGACGATGTTCAAATGCTATCTGTTGTAATAAAAACTACAATAATTTGAATGATATTATATGTTAATTATTATCTTGTAATATTTGGGACTTTTAGATTTCATAATACAAACCACAGAAAATATTTAAAACTGTAGATTATTCAAAAAGAAATATCGGAAGCGAGTTACATGATTACTTTATCAAAACCATTGGTGGAATTGGCCTTTTATTATCCTACTAATAAAGTAGCTATCTTGTCGTCCGTGTGGGGAAGCAGTTCTATAAATAATCTATGACGTCCCGATGGTACTTTTTTTTTGCAGAATGGGAGCGCCGTGGCTATAAATAAAATTTTAAAAAAATCCTCTATGACTTCATTTCCCGATGGGTGCTGTATCGTGCCTTCGTGTTTCAAAATGGCGTAATAAATTAGTTCTTTTTTTTTTTACTTTTCAGTGCATTTTTATAAAAAAAACTTATTTTTAATGCTTTGTTTTGATTTTAACATGAACATACATTTTAAATGTATTTTGGCTACAATAATCTGTTCATGTTCTTTAGTGCCACCTCGAGGACATAGATATACTTCTTTTTGTATATAGACTAATACGGCGCTCGAATATATATATATCACCATTTTCAACTCCAACTGCGTGCCTACTAGCCGGTCCGGGTACCTTTGTTTGCATAGAGTTATATCCACTTAGGCTTGATTGGTAGGCTAGGTTATTTTTGGTTTCGGGCAGATCTGATTTTTCCATGATTGTATTTTAAACTGGAATACTGTTGTATTCATTCTTTACTTTCGATTTAACGAGGAGCCCAAATCGCATTTATATATATTATATATCAGCAAATTTTAACAACTCATAAGAATCTTGTAATATACTTTGATATTAATGTAAAATGCTCAGAAAGCTGTGTCATTTACATAATTTTTCTATTAACATACTACTCTCTTCAATATCTCAACAAACTTCATTGAAATTGTGATTGTTTTTATTATATTATATTTTTATATTTTTAAATCTTTTATTTTAAATATGGTGAATAAAAATAAATATTTTTGTAACATTAAAACAATCTAAAATATAAATAACACTGGGCAACAAAAAATATTTTTTGAAAATCGTTCTGGGTTTTCCAGTTGAATTAGACTAATTTTGATGCTCTGAGTCCGAAAATGACCTTGGTTTTGCTCAATCAGGTCAGGAATTTTTCCTACAGAAATTTTTAAAAAAATCGTTTTTTTTTTGTGGAAAAAAAAACACATTTTTGCGGATTATCAGCTGATAAACCCCTGACGATTTTTCCGTTTTACTCAAAAAATAAAAGTCAACGTATTCAAATTCATTTAGTTTTTATTTATCCACCAAATTTGATAAGCATAATTATCATAATATTAGTATAACAATGAGCGAGCGTTACGTGAAACAAAAGTTCAGAGTTCAAGGCATAAATCGGCGTTTCTTCGATTCCCGTGTGGGAGTAGCTGCTGGGTTGTTTCTTCAGCGACCAGCAGTAGTCCGCCATCATGACTGCGTCCAACCTCCCATGGTACCTTTTCTCCACTGGGCAGATATCCTAATGGAACCTTTCTCCCTGCTCATCGCTCATCGCCCCAAAGGTTTTCAGGAAACTTCTCCATGTGTGAGAACAGGAAGTGCATCTTTATACTCATCAAACACCCGAGTTTTTGGAGGTCCTCTATCATGCTGCTGATGAGTCTGGCGTGATTTGCTGCCTTCGTGTTCACCAGGAAGTTGTTCATCACCTGCACAAACGATTTCCAGGCGGCGCACTCAAGCGTGTTCATGGAGTTTTTGAACTATGTGTCCTTTATGAGCTTCCGTATCTGTGGGCCGTCGAAAATGCTGGCCTTCAGCTTCTCAATGGTCAGTTGAGGAAATGCTCGGCGCATGTAGTTGAAGCACCTCCCATCCTTATCAAGAGCGCACGTAAACTGTTTCATTAACCCAAGCTTCATGTGTAGCGGTGGGATCAATATCTTCTCCCGGTCAACAAGAGGTTAGTTTATGATGTTTCTCGCCCCAGGTACTAACTGCTCTCGCGCCGGCCACTCTTTCTTTACATAGTGCTGGGCTCTGTCGCGACTGTCCCACATACATATAAAGCATGGGTACTTCGTGAACCCGGACTGCTGACCAAGTAGAAAGTCCACCATCTTCAAGTCGACGCAAATGATCCATTGGTGCTGCTCAAATTGGATTTTGTCTAGCACATACTTTACTGCTTCATATTTCATTTTAAGAGTTGTGGAGTGCGCAAGAGGGATTGAGGCGAACTGGCTCCCATTGTGGAGAAGTACACACTTCAAGGAGCGCTTACAGCTGTCAATGAAGAGTCTCCAATCTCTCGGATCGTACTGAGGACTGTCGAGTTTATCAAGAAGACCGGCGACATCTCGGCAGTACACAAGGTCTTCCTCCTGGCAGAAGTAGCCCATGTAGTCCTCATGCCTTCTACGGAAGAAAGTGTGATACGCGCGTCCTTGCCAAGTAGATTTTTCTCTTTGAGTCTGGAGGCCAACAGCTCAGATCATTAAGCTCACTTTGTGCGAACGGCTGCGGACCATCTTGTGATTCATACTCCTCTTCTGTATCTCCTCCCTCGTCTAAAGTGGTGGCCTCATCGTTGCTGTCAGGAAGATATCTGAACGCTGGTACAGGAATTTCTTCGCAGTGAGCAGCTGGAAAACGGGCAGATGGAAGGTTGGGGTACTGGAGGCTGTGCCCAATCAAGTGCTGATGCATTAAATAATCAAGTGAAAATCCAGATTGATGTTTTATAAATAAAATATAATTATCTCTGTTTTTATAATTTTGATTATTTTGCTGCTAATTTTTATGCAGCTAATTTAGAGAAATGATTGAACTCAAAAACCCTGATATTAGAATACGTATAGCTCGTCAGGTAGGTCTATGGCTGTATCTCAAGAAGTTGACCTGACAGAGCAAAATCAATTTGATATTCGGACTCAGAAAACCAAAATTAGTCTAAGTCAGTTGAAAAACCCCTGACGATTTTTTGGCTTTTGCCCAGTATAATCAACGTATTCCCCTCTCCTTACCCGGGCCGAGATAAATTTATAAAACGTTGTCAGGTCCGCGGCGAGAAATAGGTTGGGAACCACTGCTGTACCCCATTCAATTAAGTCAAATTGTTGTGAATAAATCAAGTTATTCAATGACCTAATTATGTTATATAATTAGTACATGTGATCCCGAACGAAACTAATGCACAACTGAGGAGGGAAATTGGGGGGAAATCCTGTTTGACCCGACGCACTGGTGGTCATTTTTGGTTAATGGACATTCGTAGTTTCATAACATACCTAACAATCCGGAAATGCTTGCTCTACGTGTGTGAGAGATTAATATGTAATACTAGCTGTACCCTGCAAAACCTTTGCATAGAGTTACATTCCCTTAGGCTTGATCGGTAGGCTAGGTTATTTTTGGTTTCGGGCAGATCCGATTTTTTTCATGATTGTATTTTAAACTTGAATACTGTTATATTAATTCTTTACTTTCGATTTAACGCAGAACTCACACCGCTATTATTTATATTTATGGGACACGGGGTGAAATTACTCATTGAATAGACCTTACTCTAGCATTCCTTTAACCTAATTCACCAAGGTCCTTTTTGGTAAAGAGACATTTGGAGTTTTATAACGTATCTATCCACCCGGAAATATTTGCTCTCTACGCGAGTGTGAGAATAATACGTAATGCGGACACGGGATGAAATCACTCATGGAACCTGCCCTAACATTCCTTTTAACCTAACCCACAATGGTTGTCTGATATACCAAACATAATGTACTATTTTCATATTGAAAAAAGTCATTATCCCATCAGCTGATCGTCGATCGGTAAGTCAGTAGTCAGCAGTCAAACGACTCATTGAGTCAGCGTTAAAGACTCAGATAGGGACGTGAGAGGACAGAAAGCTGAAGTCATGTAGGCCAGTTTGTGTGACTGGTGAGAAAGCGACGCCCTCAATCTCTGTCATTTTGTACTAAAATTGTCATTCAATTCGTCTACAATTCTATGTAAGGCTGATATGATTATCTCTCAGATCATTTAAACCGTTGATGGGACGGTGTCGCATTGCCCTTCTTTCATCAACACAACAGTCGATAGTGTGATTTCATTGGAGGTACTTGTAGGTGACTGGGACTCGCAGGGAGTCGAGCCCGTAATCCACAGCTTGTAGGTCGCCCTGCGGCGCGACTACACATCTCGACCATTAACCTCAGTTAATAATATGCAATCCCTTAATGTATCAATTTATTAATAGATGTAGTTTAAAGTCTAATAATTAAGTAGAGCCCCGGCAACAAGAACTTCTCTTCATAAATAACTTGGAGATATCAGACTGTCTCCCTCCCTTTTATTATTACAATACAACAAAATTTCATAACCTTAGAGATTTGTGATTGACAGGTGTGTGAAGTCTCTGTAAGGCTGAGATTAAATCTCTTAAAATCCTATAAACCACTAATGGGACGGTTTTTGCAATGCCCTTCTTTCATCCCCACCATAGTCGATAGTGCAATGGCCATGGAAAAACTACTGCGATAAATAGCTGGGACTTTTAACCATGACTTGAAATATCCATCTGAAGAACGAACCGTGGACACACAAGTCGACAGTCATGCGCTTTACCACTTGACCATTCGTCCCCTATGCTGAACAATGTAGAGCGGATGACTTCTGACCTGAAAGTCCAGGGTTCGATAGACTGAGCGTGTTGTGGTCCGGCGTACGACCCACACTTATGACTCTCCAAGATAATTTTTCCATGTGCTGGAAAAAGTTGGTCGAAAATCCGTCAATCCACTGAGCTTTGAATGGTCGACTGACGTTAGCTGGAGAAGCCAAGACGGCTGGGCGCTGTGCTAACCAGCGAATCCATTCATATGACGTGGTTACAGAAACAAATAATTTCTACACTTTATCTGCCTCGATGGCTTTTTTAGGTCAAAGGGAAATTTTTTTTACATATTCGTCTATTTTACTTTTTACTGTAATTTATAAAAAAGGTGTCTTCTTAAATTTTTTAAGTTCTTTAATGTTAATATGAGTTCCTTTAACACATATGACACTGAGTGACTGTGTTAATGTTATTATGAGTTCCTTTAACACATATTGTCGAGGTGCATGTTATGGGTCTTTGATGTTGTGGTACTGGAGGCGTACGGTAGCGTGGTGTTGCTTTAAATGTTCATCACAAATACATTCAAATGAAAGTCACAAGTCTATGCAGCTGATTCAACGACATTTATTAAACGACGACATTAAGATAAATCGAAGTCATATAATATCACAGTTCACTTCAAATATATTATTATTAACTGACTTTCATCAATACTTTACTTTAAGAAAACTACCAACTAGATATACGTCTTGCTGTCTGAAAACACGAAAAAGAACTCTCATAGAGAAAAACTAACTACAACCTCCTAGTTCAAGCTCAAGTAAGTAACTCCTTAAAAATCTCCAAGGCTTGTATCTAAGCAAGAGACAAGTGACGTTTCACTACGTCACATAACTACATAAAAATTTATAATCTCTAGACAATTAAAAAATGTGATTAAACACATATGCACAAATAACTCATTCACACATATGCCACTGAGTGACTGTGTTAATGTTATTATGAGTTCCTTAAACACATATGACACTGAGTGACTGTGTCTGTGGGGTAGGTACAGCCCCGTAGCGTGAAAATTCTACAGCAGGGGCCAGGCATTCTACAGCTGGGGCCAGGCAATAGCAGGGGGGGGGCAGGAAATAGATTTACTAACTTGTTTGCTCAAGCAGAGGGGGCCAGGCAAAACGCAACTAGAAACACATATCTCAACTTGAACTCTATAGGCCTACCATATATAGACGGAACAGTGAAATTATTATATGAACTCTCTGATGTTAATCAGAATGGTTGGCCGTCAATGAATTGAATTACTCCGATTCTTGTTTTATTGTAATTCACAGTGAAAAACCTAGCTTGTGAAATGGTCAAATAATCAGAATGAAACATCGATAAGTGGACAGCATCAGTAGCGCAGGGAGGGAACTGCAGGGAGGGTACTGCAGGGAGGGAACTGCAGGAAGGGTACAGCAGGAAGGGTACAGCAGGGAGGGTACAGCAGGGAGGGTACTGCAGGAAAGGTACTGAAGGAAGGGTACAGCAGGAAGGGTACAGCAGGAAGGGTACTGAAGGAAGGGTACTGAAGGAAGGGTACTGAAGGATGGGTACAGCAGGAAGGGTACAGCAGGAAGAGTACAGCAGGAAGGGTACAGCAGGGAGGGTACAGCAGGAAGGGTACTGAAGGAAGGGTACAGCGGGAAGGGTACAGCAGGAAGGGTACTGAAGGAAGGGTACAGTAGGAAGGGTACTGAAGGAAGGGTACAGCAGGAAGGGTACTGAAGGATGGGTACAGCAGAAAGGGTACTGAAGGAAGGGTACTGAAGGAAGGGTACAGCAGGAAGGGTACTGAAGGAAGGGTACAGCAGGAAGGGTACTGCAGGAAGGGTACTGAAGGTATTATACTACAGGGAGGGTTTATGCGGCAGCACATTGCGCCAAAAGATCGATGTTAAATGTTTTTTGCACTTTTCAGATTGGGAGGAGGGTGCCAAAAATGTAACTCGCACAGGGCGCCACAATAGCTAGCAAAGTCTCACAGGGCGCCACAATAGCTAGCTACGTCTCACAGGGCGCTACAATAGCTAGCTAGGGCTGAGGACATCATCCCCCCCCTTCCACTGCCATATCCAATAAATAATTAACCTAATTTCCTCCGAAATCTACTAGTAGCGATTTAATCTCTATTTAGTAAACATATTAGCCCCACCAAAGCACGATATAAAATAGCCATGGAAAGGTAATTGTAAAACATTTTCAAATGTCACCATTTATATGTGCTCATAGCGCGCTATTTACCATAAAAAGTTCGAAATCAACCAAGCAGCCTAGTAGACATGCGCGTTTATATGTATATACAGATATATTATTTAGTAGGCCCGCCATTGTGAATACGCCAGACTTCACGCTACACACTGCACCAACGGTTGCATATCTTTCCAGCTCGACCTTACAATGTTTAAAAATAACTCACAGCGTTATTTGGCTGTACTGTTCCGATCTAAGTGAGGTGTGTCTCTAGTGGTTTACTTTAACACGTTGGAATGTTTTATTTTACTTTTAAAAAAGTTGGTAAGTTTTATTTTATTCACTTGTTCAATTATTGCGGATATTACGTTGAAATTGTATGTTTCATGTGCCTTACCTATGAGACAATTAGAATGTCAGTGTGTGTAGGCAAGTGCTTATTGTTAAATCGTGTTGTGGGGACGGGTGGTCGTGTGGGAAAGCGCTCGACTGTCGACCTGAGGGTGCCTGTTTCGATCTCCTGTGAGGACCAATGGATATTTTCAGGTTATGGCTTAAGTCATCGCTATATTTCCCGTGGTGCCTCCATGACCATTGCACTATCGGATAAGATAGCCATGAAAGAACGGCACCATATAAACTGCACAGATTTTATCTTCTCAGTGTTACAGCTCTTACTAAATGCGAACATTTTTCTCCCAAATGCCAGGCCTAGACATGGAGGTGGAGGGGGCCCAATGAATGAAACTTTGGGCCCTTGTTTCTAGAGGCCCCAAAAAAATGTATTCTGCGCCGAGGGTCTTTGAAAATCACTGGCGTAATTGAGTTCACTAAAAAAGTAAAGGTACCTTAGTCCTTACGGGCCATCGGGGCAGTGCAGTGTGGAATTCATCTGTAACCTCAGCATATGAAGGGATTGTGTGGTTAGCCCAACGCCCAGCCGCCTGTACTTCCCCAAACTTAAGTCAGGTACTCACTTAAAAAGGCCTTTAAAGCCGGGTGAACTTGTGGGACGACTTTGCACTAAATTTCACCTGGGACAAGCTCCATGGTTGTCACCGAGGATCGCACCCAGGATTTTCAGGTCGACAGTCGAGTATGTACACCTGTCGGCAACTTGAGTTCAAATTTTAGCGATATCTTTTAAGTTATCATTTAGAACTCTTATCGTAATGTCATTGCCACAGTTCCAGACTGTAACAACATTTGTTGAAAGATAATTTTATAAAAAATCAAACATAGTTCTATTAGAAACAAATAAATTTTTTGATTCCACATTAGGTTTTTATTTTTTTTCAGGAAAAGACATTTCTAAGGTTAATTGCGAAATTTAATCACTGCTTTAGCGTTAACACAGATCGTCAAGAATGACAGAGTAAGTCTTTTCTGTTAATGTATTTGATTTGTAATATATATATATATAATCCGTCATAATTAGCATATAATATTTATTTATGAATAATGTGTGGATGAAGCTGTTAATACATGTAGAGCCACAGAACATCTCTATTTAAAAAGCCACTCTACCCTTGACTAAAAAATACCACTGTTTGTTACTTTCATTTTTTAATAGTGAAGCAATGGCACAATGAGTCAAATATGGCATAATGAGTCAAATACGGCACAATGAGTCAAATACGTCACAATGAGTCAAATACGTCACAATGAGTCAAACACGGCACAATGAGTCAAATATGGCACACTGATTTAATATGGCACAATGAGTCAAATATGGAGCTTTGGGAAAAATCAGTTTAAATTGACGATGCTGTGTCTGTATAATTTATATTCTGTGTGTAGAGCAAACGTTAACAACACGTAAAAGGCCATTGGGTAAACCAGTATTTTAGGACTGTCACAGTTGTATTGTGTGTTTGTTGAACTTTTCACGTGTTGAGGGTGATCGTGGAGAGTGAGTGGGTGAAAGGTCAGAAGCAGAACGATAAGGTGATTGGTTGACGTTGTCAGATGACAAGGGGTGAACCATGATGGAGAAAGTGGTAGGATGATGACCATGGAGTTGTACCTAGTGATGGATTACGCTGTGTTGATGGATTATTTTATTTTATTATTATTTGTACTGTTATAAGTATAACAAATGTTTACCGTGGATCTCTCGTTGACTAAATTTGTGAGTGAATGGTGGGACATGCAGTGGCCATGACAATTTAATGTTATGACATGGACCACGTGACAAAACCCAACGAATGAAACAGCCAGGGGGCGTCCATAGATTAGCCCTGTGCATTGGCCGGTAAAAACGTGTCTGTTTTATCCAAATCCAAATTATTTTGGCACCTGACTATTATTAATGTTTCATTTAAAGGATAATATTTCATATCTGTATTTTTAATACATATTTTTTTAGTGACGAAGAAGCGATAGTAGCAGATGACGTACAGCGTTACTACCTGTGGGTACTGAGCGCCATTGGCATTCCAGCCAACATTTTGGCCTTGATAGTCATTGTGACCATGCAGAAGTTGACCCCTGCATCGTTCCTGATAGCCTCACTGGCTGCATGTGACAGTTGCGCCCTGGTGACCAAGTTAATCTATGTCAACCTGTACCTATACAATGTGATGTCCGAAGCAGTGTGTAAAATGGACTTCATGGCCGGATTCCTGTCCAGCCTAGCCAACTGGACACTGGTCTTAATCTGTGTTGAGAGATTCGTGTCCGTGTGTTACCCACTGAAGAAGGAATACCTCGTGACGTTGAGACTATGTTACGTCATCTTCGGGATCACAGCGGTGATTCTGTTGGTGCCTCACATGTCTGTGTTTGTCACTATGAGATACTACTATGATAATGCTGATGGACTGTTCAGTGGGCCAGTGTGCTTAGTACATGATGAATATTTAACATTCTGGAACAACTATTGGCACTGGATAAACAACAGTGTTGTGGTTTTCATACCTTACATTATAATAAGTACATTCACAACCGTCATTATCGTGAAGCTGCGGGTCAACACCGTCTGGCGTCGAAGAATGTTCCAAGCGTCGTGCTCCAGTTCCTCGCCAATCTCCAACTCTAACAATCAAAATCTTCACGACAAAGAGCGAGCAGAGAGAGCACTCTCCTGGATGCTGGCCCTCACGGCCGTGTTGTTCCTCGTGCTCACCCTCCCTTCATGTGTCTACTTCCTGATGAACTCCTGGGGTGAAAATTTTCTGTTTCTGCAGATTCAGTTTGTTCTTTATGACTCGACCCACGCTCTGAATTTTTTCATGTACTTTTTGACAGCGAAATGTTTCAGGCTCCAGTTGTACCGAATCTTCTGTTGTGGTAAACTTCAAGAATGCGTCAGTGAAGGCCGTGAGATGGAAGAGACCGTTGAATGTGAAGAAACCTGAAATATACTTGAACATTTCATGATATTTGTAAAAAAAAAATACTGGTTCCTGTTTACATAATGATGCACTCTTGAATGCCTCTCGATTCGATAAATGTTTTCAAAACAAATTCTCATAACTTAAATTAAATAGACTTATGTAGTCCCATTGACATATTCATGATAACCTCAAAGTTGGAATATTGTAAATCTCTATGATGAGGGTTTGCAGAGTTTAGCTAGGTTAGAAAAAATCGTTTACCCCAATGTCAATGCCTGGTCTAAATTTTTGTTCCAGTTTACAAAATACATTTTTGTAAGGAAAATTAATTGTACTATTCAGCATATTTTGAAACAATAAATTACTAAACGTCTGTGTATATGTAAAGTCTTCTTTCTATATGCTTCAGGTTTATGTAAAATGGCAATGGAATAATGGAAGCAACGTAAAATTGTTTAACTTAGTTACTTATCATCCTTGTAAGGATGATATGTTATCTTTTAGAGGCTATAAACCACTAATGACTATAGCTGATAGTGCAATGGCAATGGAGGCACCACGGGAGACATTGATTAAAGGTTTCTCCATGACCTAAAAAAAATTCGTTGGTTCTCGCGTAGATCGAACCCAAGAGGCTAATAGGCCAATAGAAAGACCAAAGACGATAATAGGTAAATTGAAAAACCAAAGACGATAATAGGTCAATAGAAAGACCAAAGAGGCTAATAGGTAAATTAGTCCTATTAGCCCGTGAAAACTTTTGAACTTGTTTATTTCAAATCTCTTGTCGATTCTGCCATAATACAATATAAATGTAATACTTAGTGATGCCAGAGGAAGGATGGTCGTGTGGTAAAGCGCTCGACTGTCGGCTTGAGGGTCCCTGGTTCGATCTACAGTCCCCGTTATATTTCCCGTGGTGTCTCTAGGGCCATCGCACCATCGGCTATGTTGGGGATGAAAGAAGGGCGCCATAAAAACCGTCCCATTAGTGGTTTAGATGATCTGAAAGATTTCATCTCCTCCTTACATGGGGCTTCGTATATGTTAAAACATCAGTTTGTAATATAAAGTAATATATATACAAAGTCTATTTTCCTTCATGGTATATTTATGGTATATTTATATTAATCATATGTTACTGTCATGGGTATATTTTCTTGTAGTATTATCTATGATGTATATAGTTGTATATTTTATTATTTATTATTATTTCTTGTGTGGATCTTCTGCTTATGGGAAGGTGTATATCAATTGTAGCATATTCAGTCTCTTCGGACTTGATTATATTTCTAATATATTAATTAAATGTCCACATATATGTGTGTGGCGTAACACATGCAAACCGTTGTAAATCACTGAGTAAAGATAATTAATTAATTGATATATATATTTATATTTACTGTCAATATGAATAAAAAAAATGAAATATACACATAATTGTGTACAGTGAATTATGTGATATGAATTAACGTCCTTCCCATGAATCTCTGTCGTCGTCTGTTTTTCTATCGTCTGCCAATATGTACATCCTTAATTGGCCAGTTAATTATGCTAACTAAATTTCTAGACCAAATATAATGATAACAGCCAAATATAATTATTACAGTTACACAATATTTATCTTTTTTTTAAATAAAATATTACATTAGTAGAAATAAAAGTTGTTTTTATTTTTTTGCTTTTATTCGTTAGTAAGTAAAAAGTTTTATTTCTTGAAATATTCCTCTCCACATTGATGGGATGCCAGCGATGAAAGTCGCACATGTGGACATTTTTTGTTTTATAAGTTTCAGTTTAGAAAAAAACTAAGTTTATATTTTGAACTAGTTATACCCGGCCTCGCGTTGCCGTGACTAAGCCCTATGTGATATAATAATAAGTATTGAGAGAGCCCTTGTTTCTAATTATGTATATTAAAAAAAAAAATCAGATTTTAGAAAAATAAATATCAATCCCTAAATATGCCGAGGTTGAAACAGATGAGTTCTACATTTCATCTGCCTCGATGGTCAGTTAGGGTTAATTTGAAACAGATGAGTTCTACATTTCAACTGCCTCGATGGTTAGTTAGGGTTAATTTGAAACAGATGAGTTCTACATTTCATCTGCCTTGATGGTCAGTTAGGGTTAATTTGAAACAGATGAGTTCTACATTTCATCTGCCTCGATGGTCAGTTAGGGTTAATTTGAAACAGGTGAGTTCTACATTTCATCTGCCTCGATGGTCAGTTAGGGTTAATTTGAAACAGATGAGTTCTACATTTCATCTGCCTCGATGGTCAGTTCGGGTTAAGTTGAAACAGATGAGTTCTACATTTCATCTGCCTTGATGGTCAGTTAGGGTTAATTTGAAACAGATGAGTTCTACATTTCAACTGCCTCGATGGTTAGTTAGGGTTAAGTTGAAACAGATGAGTTCTACATTTCATCTGCCTTGATGGTCAGTTAGGGTTAATTTGAAACAGATGAGTTCTACATTTCATCTGCCTCGATGGTCAGGGTTAAGTTGAAACAGATGAGTTCAACATTTCATCTGCCTCGATGGTCAGTTAGGTTTAAGTTGAAACAGAAGAGTTCTACATTTCATCTGCCTTGATGGTCAGTTAGGGTTAATTTGAAACAGATGAGTTCTACATTTCATCTGCCTCGATAGTCAGTTAGGGTTAAGTTGAAACAGATGAGTTCTACATTTCATCTGCCTCGATGGTCAGTTAGGTTTAAGTTGAAACAGATGAGTTCTTCATCTCTTCTGCCTCGATGGTCAGTTAGGGTTAAGGGAACGTTTTTGTTTCTGACACACGTTCCTTCTTTGTATTTCTATGTTTTTCAAGGGAATTTGACAATCGAAGCAGTTAGCTTGAGTTGTTTAACAGTTGACACATTGTCTCTTATTCACTACCACACATACACATACACACAGACCGAAGAAATATTTACAGTATCAAAGAAAACACTTGTTTACATGCGCTCACTATAACAAATGCGAGCTAATTAGCACATGTAAACGCTGACACTTAACTAACGGGCTCATCTAAACACTGACACTTACAACTAACGGGCTCATGTAAACACTGACACTTACAAATAACGGGCTCATGTAAACACTGACACTTACAACTAACGGGCTCATCTAAACACTGACACTTACAACTAACGGGCTCATGTAAACACTGACACTTACAACTAACGGGCTCATCTAAACACTGACACTTACAACTAACGGGCTCATGTAAACACTGACACTTACCAATAACGGGCTCATGTAAACACTGACACTTACAACTAACGGGCTCATCTAAACACTGACACTTACAACTACAGGGCTCATCTAAACACTGACACTTACAACTAACGGGCTCATGTAAACACTGACACTTTTAACTAACGGGCTCATCTAAACACTGACACTTACAACTAACGGGCTCATGTAAACACTGACACTTACAACTAACGGGCTCATGTAAACACTGATACTTACAACTAACGGGCTTATCTAAACACAGACACTTACAACTAACGGGCTCATCTAAACACTGACACTGACAACTAACGGGCTCATGTAAACACTGACACTTTTAACTAACGGGCTCATCTAAACACTGACACTTACAACTAACGGGCTCATGTAAACACTGACACTTACAACTAACGGGCTCATCTAAACACTGACACTTACAACTAACGGGCTCATGTAAACACTGACACTTACAACTAACGGGCTCATGTAAACACTGACACTTACAACTAACGGGCTCATCTAAACACTGACACTTACAACTAACGGGCTCATGTAAACACTAACACAACTAACGGGCTCATGTAAACACTGACACAACTAACGGGCTCATGTAAACACTGACACTTACAACTAACGGGCTCATATTAACACTGACACTTACAACTAACGGGCTCATATTAACACGGACACAACTAACGGGCTCATATTAACACTGACACAACTAACGGGCTCATATTAACACTGACACAAATAACGGGCTCATATTAACACTGACACTTACAACTAACGGGCTCATATTAACACTGACACAACTAACGGGCTCATATTAACACTGACACAACTAACGGGCTCATATTAACACTGACACAACTAACGGGCTCATATTAACACTGACACAACTAACGGGCTCATATTAACACTGACACAACTAACGGGCTCATATTAACACTGACACAACTAACGGGCTCTTATTAACACTGACACTTACAACTAACGAGCTCATATTAACACTGACACTTACAACTAACGGGCTCATATTAACACTGACACAACTAACGGGCTCATATTAACACTGACACAACTAACGGGCTCATATTAACACTGACACAACTAACGGGCTCATCTAAACACTGACACAACTAACGGGCTCATGTAAACACTGACACTTACAACTAACGGGCTCATATTAACACTGACACTTACAACTAACGGGCTCATATTAACACTGACACAACTAACGGGCTCATATTAACACTGACACAACTAACGGGCTCATATTAACACTGACACAACTAACGGGCTCATATTAACACTGACACAACTAACGGGCTCATATTAACACTGACACAACTAACGGGCTCATATTAACACTGACACTTACAACTAACGGGCTCATATTAACACTGACACAACTAACGGGCTCATATTAACACTGACACAACTAACGGGCTCATATTAACACTGACACAACTAACGGGCTCATATTAACACTGACACAACTAACGGGCTCATATTAACACTGACACAACTAACGGGCTCATATTAACACTGACACAACTAACGGGCTCATATTAACACTGACACAACTAACGGGCTCATATTAACACTGACACAACTAACGGGCTCATATTAACACTGACACTTACAACTAACGGGCTCATATGAACACTGACACTTACAACTAACGGGCTCATATTAACACTGACACAATTAACGGGCTCATATTAACACTGACACAACTAACGGGCTCATATTAACACTGACACAACTAACGGGCTCATATTAACACTGACACAACTAACGGGCTCATATTAACACTGACACAACTAACGGGCTCATATTAACACTGACACAACTAACGGGCTCATATTAACACTGACACAACTAACGGGCTCATATTAACACTGACACAATTAACGGGCTCATATTAACACTGACACTTACAACTAACGGGCTCATATTAACACTGACACAACTAACGGGCTCATATTAACACTGACACAACTAACGGGCTCATATTAACACTGACACAACTAACGGGCTCATATTAACACTGACACAACTAACGGGCTCATATTAACACTGACACAACTAACGGGCTCATATTAACACTGACACAACTAACGGGCTCATATTAACACTGACACAACTAACGGGCTCATATTAACACTGACACAACTAACGGGCTCATATTAACACTGACACAACTAACGGGCTCATATTAACACTGACACAACTAACGGGCTCATATTAACACTGACACTCATGTTAACACTTATTGACACAACTAACGGGCTCATATTAACACTGACACAACTAACGAATCATATTAACACTGGGCTCATATTAACACTGACACAACTAACGGGCTCATAACACTGACACAACTAACGGGTTCATATTAACACTGACACTTCAACATGACTCATATAACACTGACACAACTAACGGGTTCATATTAACACTGACACAACTAACAGGCTCATATTAATACTAGCCTAATAACAGGCCTCATCTAAACACTGACACAACTAACGATCATGTAGCACTGACACTTACAACTAACGAGGCTCATATTAACACTGACACTTACAACTAACGGGCTCATATTAACACTGACACAACTAACGGGCTCATATTAACACTGACACAACTAACGGGCTCATATTAACACTGACACAACTAACGGGCTCATATTAACACTGACACAACTAACGGGCTCATATTAACACTGACACAACTAACGGGCTCATATTAACACTGACACAACTAACGGGTTCATATTAACACTGACACAACTAACGGGCTCATATTAACACTGACACAACTAACGGGCTCATATTAACACTGACACAACTAACGGGCTCATATTAACACTGACACAACTAACGGGCTCATATTAACACTGACACAACTAACGGGCTCATATTAACACTGACACAACTAACGGGCTCATATTAACACTGACACCATCTAACGGGCTCATATTAACACTGACACAACTAACGGGCTCATATTAACACTGACACAACTAACGGGCTCATATTAACACTGACACAACTAACGGGCTCATATTAACACTGACACAACTAACGGGCTCATATTAACACTGGCACTACTAACAGGCTCATATTAACACTGACACAACTAACGGGCTCATATTAACACTGACACAATTAACGGGCTCATATTAACACTGACACCCTACAACTAACGGGCTCATATGAACACTGACACTTACAACTAACGGGCTCATATTAACACTGACACAACTAACGGGCTCATATTAACACTGACACACAACTAACGGGCTCATATTAACACTGACACAACTAACGGGCTCATATTAACACTGACACTTCAACTAACGGGCTCATATTAACACTGACACAACTAACGGGCTCATATTAACACTGACACAACTAACGGGCTCATATTAACACTGACACAACTAACGGGCTCATATTAACACTGACACAACTAACGGGCTCATATTAACACTGACACAACTAACGGGCTCATATTAACACTGACACAACTAACGGGCTCATATTAACACTGACACAACTAACGGGCTCATATTAACACTGACACAACTAACGGGCTCATATTAACACTGACACAACTAACGGGCTCATATTAACACTGACACAACTAACGGGCTCATATTAACACTGACACAACTAACGGGCTCATATTAACACTGACACTTACAACTAACGGGCTCATATTAACACTGACACTTACAACTAACGGGCTCATATTAACACTGACACTTACAACTAACGGGCTCATATTAACACTGACACAACTAACGGGCTCATATTAACACTGACACAACTAACGGGCTCATATTAACACTGACACAACTAACGGGCTCATATTAACACTGACACAACTAACGGGCTCATATTAACACTGACACAACTAACGGGCTCATATTAACACTGACACAACTAACGGGCCATATTAACACTGACACAACTAACGGGCTCATATTAACACTGACACAACTAACGGGCTCATATTAACACTGACACAACTAACGGGCTCATATTAACACTGACACAACTAACGGGCTCATATTAACACTGACACAACTAACGGGCTCATATTAACACTGACACAACTAACGGGCTCATATTAACACTGACACAACTAACGGGCTCATATTAACACTGACACAACTAACGGGCTCATATTAACACTGACACTTACAACTAACGGGCTCATATTAACACTGACACAACTAACGGGCTCATATTAACACTGACACAACTAACGGGCTCATATTAACACTGACACAACTAACGGGCTCATATTAACACTGACACAACTAACGGGCTCATATTAACACTGACACAACTAACGGGCTCATATTAACACTGACACAACTAACGGGCTCATATTAACACTGACACAATTAACGGGCTCATATTAACACTGACACTTACAACTAACGGGCTCATATGAACACTGACACTTACAACTAACGGGCTCATATTAACACTGACACAATTAACGGGCTCATATTAACACTGACACTTACAACTAACGGGCTCATATTAACACTGACACAACTAACGGGCTCATATTAACACTGACACAACTAACGGGCTCATATTAACACTGACACAACTAACGGGCTCATATTAACACTGACACAACTAACGGGCTCATATTAACACTGACACTACAACTAACGGGCTCATATTAACACTGACACTACAACTAACGGGCTCATATTAACACTGACACAACTAACGGGCTCATATTAACACTGACACAACTAACGGGCTCATATTAACACTGACACAACTAACGGGCTCATATTAACACTGACACAACTAACGGGCTCATATTAACACTGACACAACTAACGGGCTCATATTAACACTGACACAACTAACGGGCTCATATTAACACTGACACAACTAACGGGCTCATATTAACACTGACACAACTAACGGGCTCATATTAACACTGACACAACTAACGGGCTCATATTAACACTGACACAACTAACGGGCTCATATTAACACTGACACAACTAACGGGCTCATATTAACACTGACACAACTAACGGGCTCATATTAACACTGACACTAACTAACGGGCTCATATTAACACTGACACAAACTAACGGGCTCATATTAACACTGACACAACTAACGGGCTCATATTAACACTGACACAACTAACGGGCTCATATTAACACTGACACAACTAACGGGCTCATATTAACACTGACACAACTAACGGGCTCATATTAACACTGACACAACTAACGGGCTCATATTAACACTGACACAACTAACGGGCTCATATTAACACTGACACAACTAACGGGCTCATATTAACACTGACACAACTAACGGGCTCATATTAACACTGACACTTACAACTAACGGGCTCATATTAACACTGACACTTACAACTAACGGGCTCATATTAACACTGACACAACTAACGGGCTCATATTAACACTGACACAACTAACGGGCTCATATTAACACTGACACAACTAACGGGCTCATATTAACACTGACACAACTAACGGGCTCATATTAACACTGACACAACTAACGGGCTCATATTAACACTGACACAACTAACGGGCTCATATTAACACTGACACAACTAACGGGCTCATGTAAACACTGACACTTACAACTAACGGGCTCATATTAACACTGACACAACTAACGGGCTCATATTAACACTGACACAACTAACGGGCTCATATTAACACTGACACAACTAACGGGCTCATATTAACACTGACAACAACTAACGGGCTCATATTAACACTGACACAACTAACGGGCTCATATTAACACTGACACAACTAACGGGCTCATATTAACACTGACACAACTAACGGGCTCATATTAACACTGACACAACTAACGGGCTCATATTAACACTGACACAACTAACGGGCTCATATTAACACTGACACAACTAACGGGCTCATGTAAACACTGACACTTACAACTAACGGGCTCATATTAACACTGACACTTACAACTAACGGGCTCATATTAACACTGACACAATTAACGGGCTCATATTAACACTGACACAACTAACGGGCTCATATTAACACTGACACAACTAACGGGCTCATATTAACACTGACACAACTAACGGGCTCATATTAACACTGACACAACTAACGGGCTCATATTAACACTGACACAACTAACGGGCTCATATTAACACTGACACCAACTAACGGGCTCATATTAACACTGACACAACTAACGGGCTCATATTAACACTGACACAACTAACGGGCTCATATTAACACTGACACAACTAACGGGCTCATATTAACACTGACACAACTAACGGGCTCATATTAACACTGACACAACTAACGGGCTCATATTAACACTGACACAACTAACGGGCTCATATTAACACTGACACAACTAACGGGCTCATATTAACACTGACACACAACTAACGGGCTCATATTAACACTGACACCAACTAACGGGCTCATATTAACACTGACACAACTAACGGGCTCATATTAACACTGACACAACTAACGGGCTCATATTAACACTGACACAACTAACGGGCTCATATTAACACTGACACAACTAACGGGCTCATATTAACACTGACACAACTAACGGGCTCATATTAACACTGACACTTACAACTAACGGGCTCATATTAACACTGACACTTACAACTAACGGGCTCATATTAACACTGACACTTACAACTAACGGGCTCATATTAACACTGACACAATTAACGGGCTCATATTAACACTGACACTTACAACTAACGGGCTCATATTAACACTGACACAACTAACGGGCTCATATTAACACTGACACAACTAACGGGCTCATATTAACACTGACACAACTAACGGGCTCATATTAACACTGACACAACTAACGGGCTCATATTAACACTGACACAACTAACGGGCTCATATTAACACTGACACAACTAACGGGCTCATATTAACACTGACACAACTAACGGGCTCATCTAAACACTGACACAACTAACGGGCTCATGTAAACACTGACACTTACAACTAACGGGCTCATATTAACACTGACACTTACAACTAACTGGCTCATATTAACACTGACACTTGCAACTAACGGGCTCATATTAACACTGACACAACTAACGGGCTCATATTAACACTGACACAACTAACGGGCTCATATTAACACTGACACAACTAACGGGCTCATATTAACACTGACACAACTAACGGGCTCATATTAACACTGACACAACTAACGGGCTCATATTAACACTGACACAACTAACGGGCTCATATTAACACTGACACAACTAACGGGCTCATATTAACACTGACACAACTAACGGGCTCATATTAACACTGACACAACTAACGGGCTCATATTAACACTGACACAACTAACGGGCTCATATTAACACTGACACAACTAACGGGCTCATATTAACACTGACACAACTAACGGGCTCATATTAACACTGACACAACTAACGGGCTCATATTAACACTGACACAACTAACGGGCTCATATTAACACTGACACACAACTAACGGGCTCATATTAACACTGACACAACTAACGGGCTCATATTAACACTGACACAACTAACGGGCTCATATTAACACTGACACAACTAACGGGCTCATATTAACACTGACACACAACTAACGGGCTCATATTAACACTGACACAACTAACGGGCTCATATTAACACTGACACAACTAACGGGCTCATATTAACACTGACACAACTAACGGGCTCATATTAACACTGACACAACTAACGGGCTCATATTAACACTGACACAACTAACGGGCTCATATTAACACTGACACAACTAACGGGCTCATATTAACACTGACACAACTAACGGGCTCATATTAACACTGACCCAACTAACGGGCTCATATTAACACTGACACAACTAACGGGCTCATATTAACACTGACACAACTAACGGGCTCATATTAACACTGACACAACTAACGGGCTCATATTAACACTGACACCCAACTAACGGGCTCATATTAACACTGACACAACTAACGGGCTCATATTAACACTGACACAACTAACGGGCTCATATTAACACTGACACAACTAACGGGCTCATATTAACACTGACACAACTAACGGGCTCATATTAACACTGACACTTAACTAACGGGCTCATATTAACACTGACACCAACTAACGGGCTCATATTAACACTGACACAACTAACGGGCTCATATTAACACTGACACAACTAACGGGCTCATATTAACACTGACACAACTAACGGGCTCATATTAACACTGACACAACTAACGGGCTCATATTAACACTGACACAACTAACGGGCTCATATTAACACTGACACAACTAACGGGCTCATATTAACACTGACACTCAACTAACGGGCTCATATTAACACTGACACTTGCAACTAACGGGCTCATATTAACACTGACACAACTAACGGGCTCATATTAACACTGACACAACTAACGGGCTCATATTAACACTGACACAACTAACGGGCTCATATTAACACTGACACAACTAACGGGCTCATATTAACACTGACACAACTAACGGGCTCATATTAACACTGACACAACTAACGGGCTCATATTAACACTGACACACAACTAACGGGCTCATATTAACACTGACACAACTAACGGGCTCATATTAACACTGACACTTACAACTAACGGGCTCATATTAACACTGACACAACTAACGGGCTCATATTAACACTGACACAACTAACGGGCTCATATTAACACTGACACAACTAACGGGCTCATATTAACACTGGGGCTCATATTAACACTGACACAACTAACGGGCTCATATTAACACTGACACAACTAACACACTGACACAACTAACGGGCTCATATTAACACTGACACAACTAACGGGCTCATATTAACACTGACACAACTAACGGGCTCATATTAACACTGACACAACTAACGGGCTCATATTAACACTGACACCAACTAACGGGCTCATATTAACACTGACACTTACAACTAACGGGCTCATATTAACACTGACACACAACCTAACGGGCTCATATTAACACTGACACAACTAACGGGCTCATATTAACACTGACACAACTAACGGGCTCATATTAACACTGACACAACTAACGGGCTCATATTAACACTGACACAACTAACGGGCTCATATTAACACTGACACAACTAACGGGCTCATATTAACACTGACACAACTAACGGGCTCATATTAACACTGACACAATTAACGGGCTCATATTAACACTGACACTTACAACTAACGGGCTCATATTAACACTGACACTTACAACTAACGGGCTCATATTAACACTGACACAAATAACGGGCTCATATTAACACTGACACTTACAACTAACGGGCTCATATTAACACTGACACAACTAACGGGCTCATATTAACACTGACACAACTAACGGGCTCATATTAACACTGACACAACTAACGGGCTCATATTAACACTGACACAACTAACGGGCTCATATTAACACTGACACAACTAACGGGCTCATATTAACATATTAACACTGACACAACTAACGGGCTCATATTAACACTGACACAACTAACGGGCTCATATTAACATCTACACAACTAACGGGCTCAACACTGACACAACTAACGGGCTCATATTAACACTGACACAACTAACGGGCTCATATTAACACTGACACAACTAACGGGCTCATATTAACACTGACACAACTAACGGGCTCATATTAACACTGACACAACTAACGGGCTCATATTAACACTGACACAACTAACGGGCTCATATTAACACTGACACAACTAACGGGCTCATATTAACACTGACACAACTAACGGGCTCATATTAACACTGACACAACTAACGGGCTCATATTAACACTGACACAACTAACGGGCTCATATTAACACTGACACTTACAACTAACGGGCTCATATTAACACTGACACAACTAACGGGCTCATATTAACACTGACACAACTAACGGGCTCATATTAACACTGACACAACTAACGGGCTCATATTAACACTGACACAACTAACGGGCTCATATTAACACTGACACAACTAACGGGCTCATATTAACACTGACACAACTAACGGGCTCATATTAACACTGACACAACTAACGGGCTCATATTAACACTGACACTTACAACTAACGGGCTCATATTAACACTGACACAACTAACGGGCTCATATTAACACTGACACAACTAACGGGCTCATAATAACACTGACACAACTAACGGGCTCATATTAACACTGACACAACTAACGGGCTCATATTAACACTGACACAACTAACGGGCTCATATTAACACTGACACAACTAACGGGCTCATATTAACACTGACACAACTAACGGGCTCATATTAACACTGACACTCAACTAACGGGCTCATATTAACACTGACACTTACAACTAACGGGCTCATATTAACACTGACCACAACTAACGGGCTCATATTAACACTGACACAACTAACGGGCTCATATTAACACTGACACAACTAACGGGCTCATATTAACACTGACACAACTAACGGGCTCATATTAACACTGACATTTACAACTAACGGGCTCATATTAACACTGACACAACTAACGGGCTCATATTAACACTGACACAACTAACGGGCTCATATTAACACTGACACAACTAACGGGCTCATATTAACACTGACACAACTAACGGGCTCATATTAACACTGACACAACTAACGGGCTCATGTAAACACTGACACTTACAACTAACGGGCTCATATTAACACTGACACTTACAACTAACGGGCTCATATTAACACTGACACAACTAACGGGCTCATATTAACACTGACACAACTAACGGGCTCATATTAACACTGACACAACTAACGGGCTCATATTAACACTGACACAAATAACGGGCTCATATTAACACTGACACAACTAACGGGCTCATATTAACACTGACACAACTAACGGGCTCATATTAACACTGACACAACTAACGGGCTCATATTAACACTGACACAACTAACGGGCTCATATTAACACTGACACAACTAACGGGCTCATATTAACACTGACACAACTAACGGGCTCATGTAAACACTGACACTTACAACTAACGGGCTCATATTAACACTGACACTTACAACTAACGGGCTCATATTAACACTGACACAACTAACGGGCTCATATTAACACTGACACAACTAACGGGCTCATATTAACACTGACACAACTAACGGGCTCATATTAACACTGACACAACTAACGGGCTCATATTAACACTGACACAACTAACGGGCTCATATTAACACTGACACAACTAACGGGCTCATATTAACACTGACACAACTAACGGGCTCATATTAACACTGACACAATTAACGGGCTCATATTAACACTGACACTTACAACTAACGGGCTCATATTAACACTGACACAACTAACGGGCTCATATTAACACTGACACAACTAACGGGCTCATATTAACACTGACACAACTAACGGGCTCATATTAACACTGACACAACTAACGGGCTCATATTAACACTGACACAACTAACGGGCTCATATTAACACTGACACAACTAACGGGCTCATATTAACACTGACACAACTAACGGGCTCATATTAACACTGACACAACTAACGGGCTCATATTAACACTGACACAACTAACGGGCTCATATTAACACTGACACAACTAACGGGCTCATATTAACACTGACACAACTAACGGGCTCATATTAACACTGACACAACTAACGGGCTCATATTAACACTGACACAACTAACGGGCTCATATTAACACTGACACTTACAACTAACGGGCTCATATTAACACTGACACAACTAACGGGCTCATATTAACACTGACACAACTAACGGGCTCATATTAACACTGACACAACTAACGGGCTCATATTAACACTGACACAACTAACGGGCTCATATTAACACTGACACAACTAACGGGCTCATATTAACACTGACACAACTAACGGGCTCATATTAACACTGACACAACTAACGGGCTCATATTAACACTGACACAACTAACGGGCTCATATTAACACTGACACAACTAACGGGCTCATATTAACACTGACACAACTAACGGGCTCATATTAACACTGACACAACTAACGGGCTCATATTAACACTGACACACAACTAACGGGCTCATATTAACACTGACACTTACAACTAACGGGCTCATATTAACACTGACACAACTAACGGGCTCATATTAACACTGACACAACTAACGGGCTCATATTAACACTGACACAACTAACGGGCTCATATTAACACTGACACAACTAACGGGCTCATATTAACACTGACACAACTAACGGGCTCATATTAACACTGACACTTACAACTAACGGGCTCATATTAACACTGACACAACTAACGGGCTCATATTAACACTGACACAACTAACGGGCTCATATTAACACTGACACAACTAACGGGCTCATATTAACACTGACATAACTAACGGGCTCATATTAACACTGACACAACTAACGGGCTCATATTAACACTGACACAACTAACGAACACAACTAAAAGGGCTCATATTAACACTGACACTTACAACTAACGGGCTCATATTAACACTGACACAACTAACGGGCTCATATTAACACTGACACTTACAACTAACGGGCTCATATTAACACTGACACAACTAACGGGCTCATATTAACACTGACACAACTAACGGGCTCATATTAACACTGACACAACTAACGGGCTCATATTAACACTGACACAACTAACGGGCTCATATTAACACTGACACAATAACGGGTTCATACAACACCGACACTTACAACTAACGGGCTCATATTAACACTGACACTTACAACCAACGGGCTCATACACTACACTAACGGGCTCATATTAACACTGACACAACTAACGGGCTCATATTAACACTGACACAACCAACGGGCTCATATTAACACTGACACAACTAACGGGCTCATATTAACACTGACACTTACAATATAACTAACGGGCTCATATTAACACTGACACAATTAACGGGCTCATATTAACACTGACACTTACAACTAACGGGCTCATATTAACACTGACACAACTAACGGGCTCATATTAACACTGACACAACTAACGGGCTCATATTAACACTGACACAACTAACGGGCTCATATTAACACCGACACAACTAACGGGCTCATATTAACACTGACACAACTAACGGGCTCATATTAACACTGACACAACTAACGGGCTCATATTAACACTGACACAACTAACGGGCTCATATTAACACCGACACAAATCTAACGGGCTCATATTAACACTGACTCGACACGGGCTCATATTAACACTGACACTTACAACTAACGGGCTCATATTAACACTGACACTTACAACTAACGGGCTCATATTAACACTGACACTTACAACTAACGGGCTCATATTAACACTGACACAACTAACGGGCTCATATTAACACTGACACAACTAACGGGCTCATATTAACACTGACACAACTAACGGGCTCATATTAACACTGACACAACTAACGGGCTCATATTAACACTGACACAACTAACGGGCTCATATTAACACTGACACAACTAACGGGCTCATATTAACACTGACACAACTAACGGGCTCATATTAACACTGACACTTACAACTAACGGGCTCATATTAACACTGACACTTACAACTAACGGGCTCATATTAACACTGACACAACTAACGGGCTCATATTAACACTGACACAACTAACGGGCTCATATTAACACTGACACAACTAACGGGCTCATATTAACACTGACACAACTAACGGGCTCATATTAACACTGACACAACTAACGGGCTCATATTAACACTGACACAACTAACGGGCTCATATTAACACTGACACAACTAACGGGCTCATATTAACACTGACACAACTAACGGGCTCATATTAACACTGACACAACTAACGGGCTCATATTAACACTGACACCAACTAACGGGCTCATATTAACACTGACACACAACTAACGGGCTCATATTAACACTGACACCAACTAACGGGCTCATATTAACACTGACACAACTAACGGGCTCATATTAACACTGACACAACTAACGGGCTCATATTAACACTGACACAACTAACGGGCTCATATTAACACTGACACAACTAACGGGCTCATATTAACACTGACACAACTAACGGGCTCATATTAACACTGACACAACTAACGGGCTCATATTAACACTGACACAACTAACGGGCTCATATTAACACTGACACAACTAACGGGCTCATATTAACACTGACACAACTAACGGGCTCATATTAACACTGACACAACTAACGGGCTCATATTAACACTGACACAACTAACGGGCTCATATTAACACTGACACAACTAACGGGCTCATATTAACACTGACACAACTAACGGGCTCATATTAACACTGACACACAACTAACGGGCTCATATTAACACTGACACAACTAACGGGCTCATATTAACACTGACACAACTAACGGGCTCATATTAACACTGACACAACTAACGGGCTCATATTAACACTGACACAACTAACGGGCTCATATTAACACTGACACAACTAACGGGCTCATATTAACACTGACACAACTAACGGGCTCATATTAACACTGACACAACTAACGGGCTCATATTAACACTGACACTAACAACTAACGGGCTCATATGAACACTGACACCAACTAACGGGCTCATATTAACACTGACACTTACAACTAACGGGCTCATATGAACACTGACACAACAACTAACGGGCTCATATTAACACTGACACAACTAACGGGCTCATATTAACACTGACACAACTAACGGGCTCATATTAACACTGACACAACTAACGGGCTCATATTAACACTGACACAACTAACGGGCTCATATTAACACTGACACAACTAACGGGCTCATATTAACACTGACACAACTAACGGGCTCATATTAACACTGACACAACTAACGGGCTCATATTAACACTGACACAACTAACGGGCTCATATTAACACTGACACAACTAACGGGCTCATATTAACACTGACACAACTAACGGGCTCATATTAACACTGACACAACTAACGGGCTCATATTAACACTGACACAACTAACGGGCTCATATTAACACTGACACAACTAACGGGCTCATATTAACACTGACACAACTAACGGGCTCATATTAACACTGACACAACTAACGGGCTCATATTAACACTGACACAACTAACGGGCTCATATTAACACTGACACAACTAACGGGCTCATATTAACACTGACACAACTAACGGGCTCATATTAACACTGACACAACTAACGGGCTCATATTAACACTGACACAACTAACGGGCTCATATTAACACTGACACAACTAACGGGCTCATATTAACACTGACACAACTAACGGGCTCATATTAACACTGACACAACTAACGGGCTCATATTAACACTGACACAACTAACGGGCTCATATTAACACTGACACAACTAACGGGCTCATATTAACACTGACACAACTAACGGGCTCATATTAACACTGACACAACTAACGGGCTCATATTAACACTGACACAACTAACGGGCTCATATTAACACTGAACACAACTAACGGGCTCATATTAACACTGACACAACTAACGGGCTCATATTAACACTGACACAACTAACGGGCTCATATTAACACTGACACAACTAACGGGCTCATATTAACACTGACACAACTAACGGGCTCATATTAACACTGACACAACTAACGGGCTCATATTAACACTGACACAACTAACGGGCTCATATTAACACTGACACAACTAACGGGCTCATATTAACACTGACACAACTAACGGGCTCATATTAACACTGACACCAACTAACGGCTCATATTAACACTGACACAACTAACGGGCTCATATTAACACTGACACAACTAACGGGCTCATATTAACACTGACACAACTAACGGGCTCATATTAACACTGACACAACTAACGGGCTCATATTAACACTGACACAACTAACGGGCTCATATTAACACTGACACAACTAACGGGCTCATATTAACACTGACACAACTAACGGGCTCATATTAACACTGACACAACTAACGGGCTCATATTAACACTGACACAACTAACGGGCTCATATTAACACTGACACAACTAACGGGCTCATATTAACACTGACACAACTAACGGGCTCATATTAACACTGACACAACTAACGGGCTCATATTAACACTGACACTTACAACTAACGGGCTCATATTAACACTGACACAACTAACGGGCTCATATTAACACTGACACTTACAACTAACGGGCTCATATTAACACTGACACTTACAACTAACGGGCTCATATTAACACTGACACAACTAACGGGCTCATATTAACACTGACACAACTAACGGGCTCATATTAACACTGACACAACTAACGGGCTCATATTAACACTGACACAACTAACGGGCTCATCTAAACACTGACACAACTAACGGGCTCATATTAACACTGACACAACTAACGGGCTCATATTAACACTGACACAACTAACGGGCTCATATTAACACTGACACAACTAACGGGCTCATATTAACACTGACACAACTAACGGGTTCATATTAACACTGACACTTACAACTAACAGGCTCATATTAACACTGACACAACTAACGGGCTCATATTAACACTGACACACAACTAACGGGCTCATATTAACACTGACACAACTAACGGGCTCATATTAACACTGACACAACTAACGGGCTCATATTAACACTGACACAACTAACGGGCTCATATTAACACTGACACAACTAACGGGCTCATATTAACACTGACACAACTAACGGGCTCATATTAACACTGACACAACTAACGGGCTCATATTAACACTGACACTTACAACTAACGGGCTCATATTAACACTGACACAACTAACGGGCTCATATTAACACTGACACTTACAACTAACGGGCTCATATTAACACTGACACAACTAACGGGCTCATATTAACACTGACACTTACAACTAACGGGCTCATGTAAACACTGACACTTACAACTAACGGGCTCATATTAACACTAACACTTACAACTAACGGGCTCATATTAACACTGACACAACTAACGGGCTCATATTAACACTGACACAACTAACGGGCTCATATTAACACTGACACAACTAACGGGCTCATATTAACACTGACACAACTAACGGGCTCATATTAACACTGACACAACTAACGGGCTCATATTAACACTGACACAACTAACGGGCTCATATTAACACTGACACAATTAACGGGCTCATATTAACACTGACACTTACAACTAACGGGCTCATATGAACACTGACACTTACAACTAACGGGCTCATATTAACACTGACACAATTAACGGGCTCATATTAACACTGACACAACTAACGGGCTCATATTAACACTGACACAACTAACGGGCTCATATTAACACTGACACAACTAACGGGCTCATATTAACACTGACACAACTAACGGGCTCATATTAACACTGACACAACTAACGGGCTCATATTAACACTGACACTTACAACTAACGGGCTCATATTAACACTGACACAACTAACGGGCTCATATTAACACTGACACAACTAACGGGCTCATATTAACACTGACACAACTAACGGGCTCATATTAACACTGACACAACTAACGGGCTCATATTAACACTGACACAACTAACGGGCTCATATTAACACTGACACTTACAACTAACGGGCTCATATTAACACTGACACAACTAACGGGCTCATATTAACACTGACACAACTAACGGGCTCATATTAACACTGACACAACTAACGGGCTCATATTAACACTGACACTTACAACTAACGGGCTCATATTAACACTGACACTTACAACTAACGGGCTCATATTAACACTGACACTTACAACTAACGGGCTCAATGTAAACACTGACACAACAACAGGGCCCATATTAATAAATATAACTCCACCAACTGGCGGATGATAACACCGCTACCAACAACCAACCGCCCATTAACCAACTCACACACCCACAGTTCCCACTCTTACCTTAACACTGGCACTAACACACTCACAGACCTACACAATTACACAGATTTTTTAATCACACGCACACACCAGTGACACAGACACATCGTATAAAAATGCCCATACTGAAATGTCTGTCAGCCTCGGTCAGGGGTGGGCAAAATTTCTAAGTCGCGGGCCACATGGGGTTCATGAATTTGACTGGCGGGCCTAATGAAAACCAGATGGATGAAGTGTGGACATATAAATTTAAAGTTAAATTGCATCACAAACAAGGCTTGTGGATTGTTTCACAATGTAACGAGTAGAGAGGCCGGATTAAGCAGTCCGACCTGTTGGACTGTAGTTAGCCCATGGCAGACCAAGGAATAGGAGTTTGAGGCCTGCAAACGTTGAAGGAGTGGGGATGGAGGAACATTGTCATACAGCTGATAGATTTTTGTATGAACTACTAGCCTCCCGACATACACGGAGGGGGGTGAGCTACTAACCTCCAGAGACACCCGAGGGGGGTGAGGTACTAGCCTACCGACATTCCCGGGGGTGGGGTACTACCCGGGGGGGTGAACTACTAGCCTCCCGACAATCCCGGGGGGGGGTGAGGTACTAGCCTCCAGTCATACCCCGGGGGGGGGAGGTTGACGTACTAGCCTCCAGTCATACCCCGGGGGGGGGTGAATTACTAGCCTCCCGACATTCCCGGGGGTCGAGATACTAGCCACCCGACAAACCCGGTGGAGCGTGCTGGCCAAGGACAACGCCACGAGAAGAAAACCCAACAATACATTCAACTGATATTTTATGCTGTATTATAACATTTTATTTGAGCAAATTACACAAAACAGTGTTGCACAATGTATGAGTAGCGAATCAACTGTGGGTTGCTGGTAATTTTCAGGTGGGTCACAGCGAAATGTACAAATAATGTTCTGTGTATACAAATAATGTTCTGTGTACACAAATAATGTTCTATGTACACAAATAATGTTCTGTGTACACAAATAATGTTCTGTGTACACAAATAATGTTCTGTGTACACAAATAATGTTCTGTGTACACAAATAATGTTCTATTTACACAAATATTGTTACATGTTCACAAATAATGTTCTGTGTACATAAATAATGTTCTGTGTACACAAATAATGTTCTATGTGCACAAATAATGTTCTGTGTATAAAAATAATGGAAAGTTTTTTCTCTCTTTTTTGTAGATGTTTTTCTTTTCAGGTGAGATGTGAAAACAGATTTTTATGGTTGATCCCGATAATTCTTCTTTATAATAAAAAAAAAACAAAAGCAGCTGGCCAGGTGTGAATTAATGTGGATAGAGGGGAATACTTGCCTGGAGGGAATGTGTGTTTGCTTCTATCTAATTTCCAGCTTTCTCATTGGCCAGAATAAAGGTTGATATATACCGCTGCAACCTTTTTTTGCTTCGGGTCACACCAAAAACAATTATTCAATAGGCCGAAATCATTTTTAATTGTGTTTTTAAATAGTTTCATTATACTACCATTGGTAGAACTGACCGAATAATGATGAAAAGAAGAAACAATTAACATACACAAAAATTTAAATAAATGTGATAGTTTACATTTATTTATTATATTTACGTAATTATATAATGACGGTTAAATATAATGCACCTGCTGGTCGTTATGGAAGCAACCAAGCCTCATTAATGGATCAGATTTCTTTCACTGTTCATGTAACGCAATTATCACCACGACCACAGACACAAGTCAGCATGAGGTGACATTATAAATTTATCATGCAGCTGGTCGGCTTACTGTACGGCTGATCTGTTATGTTGTTATATATATATATATATATTATGTATATATATATTGACTAGTTACCGAACTATTATTTAAGCTCAATACTATTTATAAATAAAAGAATAATAATCACAACAGATAAATCAACTTCACATCAACAGAATCAAGGAAACCACAGCTATTGAAGTTATCTTTGAACTCAATCAAGTCATTGCATTTAACATTTTGATCAATTCAATCTGTGAATTGAATAAAATTGGCGAACTGTTGTTTCTCAATTACAAGGTAGGTCTTATCCAAGAAAGAATATATCGATTCATATCTATGGTACATATCACATCTACGGCACACATCACATCTACGGCACACATCACATCTACGGCACATATCACATCTACGGCACACATCACATCTACGGCACACATCACATCTACGGCACACATCACATCTACGGCACACATCACATCAATGACACGTGATGCATCTTTTCTTTTTCAGATGACTTAGGTCCTTCAGTCAGAACCCCCCCCTCCCCCACAACGCTGAGGAACGCGGTTTGGCTCACCCAACTGATCTATTGTCGCTAGATATGATGATTGCAATACACAGGGGCTAGTAGGTTTGTCTGTATTTACTGTTGATTGGAGATGGGAGGGAGGGGAAGGGTGTGGCTAAGTAAAATGTAATGGTCAGCTTATATATATATTTACTAGTAGACTAGTACATAATGTAGACTAGTACATAATGTAGTAATAGGGTCATGCCTGAATTGAAAACAATGCCAATCTTATTCTACCCTTAAGTACGGATTATTGAATACGATTCTTGACATCACTGTGTCATTTAAATACAGTCACCTATATAGACAGGAGATACACCCTGTCACTCACATCTATTGACATAAAAGACAAATCTATTAAAAGGACATACACACATCTATTAACGTGATATACACACAGACTGACTGACACATACACACATCTATTAACGTGATATACACACAGACTGACTGACACATACACACATTCCTTAACATAAGATATTGTCTAAATATATTTGCGCATCACCATGTAAGTGGGTGACACCAAACATTTCACCAACAGACAACAATATGGCGTCGTACGGATATTTCCGTGTGCACAAAAAGACGTCAGGAATCGAAAACTAGGCTTAAAATCATTTGATTCGATTCCAATTCCAAGCAAAAAGAACCGATTCTTTTGATTATCCATCACTACTCTGATAAGCACACAATCACACAAATAAACATACACAATCACACAAATACATGAAAGAAAACGCCATTAACGTTTTCTCAATAATCAATATCTGAAATATTATTTCTAACGTAAAGGTTTTTTTTTTTAAAAAAAATAAAAATGAAGTTCATATAAAAAAGTTGAAAGAAACATGAACAATAAATCATTTTCCATTAATGATCTTATGTTTGAGTAAAGCCATCCTTAGCAGGCACTGAGCCCGATTTATCCTGTCCCCATTGGCACATACATATTCATATTAAGTAAAATATACCTTGAACTTTAAGGCAGCGGTACTACAACCTTTCTGGCGACAGTACCACAGATGGTGCGATAGTAGGTCCACGGGTACCCCTCACCAGCCCCGTAGCCAAGGGGGAACACTGGGTGGGGGCGTGCCCCCCAGCTATGTGTGGAGTGCCCCCAAGCTTAAAAAAGAAGAAAAGAGAAAGATAAAGAAAAAGTAAAGGTGCCCCTTTGCTGGGTATTTGTGCCCCCTGCTTACTTTGACCTGGCTACGGGCCTGCCCCTCACACGTAAATTTGCAAATAAATGTACTTATTATTACAGTGGAACTCATATACCGCTGATTGACCTTTCGTAACCTTTCTCGTAGCCCTTGGGGGTACGCGTACCACCAGTTGTCAACCACGCCCCTAAAGCGTAATGAACTGTAGAATAAATCTGCGCTCCGCCGCCTTTATTTCCTTTAGTCAGGTGCTTATTTAAAGCTGGGTGGATTTGTGGGAAGTGTTTGAAACAATTTTCACCTGAAAAAATTACCTTGGTTCTCACAGACGATCGAACCCTAGACTCTCAGGTCGACAGTAGAGTATTTATACCACTCGTCTATCTGTCCCACATTTCTTATTTATGGTTTCAATGAAAATAGTAAACATTACAAAATTATTTTCTGTTTCATATATATTGGCGCATCATTAAATATATGTCCAAATCTATGCCCACACCTTTTGTTGTTCTGATAGTGGCATATATAACCGTTGTAGGGTACAGTTAGTATTGTACAGCTAGTATTGTATTAAAGTGCATACATTTAATCATAATAACAGAGATTATTTCGACAAAGTTGTTTCAATAATTTAATGGCAATATCAATACCTAATTAAGTAGCAACAAATATTACTTTTGTAATGAACTTTATGCTTGCTCACTGAAATTGTTTTTTTTTCAACAGAAAAACGTCAACAACGTATTATTCATTAACATAACTCAAAGCAATTCAAACACCACGTGACAGCATTGGAAGCTACAGATGGATGTGTAAACCTTAATTGATTTTTTTAATACAATTCTTTAGTGATTGTACATTTCTCCAATCCCCATGACTGATATTGTAAGATGACTATCCATGACTTGTGGACATCCATACTTTTTTTTTAAATTCATTAACCTGTTCCTGACACAATCATATTACCATAACATTCCTGACATAATAATATTACCATAACATTCCCGACACAATCATATTACCATAACATTCCTGACACAATCATATTACCATAACATTCCTGGCATAATCATATTACCATAACATTCCTGACACAATCATATTACCATAACATTCCTGACATAATAATATTACCATAACATTCCCGACACAATCATATTACCATAACATTCCTTACACAATCATATTACCATAACATTCCTGACATAATAATATTACCATAACATTCCCGACACAATCATATTGCCATAACATTCCTGACACAATCATATCACCATAACATTCCTGACACAATCATATCACCATAACATTCCTGACACAATCATATTACCACAACATTCCTGACACAATCATATTACCATAACATTCCTGACACAATCATATTACCATAGCATTCCTGACACAATCATATTACCATAACATTCCTGACACAATCATATTACCACAACATTCCTGACACAATCATATTACCATAACATTCCTGACACAATCATAATACCATAACACCCATGACACAATCAGTTAGACTTTTTTTTATTACACACTACTATTAAGCTTACAATTTCGATGGTATATTTGTAAGTTGGCTGTCTTTGTCAAATATGAGATTTTTGGTCTTTATTATATCTTAGCAGGAGCTCTGATATTTTGCACACCTATAACCAGGAAATTAAACCTTATTACCTCTGGGTACTGTGCGCCATCGGCGTCCCAGCCAAAATTTTGGCCTTGGTAGTCATTGTGACCATGCAGAAGATGACCCCAGCCACTTTCTTGACCGCCACCTTGGCTGTCTGTGACAGTTGCGCCCTGGTGACCAAGTTAGTCTATGTCAACTTGTTCCTATACAATGTTATGTCCGAAACTGGTTGTAAGATGGATTGTATCCCGGGATTCCTATCCAGCCTAGCCAACTGGACGCTGGTCTTAATCTGTGTTGAGAGATTCGTGTCCGTGTGTTACCCACTGGAGAAGGAATACCTCGTGACGTTGAGACTGTGTTACGTCATCTTCAGGATCACAGCGGTGATTTTGTTGGTGCCTCGTATCTGTATTTATCACTATGAGATAATACTATGATAATTCTGATGAACTGTATAGCGGGCTAATGTGCTACACACATTTTGAATATATAAAATTCTGGTGGGACTATTGGCACTGAATTGACCATTGTGCTCTATTAGTCTTGCCTCACATTATTATCACTACATTCACTAACGTCATCATGGTAAAGCTGCTGGTCAACACCGTCCAACGGCGAAACAAACTCAACCCATCCTGCTCTGGTTCTTCAACCCATCCTGCTCTGGTTCTTCAACCCATCCTGCTCTGTTTCTTCAACCCATCCTTCTCTGGTTCTTCAACCCATCCTGCTCTGGTTCTTCAACCCATCCTGCTCTGGTTCTTCAACCCATCCTGCTCTGGTTCTTCAACCCATCCTGCTCTGGTTCTTCAACCCATCCTGCTCTGGTTCTTCAACCCATCCTGCTCTGGTTCTTCAACCCATCCTGCTCTGGTTCTTCAACCCATCCTGCTCTGGTTCTTCAGCTAATCCCAGTGTCAACAGCTTTGATGCTAAAATTCTTCGCGACAATTAGCGAGGTGAGAAATCTCTGACCTTGATGCTGACCTTCACGGCCGTGCTCTTCTTCGTACTCACCTTTCCCCCTTGTCTGTACCTCCTGATCTACCCCCAAGTTCAGAAGTTCATTGCCATGAGTGTTCTAAATGTACTTTTTGACACAACACACGATCTGAATTTTTTTATGTACTTTTCGACAGCGAAACGTTTCAGGCTCCAGTTGTATAAAATATTTCGTTGTGAGAGATTCCGGAAATTACCGAGTCGTAGCAATGAGACAAGAATAGCTGCTATACATTGAAATGTTTACATTGCAATTATGAAGGATAACTAAAATAGCGGTAGTACATTCAATGACCCTTGGCAGCGACATTTTAGCTACGTGGAATATTAGTAGGTGTACTTAGTCTGGTAGGTGTACTTAGATAATCAATTCTTTTATTGCCCATGCTTCTTTACTTGTAAAAGTGGGGTTCCTTCAATATGTGTCCCGATTGAACCTGGCTGGGTCATTCAAAAAGATAAATAAATGAAACACCATCCAATTGTCACTCATATGACTCAAGATTCAAATTGTTAAAACGAGATAACGGGCAGAAAGTGCAATAATGAGATAACTAAATTAAAGGGATCAATATGAATTAAATCAAAATCCTTTCCTAACATAAAATTAAAATGGTGACTTTCATTAGTTCATTTTGATTAAGATCGGGTGACTGTGTGCAAGGATGAGATGAAATCTCTTAGATCCTATAACAGTGGTCCCCAAACTTTTTCTCGCCACGGACCGAAAATAATTTAATGTTTCTTGGGCGGCCCAGACATTCGTTCCACGGACCGGACCGAGGGTTGGGGACCACTGCTATAAACTACTAATGGGACGGTTTTTATGGTGCCCTTCTTTCATCCGCATAATAGACGATAGTGCAATGGCTATGGAGGCACCACAGGAGACATAGAGGGGACATTAAACATGACCTGAAATATCTATTGGTCCTCACCGAAGATCGAACCAGTGACCCTAAGCTTTACCGCACACCCGTAACCCTAGTTATATCTTGTAACTCCAATTCGGACTAGTTCTGAAATGGTTAGAACACGAAAAAAATTGAAACCTTTTGTATTATCGATGACAATAAACTTTAATGTATATTTCGAGCCCCAAAGTAATCTTCTTGAAGAAATCTGAAAGTAATCGCTTTTTACTTTATCGGGATGTTTATATTGGAAAAAAAATATTCGGATAAAGAGTATCGCGTTAAAAAAATTCCCGTGTACGATACCATTCTATGACTTTGCGGCCTAGTGAAGTTTTCTTTTTACGTTTGATAAATAAAAAACAAACATGGAATAAAATCAAATTAAATTCACGCATCACACGACGTAACTACCACCACGACTACAATTTCTATCAACTTCAGCGCGTGATTAAATCATGAAACAATCATACATCTGAACAGTTCCACGATTCTTGTTTGTTTCCTGATGGAACTACGCCCATTAATTCACAGACTGCTGTTATAATACGGTTACAATAAAAAAAATCAAAACACGTCGATCAGAAACGGACTCCAGTGAGTCCATATTGCGTTTGAACTCTTCAGAGTGAGCAGGGTGACTTCATCACACCAATACATTGGTAGTGGGTCATCCTTACCGGAATTGGGGAAACATTTCTTGGGCCCTTGGGCCACAATGGGTTCTGAAATTTGAATTATTCGTCGGACCAGCAGCAAAAGGTTTGGACGAATGTAAATCAAATGTAAACGTCAAATCAAACAGTTACATGGTCATGCTGGCCGTAGTTTGTCATTGTCTGGTCTTTAAACATCTCTACACAAAATATCCCATTGATGTTCTTGGTTCTATACATTCATTAAGAATTTAAAAATTAAAAATTGTTTCCTCAATTCCTCAGAATATCAAATCTCCCGTAAGCTCAGAGTTCTAAATAAAAGGAACAAAATTAGAACTGGGTTAATCATTCATACAATTGTAGAGTAAACAATCCAATCCTTTTAGATTTAGACATTATCTTTTTTTTTTTAAAAAAAAGTAAAAAAAAAAAACAGCTAAAAAAATGTTTAGACATTTTGTCGATTTTCCGAGCAACTGTGTTGGAAAACGAAAAAACAAATTATTTTCAGATGTTTGATTCCAAACATAGCTCTGACATCAATACAGCTGTGATCTGACATCAATACAGCTGGGCTCTGACATCACTACCGCTGTGATCTGACATCAATACAGCTGGGCTCTGACATCAATACAGCTGTGATCTGACATCAATACAGCTGGGCTCTGACATCAATACATCTGGGCTCTGACATTAATTCAGCTGTGATCTGACATCAATACAGCTGGGCTCTGACATTAATACAGCTGGGCTCTGTCATCAATACAGCTGGATATAACCAGAGGCGTTTTTATGGATAGGTGACCTTAACTCTAGAGGACCCCCGACTGGGACATTTTTTTTTTATTCAGCAAACATTATAACTATTAAAATTATATGCACATGTTATTATAAAAGTACACTTTAATGTAATAAAGGGGCTGTGACCTTTTTTTGTAGAAACATGTTATGTGAAATTATCTCTTAAGTTTAGTTGTCATAAATTTAGATCGACCCTACCTGACATGTAAAGTCATCTAATGTTGACGGTTACAGCGCTTGTTTCATTTTGTTCTGGTGTTTACTGTTTCTTTTTTACTTCAGATTTTCCACCATTCTCTTGTAACCATATTTTACTGATGTTATATTTCATTTTCCATGGTGTACTGCGTTAGTAAAAGAGTAGAAATCATCTGTTTCTATAACCTCGGCCTATGTAGAGATTGTGTGGTTAGCACAACGCACAGCCACTTTTACTTCCCTGACTTAAGTCAGATACCCATTTAAAGCTGGGTGGACTTGTGGGACTACTTTGCACCAAATAACATCTGGAAAAATTCCCATGGTTCTCACCGAGGATCGAACCCAGGACTCTCAGGTCGACAGTCGAGTATATACACCACTCGGCCATCCGTCCAGCTGTACTGGGTTATTATAAACTCTTCCAGAAATATATATTCATGCGTATCTCTCGAATACACGGTTTCTTGCATCACGGTCTCCCTCTAACAGGGTACGAAGATAGACACTCATCTACAACGTATTCACTCTAACACGGCAAGAAATGTGTCAATACAAACCATGCTTTAAAAGACGTGCAATTTAGGAATTCTTGAAGTTTATTGATTTTTTTCTCGTCAGACCGTATGGAATTACCAAGTTAGGTGCACATAGTTTAGAATTTTATGTTGAAATTAGCATGGACAATGCTTCACTTAACGAAACAAAAGTTCAAGGGAAAAAGCAAATGTCTGATTAATTTTATTTTTTATTTCACTGTTATTCCCCTTAGACAACCTTCCCACCCCCCCCCACCCTCTCCTCCCGCCCCTCCTATAAAATCAATAATTCAGTTGCAGTCTGATTATAAAATGCTCGCCTCATTTTTCTGAACATTGTTTTAGGATTTAAATAGTTTTTAATTGAAAAAGCTTGACAATTGCTTACTTGGGGAACGTCATAGAGAACGCAAATTTGATTTTAACTGTTTCAGTACTTAATTCCAAAACAGGCTATTGACTCAATAAAACTGAATGGCTACAGTGTTGTGATTACGCTAAAATTATATTCATTCATTGGGAAAATATTCATTTAATAAAATAGGCATAAAAATTAGTGGGTGTGATTAAAAAATGGGGACCCCTCCAGTAATATGTTTTGCCACAGGTCCCCCCCCCCACCGTAATGACTCATTTCTTTTAAGAAGTGTTGCATTACATTGGGTTTTAACTTCACGTTGCCATGAACACATCGCCATGCTTAGGTCTTGGATATCTTAGTCAGAGACTTCACTGATATATATTTGGAGCTTTAGACAGAGAGCTCAGAGAATCATAGGCAAATCTAGAAATAAGCTGTATGACGGGGGCCGTCATCTCAGCACCAGGTTAAATACACACTGATACTTGAAAGTGCTCTTTTGGCACTGAGACCATAGCCGATTGTCTAGTCAGCCTATTTCAATGAACGGCATGCATGATTCAGTGAGCTTTGACGAGATAAACACTACATGGTGGGAAGATTGATTGCTCCAACTATAGCACCACATGGTAGAAAGATTGACAGCTATAACTATAACACTACATAGTATGAAGATTGACTGCTCCAATTATAACACTACATAGTATGAAGATTGACTGCTCCAGTTATAACACTACATAGTATGAAGATTGGCTGCTCCAACTATAACACTACATGGTATGAAGATTGACTGCTCCAACTATAACACTACATTGTAGGAATATTGACTGCTCCAGCTATAACACTACATGGTAGGAATATTGAATGCTTCAGCTATAACACTACATGGTAGGAATATTGACTGCTCCAACTATAACACTACATTGTAGGAATATTGACTGCTCCAACTATAACACTACATGGTATGAATGTTGACTGCTCCAACTATAACAGCCTCTCTACTATCTTGTGATAAACAAAGGGAAGAACTAACGTAGCTATAACGTTTTTTACGTCAGTTAGGCTACCGTTTATTATTTTTAATGTACATTGGGAATAAAAGACTATTTGACTAATGAACAATAAGAGAAGATAATGAGGTTATTACATTTTATTTTTCAAATGTATAAGTATAAATATAAAACTATGAAGTTTAAAAAATGTGTGTGTTTTAGAAACAATCTTCAAATTTACTTGTCGTCTGCTCTATCTCGAGAGAGAATTGATTGGTTGACGGTTATAACATACACAAGTTTCGTTTCACTATTTGTATTCGCATTTTAATAATATATTAGCTTATATAGTTTGTTTCTTTCAATGAAGTCGCACGTGCATTAGTTGCGTAGAGCTATGTGGTTGTTCAATGAGAATAATACAAAGTAATTGGATGGGGGGGGGAGGGGGGAATCACTGCTTTAAACCAACATTAAATGTACTTAACGTAGTCCCCATAGAGCTCAGTTGTACAGACTGGTTCTTTACGTGTTTCCCTGATGTGTGTGTTGGCCTAGCTCGGTACATTAATTTTGTCTCTCTATAGGTCAGTGATCAACATAAATCTATGTCTACATCAAACGAACACCAGCAGTGGCCAGTGTTTGAAACACAAGAGAACATTGTATAGTGTCGCATGATTCCCGCCACAGCCAACCAGCATCAAGTCTTGACAAATGTTGCACAAAGTAGCACACACAATTTTGTCTGTTTAAAATGCGAATTCTAATATTAATTTTCCAAATAACCCAGAATTAACCCAGAATTGTAGCGCAGTATATCAGCATTGACAACTGGCCTTGAGTTAGCGTACTTTGGGCTACAATACATTTAAGCTTTGTTAGAGCGAGGTTACCTATATAATTAACGAAATGAGTATAATTGAGTTGCCAGTATTGTGCGATGGCCGACTCACTAAAGTCATTTTGACAACTGGACAGCCTTAAAAAGAGTGACACTTTAAATAAGTATAGATGGTTTTGTAACCAAAAAGTGGTCAAAATTAGTTTAAATTCTAGTAAAGAAAATAGAAAAAAATGTCTCGTTAACAATAAATTAAGTTGATAATATCGCAAACATTTTAAAATACATAATATTATTTCTATGTAACAAAAAAAAAATATACTGTATATAGTTTTATTTAAATTTTAATATTCGTTTTAATCAGGGGAAGATACTTATGTTGATTACGCGGTCATTTTGTTATCTGCCCCTGTCTGTGGTATGTCTGTGTTTATTAAAGCTAAATGTAATGAGACATGGTTTATCTAATAACAACTCTACATCCAACAGAACAGGAAAATCAATTCAAACAAACGCGCATATATAATCAATATACTTTTGGATTTTTAGAGCATTTTCGAAAAAAAATGCTCTATTGTCCCCGTTTTGTCTGTCTGTCTGTCTGTCATCACCCTAGATCTCAACAACCATAAGTCCTAGACCCATGATGAATTTATCATTTTGTAGGTCTTGGCCTGCCATGTGTGCAGCAAAAGTTCATTTCGCGATCTGACCTATGAGGGCCGTAAAAGGGGGCTTATAAAGTACCGTTTTTTACTATATAAGCTACATTAACAATGGAGCGCCCTAGATCTCAGCAACCATAAGTCCTAGACCCATGATGTATATATCATTTTGTAGGTCTTGGCCTGTCAAGTGTACATCAAAAGTCCATTTCGCAATCTGACATCTCAGAGCCAAAATATAAGAGTTTCTTATGTACCGTTTTTGCTTATATTTTAAATATAAATAATAAAAGCTAATCAAAGGGGCTTAATCATTATTTATCTTTGTAATAGTTATTCAACATGATTACTTCCTTCTCTAAATTTATCTTAATCTATATGCGTGGAGCAATATTTATGGCTGTAACCCGGAAAAAAAAATACGGATTCCGTCCGAAAATGCTCTAAAATGTCCTTTGTCCGAAACGGAAAAGACTTAAATTGCTTGTTTTTTTTAATATTTCTTTTTACATCTCTGCACAGTGTTGCTCAAAAAATGTATCACAAAGCAGCAGGAAAGACATTTTTTTCGGCCTCTTTTACTTTATAAATAAAACACAATTTAAAGAAACTTAGAAAAAAAAAACATTGATGTAGCGCATGGTCTTTAAAAAAGTAGCGAATTTGCTAGAAGTAGCGCAATCTGGCTAGAAGTAGCGCAATCTTGATGTTTTCTTACCGCCAGGAATGTAAGCAACAATATGTTTATTTTCATAACACTCGGCACTTTCCTATTGGCTATTGTTCTTCAGGTATAGTCTCTTTTACTACAGAAGATATTTCTCCTTAAGTTGTATCTACATCCGTAGACTAAAAATACAACCGATGTTCTCGTACCATATATGTACTGTGTTTAGGGCCTCCAGACCTATAGGGAGCCCAAGAAAGTCTGAAATAAAGTTTTAAAATTGAAATTAACTTAATTATTCTCTTGAGCTAAAGATGCCATAAACTGCTCTGGACCGACGAAATTCTTAAGACTAACATGTAAACACCTTTTATGAACTTATTAGCTGTACCCTGCAAAACATTTGCATAGAGTTATATTCCCTTAGGTTTGATCAGTAGAATAGGTTATTTTTGGCTCCGGACAGATCCGATTTTTTCATGATTTTTATTACTATTGTTTACGTTTGACGATTTTGAACTGGAATACTGCTAAATTAATTCTTAACTTTCGATTTAACGCAGAACCCACACCGCTATTATTTATAAAGATTACGAGATGAGACCTGACTCTGTTGAGTCAGTATACATTTAAGATACGTCGACATCACATAGATTAGTGTGAAGGATTTCACAATAGGATTGATCAGGGGTCGGCAACCTACGGCTCGCGAGCAGCATGCGGCTCTTTTGATATCAATTTGAGGCCACTGGCGTCGGAGCAGGGGGGCAGCCGCCCCCTAAATCTTTTAAGGGGTGGCGGCGCCCCACCTTGAATTTTCCAGTCTCCCACCCCCACTAAAATTTTAACTTTGTTTAACTTTTTAACTTTGTAATTAATTTTAGTTTATATGTATCATTTTCATAATTCATTTGATTTATTTCTTAAATGTAATATTTGAAAGAAATTATAATTAATTTACATTTTACAGTAATCACATTATTGAGAGTTGTTGTGCCATATTTCAAACAGTGTCGCCATCTACCGAATGACGGCAAATGTAATTTTTAAAGGAAATACAATTATTTATTGTCGAATTTCCAACTTTTGAGGAATATTTTCGACGGAAATATTTTCAGGCTATTGATGCTGCTATTGGAGCAATACATGAAAGGTTCACTGAAAATGAAGGACAACAGGTTATGCCAAGTATTAAAAAATTAATTGTGGCAGCAACAAATGAACCACAACAGATTAATATGGAACTGGATGAAAACAAATGGCTTCTTGGTTATCCATAAATTAGCTGTGCTTGACTTGCAACACAAATGTTTTGTGATTTTGTTAAAAGCATGAACGAGAGGCATGCACTAAAACTTTAAAAAAAGTTACACAGATTTCCACAACCTTGAAAGTTCAATTGGAAAAACTATGTTTTCAGAGATTTACACATTGCTGCGTATTTATCTCACATGTTCAGTTTCATCTGCTACAGCTGAAAGAACGTTTTCGACTCTCCGCCGTCTAAAAACCTATCTACGTTCTACAATGACTCAAAAACGACTTTTTTTAGTCTCGATATTTAGTAATTATAATATAGCTACCTTAAATGGATACTTACCCGTGACAAAATATTTGATCAGTGGATAGAGTCATAGAGAGGGCTATAACATTATATTTAAATACAATTATAACAATAATGAACATAATTCTCAAAAATATGTACGAAATTATTGAATATTAAAATTTAAATATCTTGCTTAATTGTAACTGATCTAAATTTCAGAATGTCATAAATTTTATTTTCTATCTGCAGATGTAATTATTATAAAATATAAATTATCAGAAATAAATAATACAGTAATGTTTGAAACTGATATTATGCGTATGCAGCCCCGTAGCGTGAAAATTCTACAGGATGGGCCAGGCATTCAACAGCAGGGGCCAGGCAATAGCAGGGGGGAGCCAGGTAATACATTTTACTAAGTACAACAAATAAGCAGGGGGGGACCAGACAACCCCCGCACGCTACGGGCCTGTGCGCATGCCCTGAAAAACAAGAGATAGGTCTACTAACTGTTATATTTGTAGTTAGCACATAAAGCTGCAATGTTCACAATGATTAATAATCATGTCAGACTGCCGAATTTGCTCACTTTAGCCAAAAATTAAATAGTAACATACCTAACATTCATTTCAGTAATGAATCAGTTGACGACAGAAGTGCTCAATGTTCATTTTTTTTTTTTAATATATTATTTTTTTAATAATATCGACTAAATACTTGCTACAGAATTGCTATATTCTATTATTGAATTAAGTGGGTGAAGTTTGTCTTTCGGTCATATTTTGTCTTGCCCCCCCCCCCCTTAAATTTTTAAAGGGGGGGGGGGCGGAGAACTCCCTTGAATTTTGGCTTGCCCCCCCCCCCCTTAAAATATTTCGTTCCGCCGCCAATGTTTGCGGCTCTTTCGATGTCAAATTGCGGCCTTCCATATCCATGTGGAAATAATAATAATTATATCATTTTATATACCTAATCCTAATCAAATACCATAATACTGAAACAACAATTTTAGTGGTTCTTTTTCTGCCGTTCAGCCAGACCATATTTATTGTGCCAACGACGAAGAAATACAGTTGTCTGTTACCAAGCTCACAGCCGTGTATGATGAGCTGAAGAAGACCTTTGGCTAGAAATTCCACGTTTAAGACAACACATACAAGCAGCCGGAATAAGCTTGGAGGAAGCCAAGCACTGGATTGTACTGCGACTCCTATGGTTTATCATCAAGTAGGATTTTTTTGAATCATTGCCATATCTTACGCTGACTCTAATATTCTTTCTGACAATATGTGTTTCTGTAGCATCGTGTGGAAGACTTTCTCCAAAATGAAACTTATAAAACATTACCTCCGGTCAACCATGAGCCAGTCGAGATTGCGAGATTGTCTGATATGGCAGTTCTGTCCACTGAACGCGAGCTTACAAGACAAATAGATTTTGACGATGTCATTGACCTGTTTGCCAGAATGAAAACAAGAAGACATTCCTTCTAGGACTACAGTGTCGAAGGACATTCTTTGGTCTGTGCATCGTCGTGCTTTGCATTTAGATGTTCTGAGAGTGAACAGTTGCATTTAAAAATCTTTGGATTTAAACTATTTGTTTTGTGGTATTGGATTCGGATTTTGTCTTGGATCATACATTTAAGCAATAACGTACCGGTCAGTAGAGTAAAGTAGAGCATAGAGTCTAGAGGTAAAGTTTTTATGAAAATTTAGCTACACCTAACCATTCAGCAAAGGGTCGTGTAGGGGAGGTCACTGGGGTGACATTTGAACGGACCTCCCCGGGTGACGTTTACTCTAGCTACGCCACTGCCTACATAATGAACATGGAACATGCAATTTGAGACCATGTTTTCTCTTGGCTTCGCTAACAACATAGGAGCTTTCTTGCGAATCGACCTGGGTGGACTTCTTGAAAAAAAAAATCCCTTAAGTTCCAGTGTCCGCGCCCCCCTGTAAAGACGCCAATGCTCAACTTACAAAAAAAAAAGTTAGCTGAAATCAAGGGGAGAGCAATGTTTTCTTACCGCCAGGAATACACGACAACAATGTGTTTATTTTAACTACACTAAACGCCCCCCCCCCCCCTGTAAAGACGCCAACGCACTGGTCACAATACAGTAAGCTGGAAGCAAGGTAGAGCAGTGTATCACGTACCATCACGTGCGCGTGCAGCAATGTGTTTATGTTCGCAACAATTAACGCCACCAACCCCCCCTTTCCCCCCCCCCATTGCACACATATTGATATAGTGTGGCGTACACAGGGGAGACAATGTCACGAAACAACGTTTAATGGATAACAAAAGCAAAGGGGAGATAAGCACATGAATTTTTTATTTCAAAAAGAGAAGAGGATTCACAAATTTGTTCGCGATTCACTTACTCGAAAACAAAAACTACATAATTTTCGCGATCCCGCAGTAAAGAAAAAGAAAGAAAATTAAATGTAAACAAATTTACCAATAGCTAGAAGGAACGCTAATTATACCACTAGCGCGACGGTTTTGTTGTGTGCCGCTACGAAATGTCCTCATATTATTATACAAATAGCGCATCGCTATATTAATAGTCCTCGGTTTTGTGTTTAAAAACTCTCGCGACATTGTTGTTATTCGCTTTCATTTCCAATGACGCTTTCCAATCATAAAAACACACAGACCTATTTACACCTCTTTGATGTTTTTTTTCCATACATGAAATATGAATGAAAAATCTTTCAATTCGCTTTATAAATCTGATATGTACTTAGACATTACGAAATCATGGATAGTTAGTCTTAGATGTATGGCTGTATTTGTAAAAAACAATCATTTCTATTCAATGAATGGACCGATGAGTGTAAATATCATTAATGGCGGCGATGAAAACATTGTTTCAAAACGAGGCTTGCGCAACCTGTATTCTATCTAATAACCTGTGCATATGGCCTCGCATACACGACTATAAATCAGGTTTACATTTAAAGCTAGTTTAACTTAAAGGACTAACCAACTTTTACCTAGGTAAATTCCCTTAGCTATCACCGAGTACCGAACCCATGTACCACACGTCAAACTGGCGAGCGCCTATTAGCAAAAAAAAAAAAAGAATACAGTAATAATAAAATAAAGCTAATTAAGTTTTTTTTTTAAGAAAAAAATAATATAAGAATAAAATATGATGCGGAGTTATTGCTGGTTCATGAGTTGTTCCGAAATTGAAATAAATTAGAACAATGTCACGTGTTACATATTATTGTTTAAAAAAAAAAAGGTAAATATTATTTTATAAAGGCCATACAGACCATCGTTTTTTGTTTTAAATAAACTAGATTTCGCCTGGCTCCGTAGCCACGGATACGCTTTTGGAAATCGTGTGGCTAATTACTTTGACCAGTGGCCTCAACTTTCCCCGGCTAATTCCGGTACCAGTTTTTATTCTGGATGGACTTAGGTATAGTAGCCGGGTGTAGGCCCGTTACTCATAGTGGCTGGAGCACCGACCCTTCATTTTGACAATCCATTTCTCTACCACAGCCTACGTCATATCACTGAATAAGCCTACATTGATTAGAGTCCATCTAGGACACGTTTCAGATCTACCCCTTTAATTAACAGAATAGTTCTATGTTAGTTATCCACTTAGTAATGATACATGCGCCACCCATGGAGTCACACTCTACACGGGATAATGATACATGAACCACCTATGGAGTCACACTCTACACGGGATAATGATACATGCGCCACCCATGGAGTCACACTCTACACGGGGTAATGATACATGAACCACATATGGAGTCACACTCTACACGGGATAATGATACATGCGCCACCCATGGAGTCACACTCTACACGGGGTATTGATACATGCGCCACACCCATGGAATCACACTCTACACGGGATAATGATACATGAGCCACCCATGGAATCACACTCTACACGGGATAATGATACATGCGCCACCCATGGAATCACACTCTACACGGGGTAATGATACATGAGCCACCTATTAAGTCAAACTCTACACGGGATAATGATACATGCGCCACCCATGGAGTCACACTCTACACGTGGTAATGATACATGCCTCACCCATGGAGTCACACTCTACACGGGATAATGATACATGCGCCACCCATGGAATCACACTCTACACGTGGTAATGATACATGCCTCACCCATGGAGTCACACTCTACACGGGATAATGATACATGCGCCACCCATGGAATCACACTCTACACGGGGTAATGATACATGAGCCACCTATTAAGTCAAACTCTACACGGGATAATGATACATGCGCCACCCATGGAGTCACACTCTACACGTGGTAATGATACATGCCTCACCCATGGAGTCACACTCTACACGGGATAATGATACATGCGCCACCCATGGAATCACACTCTACACGTGGTAATGATACATGCCTCACCCATGGAGTCACACTCTACACGGGATAATGATACATGCGCCACCCATGGAATCACACTCTACACGGGGTAATGATACATGCCTCACCTATGGAGTCACACAGCCGTTCTCCCAAGTTATTTTTGTGTTTAAATTATCTATTTACAAAAAAAAAGAAAAGAGGAGACCCAGGTCTGTCTAACGAAATGAAATGAAAGATATAACGTAGAATGTTGCTGTGTTCAATTCTACTGGTCAACATTTGTTATTGAGGCTACATAGTGTGTATGCAATGCAATGTTCGATACCAGCAAGGCGTGCTGTAGTTTAAACTGCTGAACAATATGGTGCTTTAGATAATTTAATTCTTATCTATTTACGTCTCAGATTGCACGTGGAGACATAATATATTTATCATATATCTGGATAATTTAAGGGTTGTTGAGCTGTTTTGTTATCTTCTAGCTGTTGTTTTTGTTTGTTATCTTCTAGCTGTTGTTTTTGTTTAATACGTGACTCTCAAACTATAACTTGCGGCTGTCAGAAGTTAAGGTTGGAATAAAATATGATTTCACTAGTTGAACAAACTCAGTTGATTCGTAGACTATTAAACGATTACTTATTTTAATGCATCATCAATTCCAAGCATGCAATTAAAAACCTATTTATCTTGAAGCGTCTACTAAATATACTCGAAGAACCACCGCAGTCTGTGTTGTGAGTTTACCTAGCATTAATGGAAACATAATACAATTCACAGACTTGTCATCCTCCTACACACACATACACCACACACATACACCACACTACACAACACACACACACCACACTACACAACACACACAACACTACACTACACACACCATACTACACCACACACACCACACTACACATACACATACACCACACACATACATCACTCTACACAACACACACACCACACTACACAAAACATCACACTACACCACACACACCACACTACATACACCACACTGCACCACACACTTACCACACACACACACTCACTACACACATCTAACACACACCACACTACACTAAACATCACACTACACCACACACGCCACACTACACACATACACAACACACCCACCACACTACACCACACACAATACACACACAATCACTACACACACCACACTACATACACCACACTACACCACACACTTACCACACACACACACTCACTACACACATCTAACACACACCACACTACACCATACACACTCACGACACACAGACACACCACACACACAACACTACACCACACACTTACTATACACACACACTCACTACACACAGACACACCACACACACAACACTACACCACACACACAACACTACACCACACACTTACTACACACACACTCACTACACACTCACTACACACACACTCACTACACACACACTACACACACCACGCACACTCACTACACATACACACACCACACTACACTACACAAACTCACTACACCGCTCTACACCACACGCACATATATTTTTAAATTATAAATTTCGTGATGTAATTCAGTTGACCTCAATCCCGGGCAGCGGAAAGGGTCCCGGTCCATGAATCAAATGGTCCCCGTCCATGAACCAAATGCTCCCGGTCCATGAATCAAATGATCCCGGTCCATGAATCAAATGGTCCCGGTCCATGAATCAAATGGTCCCGGTCCATGAATCAAATGGTCCCGGTCCATAAATCAAATGATCCCGGTCCATGAACCAAATGGTCCCGGTCCATGAATCAAATGGTCCCGGTCCATGAATCAAACGGTCCCGGTCCATGAATCAAATGGTCCCGGTCCATGAATCAATCGCTCCCGGTCCATGAATCAAATGGTCCTGGTCCATGAATCAAATGGTTCCGGTCCATGAATCAAATGGTCCCGGTCCATGAATCAAACGGTCCCGGTCCATGAATCAAATGGTCCCGGTCCATGAATCAATCGCTCCCGGTCCATGAATCAAATGGTCCCGGTCCATGAATCAAATGGTCCCGTTCCATGAATCAAATGGTCCCGGTCCATGAATCAAATGATCCCGGTCCATGAATCAAATGGTCCCGGTCCATGAATCAAATGATCCCGGTCCATGAATCAAATGATCCCGGTCCATGAATCAAATGGTCCCGGACCATGAATCAAACGGTCCCGGTCCATGAATCAAATGGTCCCGGTCCATGAATCAATCGCTCCCGGTCCATGAATCAAATGGTCCTGGTCCATGAATCAAATGGTTCCGGTCCATGAATCAAATGGTCCCGGTCCATGAATCAAATGATCCCGGTCCATGAATCTAATGGTACCAGTCCATGAATCAAACGGTCCCGGTCCATGAATCAAACGATCCCGGTCCATGAATCAAATGGTCCCAGTCCATGAATCCAATGGTCTCGGTCCATGAATCTTATGTTCTCGGTCCATGAATCAAATGGTTCCGGTCCATGAATCAAATGGTCCCGGTCCATGAATCAAACGGTCCCGGTCCATGAATCAAACGATCCCGGTCCATGAATCAAATGGTCCCGGTCCATGAATCAAACGGTCCCGGTCTGTGAATTAAACGTCCATGAATCTAATGGTCCCGGTCCATGAATCAAATGGTACTGGGACGCCCAAGAAACATTAAATTACTTCCTCTTTATTTACTGCGGTGTAATTTCTCTCAGGATAGTGCGACTATCCATTGACGAGAGGTTAACCTTGAGCTGACTGGCTATGAGTGGCATTATCTTTGTAAAATCAAAACATTCTAAAGGTAATTTATCTCTTAGGTTACCTGTCGACATGTCTGCATTGAAGGACCACTGTTGTACTGTATAATGTACCATTAATAACTTTAAATCTAAAAAGTTCTAAATTGTCCTGTTATCAAATGAAACACATTTGGTATTCGTTTTGAAGATTTCTTTGATACAAGTAAGGCAATAACTATTAGAGTGAAATGATATACATACAAGTTTTTATTAATGTACATAAAAATATATTATTTTACTGTCGACATTATTTTAAAAAAAAAAAACCACAATTATTACTGTTCATTTTTTTTTTTATTTCTATAAATAATCTTCTGTCATAAATAGAGATGCTGAACACTATTGGAAATTAAATTCTTTCACACCAAGTTGCACAGACACAGGTATATCCCAGCCCGGTTCCAGTACATCGAACATTGGCCACACATCTCGGCCAAAGTGCGAAATGGCCGGCCTATTTGTGAACTGGCCGAACTTCCGGCTTCGGTCGTAATATATATATATATATATATATATATATATATATATATATATATATATATATATATACTTCATTTAGTTTACACACCTTTGTAAAGTCATGTAATGAGTTTTTTAATTAGCCACAACTTAAAATTGCCTAGGACACAATCAACAATGACCATTTTTAGTGAGCACCCCATGAGACATTTGATTGGTTCAGCAATGTTTAGCCTTTGACCGTTTCCGCTTGTCATCAGTGTCACATTCCCGCAACAGACATCAATATAAATCTCACTATTGGTACTTAATGGCTCTGAAGGTCAAATTGACATAAAGAAAACTACACAGAAACACTTCTCTGGGCAAACATTCACGTCAAGTGACAATTTTATGGGGAAACACTGCAGATAATCGCTGCTGAGAAATGACAATTTCATGCAGAAAAAGCTCACTAGAGAAAAGTCCAGCCATTGTATCATACTTGAGGTAAATGACGTTCCATCCTGTGAAGTTCTCCCCCGTGAATATCCGATACTTTGAGATATCTCACAAGACACAAATCAAAGGATGTGGTGTTTGGTAATGGCAGGGTTCTAATGGACCTTTCTTAGGGAGTTTTTTTTTTTTGGGGGGGGGGGCGGAGGGGAAGATGTTGCGGGAGGGGGAGGCTTTAATGAAATATACATGTGTGGGCTCTGAAATTTATTTAAATGTCAATAATCTTTTTATAGACATGATTGATCGATACTATCAAAAGTCCTGTTACAGTTTATGTCAATTAGATTGATCGATACTATCAAAAGTCCTGTTACAATTTATGTCATTAGTTTCCATTGACTATGTTATTTATTTAAATGTCAATAATGTTTTTATAGACATGATTGATCGATACTACCAAAAGTCCTGTTACAGTTTATGTCAATTAGATTGATCGATACTATCAAAAGTCCTGTTACAGTTTATGTCAATTAGATTGATCGATACTATCAAAAGTCCTGTTACAATTTATGTCAATTAGTTTCCATTGACTATGTTATTTATTTTCTTGCTGATTTTTTTTCTGGCTATAACATTGAAGGTCGTGACGTAATATGGCACAAGTGGGTTCAAAACACATGAGCGGCAGACATTGAGGGGAGGCAAAAATCTTCTCTTGAAAACAAAATTTTGAATTAAAAAAAAACAAATAAAACTTCAAAGTCATTCATTCTAAATTCATCTATTCCCGTAACCCTTTCTAAATCTATTTTGCCATCTAAATTCATTAACTTCATCATTGAACACTTTTCAAATTAGGGAATATAACAATGTGGCTACCTGTGCTTTGTAATAGTTTATGCTGCTGTTCATGCAAAAAAAAAATGCTAAAAATCCTCGTTTTCTTGGGGGGCGGGGGGGGGGGCACGGGACTGACACCTTGGTATACCCCCATTTAGCCAAGTGTTGACCCAAATCCGAATCCGCATTCGAATCCGACGGATTTATATTTGCCAAATCCGAATCCGACGGATGCGGATTTTCATCAGCTCCGTCACATCCCTAGAAACTACGTATACCTCTTTCTCCACCCCCAGTGAAGTGTGTCCCGTGGCCCTAAAACCAACGCTCGTGGATCATATAATTTCATTTCTTGGGGTGATTGCTGTAGGGGACCAAGCGCACTTGGAAATCCATAACGCTGTAATGTAGAAATGGTCAATACAGCTGGTCAATACAGCTGGTCAATACAGCTGGTCAATACAGCAGTTTAAATAGAATGTTTCAAATTTAGAAAATAAAATAAGCTTCAACCCATAGTGCCCGGCGAAACACTGCGACTTTTTAATGGAAATCCTACGTGTGTGTTGTTTATCCAGTTAATGACTTATTGTATATACTGTCCAGTTAATGACTTATTGTATCCACTGTCCGGTTAATGACTTATTGTATCCACTGTCCGGTTAATGACTTATTGTATCCACTGTCCGGTTAATGACTTACTGTATCCACTGTCCGGTTAATGACATATTGTATTCACTGTCCGGTTAATGACATATTGTATTCACTGTCCGGTTAATGACTTATTGTATCCACTGTCCGGTTAATGACTTATTGTATCTGCGGACCAGTTAATGACTTATTGTATCCACTGTCCAGTTAATAACTTATTATATCCGCGGACCAGTTAATGACTTATTGTATCCACTGTCCAGTTAATAACTTATTATATCCGCGGACCAGTTAAATAGTTATTGTATATGCTGTCCAGTTAAATAGTTATTGTATCCAATGTAGATGAACTTACTTATTACTGGTTTCAGAGAATTTTCGTACGTGTCGCCTAGTCCAATATACGGCGTGGTAGTAGCTCTAGAGAAAGACAGGGGCAGGTTATAAAACAGAAATCGCTTTATCAGGATTTGAAGAACTTTGAAGCATGATTTATTTATTTTCCTTTTAAAAAATAATCATGGGCAGTAGACTCCCCACTGCCCCCAGCTATTGTCGCCCCTGGCCCCATGTAATTAATCCATAACATAACAGGCAAGATGGCCGACAGAATAATATAAAAGACTCAGAATGACATTGCGCGTTTGGTTCAAATTACATTCGTAGTAGGGGAGCGCGGTGGGGGGTTGCACCAAAACAGGTTGGCGCTTAGAGCAACTATTGGCCTTGAGGGTAAAGGGGGGGGGGTGGTAACTGGCTCGACCGCCTCAGGGCCCCCACCCTTTCCCCCTTAGCTTGGAGGTTGTTGTTTTTGTGTTAGCTACTAAACTAAACCGCATATCAGACCAAGCCCGTAGCGTGCGGGGAGGCCTAGGGGGACCCGCCCCACCCCCCTCTGTTTTTTTGCTCTACTTAGTAACATTTTGTCTGCCCCCCCCCCCCTGCTATTGGCCTGGCCCCTACTGTAAAATTTTCACGCTACGGGGCTGTATGAGACGCGCCGTTGCCACTGCAAAGAGCTAAATCCGCCTCTGCACACGGAGTCTTGATACATGTACTGCGTTGGGTCAAAAGGCAAAGTTAACACCTGCACTGGAGTAAAATATCCTACCATTTGTACATGGAAGAGTCAAACTTTCCATCACCGGCCACGTGACTACTAACCTATCACAATGATTACTGCGAGCGCCTCACCCTCCTCCCTCCCTCACCCCACACCAGCCCCCACCCCCCCGGGTCGTGTCTGCACATTGTGAATAATTTAAACTATCACTTGAAGAGAACACAACTCTGTTTTGTACATTTTGTTTTTTTGTTGTGTATGTCCCTATGGGTAATTATGTCATTGTCTCATCGGTGATTCTCTTAACACCACTGCCCCCCCCCCAGTGAGATCCACATCTGTAATTAATGAGGGAGGGAAGTTGTTGGGGGGTGGAGGAAAGGGTGTGTGTGTTCACAAGGATACTGTGAAATATAGGCCGTTCCCTGAAAAGGAGGTAAGCAGGTAACTGCTAAGCTAAACTGAAAGATGAAAATAAATAATAATTTATTTCATAAATAATAGAAAACAATAAAACGGGAGAGGTGGTGGTAGTGGGAAGGTGGGTGGGGGTGAGGGGTTGTTTGCTCATTTCATTCCCATTCAACTAGACTGAAAAATTGATGACAATATGGCCGCTTCAGCAATAGTGATGTAATCAAAAATTTCAACAAATATACAGGATACAAAGATTTTTTTTTAATCAGTATGTTATGGTCATTGGTATATACATTAGGTCTATACAATAGGTCTATACAATAGGTCTATACAATAGGTCTATACATTAGGTCTATACAATAGGTCTATACAATAGGTCTATACAATAGGTCTATACATTAGGTCTATACATTAGGTCTATCCAATAGGTCTATACATTAGGTCTATCCAATAGGTCTATACATAGGATAGGTCTATAAAATAGGTCTATACATTAGGTCTATACAATAGGTCTATACAACAGGTCTATACAATAGGTCTATCCAATAGGTCTATACATTAGGTCTATACAATTGGTCTATACATTAGGTCTATACAATAGATCTATACAATAGGTCTATACAATAGGTCTATACAACAGGTCTATACAATAGGTCTATCCAATAGGTCTATACATTAGGTCTATACAATTGGTCTATACATTAGGTCTATACAATAGGTCTATACAACAGGTCTATACAATAGGTCTATACAATCGGTCTATACATTAGGTCTATACAATAGATCTATACAATAGGTCTATACAATAGGTCTATACAACAGGTCTATACAATAGGTCTATCCAATAGGTCTATACAATAGGTCTATACAATTGGTCTATACATTAGGTCTATACATTAGGTCTATCCAATAGGTCTATACATTAGGTCTATACAATAGGTCTATACAATAGGTCTATACATTAGGTCTATCAAATAGGTCTATACATTAGGTCTATCCAATAGGTCTATACATAGGATAGGTCTATACAATAGGTCTATACATTAGGTCTATACAATAGGTCTATACAACAGGTCTATACAATAGGTCTATCCAATAGGTCTATACATTAGGTCTATACAATTGGTCTATACATTAGGTCTATACATAGGTCTATACAATAGGTCTATACATTAGGTCTATACAATAGGTCTATACAATAGGTCTATCCAATAGGTCTATACATTAGGTCTATACAATAGGTCTATACATTAGGTCTATACAATAGGTCTATACAATAGGTCTATCCAATAGGTCTATACATTAGGTCTATACAATTGGTCTATACATTAGGTCTATACATAGGTCTATACAATAGGTCTATACATTAGGTCTATACAATAGGTCTATACAATAGGTCTATACATGAGGTCTATCAAATAGGTCTATACATTAGATCTATACAATAGGTCTATACATTAGGTCTATCCAATAGGTCTATACATTAGGTCTATCCAATAGGTCTATACATAGGATAGGTCTATAAAATAGGTCTATACATTAGGTCTATACAATAGGTCTATACAACAGGTCTATACAATAGGTCTATCCAATAGGTCTATACATTAGGTCTATACAATTGGTCTATACATTAGGTCTATACAATAGATCTATACAATAGGTCTATACAATAGGTCTATACAACAGGTCTATACAATAGGTCTATCCAATAGGTCTATACATTAGGTCTATACAATTGGTCTATACATTAGGTCTATACAATAGGTCTATACATTAGGTCTATACATTAGGTCTATCAAATAGGTCTATACATTAGGTCTATACAATAGGTCTATGCATTAGGTCTATCCAATAGGTTTATACATTAGGTCTATCCAATAGGTCTATACATAGGATAGGTCTATACAATAGGTCAATACATTAGGTCTATCCAATAGGTCTATACATTAGGTCTATACATTAGGTCTATACATTAGGTCTATCCAATAGGTCTATACATTAGGTCTATACACTAGGTCTGTACATTAGGTCTATACAATAGGTCTATACATTAGGTCTATACATTAGGTCTATACATTAGGTCTATATAATAGGTCTATACATTAGGTCTATACAATAGGTCTATACATTAGGTCTTTACATTAGGTCTATACACTAGGTCTATACATGAGGTCGGACCTCCACCCCACGCCCCTCCCTGATCGGACCTCTCAGTACCCCCCCCCCTTCGTTTGAGCTACTGGTTCC
>JAGDYQ010000003.1:14392155-14404099 GCA_021962125.1 Bulinus truncatus | reverse complement strand
CATTATTGAAAAAACTAACGATACCTTCAACAAATGTGTTAATAATTAGAGTTGTAATTATAAACTATATTATTCACATTATTGAAAAAACCAGCGATACATTCAACAAATGTGTTAATAATTAAGTTGTGATTATAAACTATGGTATGCAGATTATTGAATAAACTAATCTCTTCTACAAATACGTTGACAATTTGAGTTGTAATTATGCATGTAGGCCTATAGATTATGAATCTTTTAATTATATATTTTTCTCGCAGCACCCCCAATGACGTGTCACCCCCCATTAGGCAGGTTGGCTCCCACACTTAAGAGTCACTTCCCTATATATTAAATGTTAACTTCATTTCATAAATCTTTATTAAAACTGTTTAATACCTGCATTAATTAGTTCTATTAGTTTATTTAATTAATAAATAACTAAACATTACAAATGAACTTGCCTAAATACTATTAGATATTGCATCCATAATTAATAGTGTAAATTAATTGATTTTAAGTTCTTCACACTGATCATATTTTAAAGAAATGCATCTCCGCAAGAATAACCTATGAAAGAATAGAAACGACAGTAGAAGAACAAAACAAGGCAGCAACTCTGAATATGCAGCAACTGAATTCTTCTATATCCCAACTCACACACGCGATGGGTTTTGACAGACCAATGATCGAGTGGGTTATTTTTAAACTATCAAACTCTTGTTGAGCTGGAGAGATCTCGACCCTTCTGCTCAAGTGTTGCGTGGAGATTCAAGTGTAATGTATTTGCGAAAACTGCCCAACACGTTTCAAAACTTTTATCGATGGTTTTCACCTTTGAGAACAACGCGCAGATTTTTAGTCCAGCGAGCAGCTGGACATTACCTAAATCAAACTCGGTAACCCCAACTTCACGTTTACATTAACTGTTTCTCGATGTGTTATTTTATGCATGATTGGAAGTAGTAATATTGTTTCAAAACGAAGTGGCTACAGTTACGCTCAACGCCATGGCTCTAGCACTCATTGGACTATTTTATGCCTATTTTTTTATATCCGGGGTCCAGCTATAGATATTGTTCTTATCCCTAACCCTAACACTATCTCAACTTTATCTCCCCTTTATCTACCTTTTTCCTATCTCTAACCCTAATCCTATCTCTAACCCTAATCCTCCTAACCTTCCTTTTATCCTTAACCTTAATCTATTCTAACCAAAAAAAATAGTCCGTCTAGGCGTAACCGTAGGCCCTTCGTTTCCAAAGTGGTTACATGATCGTTCTTCTGTTTTTTAGGAATGGTGCCAAAGGTTTGGGAGAGGTAGAATGATACTCCATAAATCCTGCATTCTAATGGGTCTATGATTAATAATCTTGTACATAAAACAACTATACACACTTGCGCGCCTATACGTTTAGTCATCTCTGAGGAAAAAAAACTATTCGCTCCATTTTAATTCAATAATGACACAGATGTGGACATTCTAGTGCAGTGGTGGCAAACCTTTGGGGTCGCGGCTGCCCAAAATTCAAACAAAAAAACTACTTATTTTTGAGCAAAGTGCAAACACTCCAATTAAAATTAAGGAAGTGATTTTTAATATTCTCGTGCCGACTGTTAGAAACTTTAAAAGTTAAAATGACATAAATAAAATAATTGCACATGTAGAAAGTTTTGATATTTTTTAATTGGTATGATTTACTATGAGAAGTATCGGGTTTCCCCATTTATAATACGAATTATAATTTTAGTCTCATTTTTTGTTTGAATTAGAAAATAACAAACAATTACTATACTCGAGGAAGCTACTGGAGGTATAAAATTAACATATTGGTTTATAGCTATGATTGTGCGTACACTTTTTTTGTATCTGCTTCCAAGATTGCATTTAATATTGATTTTAGTTAAACTTTTTAAATTCTCTCAATTCATTTTGTTATGTTATATTGTAATGACTGTGTATTTCTGTTGTGCTTACTTTTAATTAAATAATATTATAACTTGTAAAGCTAGTACTGGGAGGAGTATTCATTATATTTTGCCTGATATGCAAAAAAACAAGAAACATTAAATTTTTTAGGGCAGTTGTTCTCATAGTGTCGGGGCAAATCAACCTGCTGGTAGGTTCGGACGAATTACTTGGGGGTAGCGACAATATTTAAATTTATAGTTAAAAGGCAAAGAATCTGCCACACATTTACAACTCTATTTTTCAATGTATTACAGAAGTAAACGTAATAAATCAAAAAGAAAAACGATAAATATATATGTATGTATGTATATATATATATATATCTATATCTATATATATATATATATATATATATATATATATATATATATATATTCGGGTTGCGGATTGTAATTTTTAAATCCTACAGGAACCGGAATCGGATGTAATATTTTAATCCTGACGGAATTGGAACAGGAACCGGACTTTACCGAGTTAAATAGTAACTCTTCCATAAACATATATTAATTTAATTTAATCCAAGGCAATGATGAAAAAATATTTATATTAAAAAATGTCTAAAGGTTAATATGATATATATATATATAAAAAAACTGTTTTAAACACAATTTTACACATTCTCATACCTTAACAGATAATGGTTAACAATTTATTCATCATATACTTTTTTGTTTATTTCATTAAATTATTTAGTTTTTTTTTTTACTTTTTAAACGTCAAAGTCGAATCAGGAAATCTAAAGCTGTCATTGTTTACACTTTACCTCGGCGGCATATAGCTGAACGAGGCTGTACATTTTATCCAGGTCTTATTGTGTTGTTTGTATTAGCGAATTAATAAGTACAAAACCTTGGGTGTGTTGTTTGTATTAGAAAATCGTCTATGATTTCCATATCTTCAAAAGTAGAACACTACGTTTTCATTTGACTAGGTTCCTCAATTGGTTAGGTTCGTATTGCTTTAGGGCCAGAGGCGAATCTAATAGAGTGCACACTGGGCCCGAAGCCCCAAATCTTGAAAGGCCTACCTTATTCAAACTTTTTATCTCTCTACTTTATATTAAGGGGGGGCTTATATTGTCTGCCCCCGTCCCCCTCAACCCATCGACTTTAATCCGACTTTGTTCAAGAAACTAATGGGACAATCAAATTAACAATTGACAAAACAAAACATCAACTAAAACTAACAACCATTGATTGTTTCCGCCCTCCATCATATGTTTCCATATATTCAAACCCTCCTTAATAACATTAAACAACATGTATGCATGTTCTCTATTGGTTCGCCACTTACAAAAACGACAATTGTGATGTGCACATGGGTGGTTCCGTCGGCTATCCGAGTGTTTTTGTTGTTGTGGTTTTGATACCGCACCGACCTAAGGTCAAAGTTTCTCTGAAGTTATACTTTATCATCTTCAAATACATTAGTTTTAGACCAGGGGGAGGGGCACATATGTTGAAGACCAGCGGTTCCTCGCCGGTGGTACGCGTACCCCAAAGGGCCACAGTTGATGTTATGCAAGGTTACGCAGCGTCATTTACTTTCATTTAAAACACCACTAATAGTGTAGACGAAGGTTGCCAGTAATGCTGCGTGACACGTCTTCCAAACCACATTGCCTAAGTATCGCATTAGGTTCATACTTTCTATTATGATAATAAACACATTTATTCGTGGAACTTACGTGTAAGGGCATCAACTGCGGACACACTTTCGCGTACCATTTTATTTGGGTAAAAAAAGTAAAAGTAAAAGTAAAAGTTCCGTTCTTAACCCTATTGGGCCATCGGGGCAGATCTAGTCTAGAATTCATCTGTTTCTATAACCTCGGCATATGAAAGGGATTGTGTGGTCCTTAGCACAACGCCCAGCCGCCCTTACTTCCCTAACTTAAAGTCAGGTACCCATTTAAAGCTGGGTGGACTTGTGGGACGACTTTGCACCAAATTTCACCTGGAAAAATTCCATGGGCCTCACCGAGGATCGAACCCAGGACTCTCAGGTCGACAGTCGAGTATCTACACCACTCGGCCATCCGTCCCACTTACTTACCATTTTGGGTACAGTCACGAAAATGTTTGAGAGCGGCTGTTCTAAGAGAAGCAAGAGATGTGTAGTCCACGAACGGGCTAGAAAATATAAATACGCCTGCAACATCGGTGAGGTCTACATCAAACAATCCCCTAGCAAGCCCGTAGCGTGTGGGGGCCAGGGGGCCGGGCCCCCCCTGCGTTTTGTCTGGCCCCCCTCTGCTTATTTGTTCTACTTAGTAAAATGCATTACCAGCCCCCTGCTATTGCCTGACCCCTGCTGTAGAATGCCAGGCCCCTGCTGTAGCCTGGCCCCTGCTGTAGAATGCCTGGTCCCTGCTGTAGAATGCCAGGTCCCTGCTGTAGAATTTTCACGCTACGGGGCTGCCCCCTAGGCAACGACCGACTTCGGATAAGGAGTAGATGAATGTTACGTTGAGTGTGTGTGTGTGTAAATTCCATGAAAGTATGAGATGGAATCCCTTAGAATTTACTAAAGGACGGTTTTTATGGTGCCTATTCTTTCACCAACACCATAGCCAATAGTGCACTGTCCATGGAGGCATCACGGGAAATGCAGCGGAGGACCTTCACCTTGACCTGAAGTATCTACCGCTCTTCACCGGAGATAAAACCAGTACCCTCATGTCGACAGTCGAGCGCTTTACCGCACGACCCTCCCTCCCCATGCGTAGCAGTTAGCTCACATCATGTTTAACACACGCACATAGAACATTAGGCGAGTGTAGTGGTGGTGGTGCCAGACACAGCGAGCGTCGTGGTTCCAGACATCGCAATTATCAAAGTGCTAATATGTTAGCCATTTACGCTTTTGCTTGAATTAACTACCAAATATTCAAAATGCTGAATAGCTCTACGACCACGATTCTCAACCGGCGGTACGCGTATCCCAAGGGTTACGAGAAAGTCTATGCAGGGGTAAGCAACGACATATATTTTTTTTTTGTTTAGAACAAGATTTTGAAGAAAGTCGCCAGTTTGCTGCGCATGGAGCTGACTAGCCTAGGAAAGTGGAAAGACGTGTCAACGAGACATCAGTGTAAAACATTGATTTGTATTCAAACTAGTTTGTCATTATATTCTATCATAATATTGGCATATTAGACAAGTCAGTTGAATTCACGAAAGAGATATAAATACTTGTAGCAGGTCTATTAAGCATTCATTTATATTAGTTATTCAGACCAGTTTATTGACATGAATCAATCGAGTCAAGTGATGCGAGTTTTTTTTTTATTAAAAACAATACTAAACATGTGTTTTCCCCCAGAGTGTAAGTTCCAAACTAATGACACGCATCGACCGCTCTCCCCTACATCCTTCTCATAATTAGCTACACTACGTCCCCACTTGAGTCTTACCCTACTCTCCAATACCCGCCCACCTCTACTTCCCATCCCCATAAAAAGACACACGTCATTTCTATCTCATATGCACCTTTTACTTCTTAAGGAACAGTATAGCAAGTAAGTGGTAGCTCAGTTATTAATAACGTGTTTTTTTTATTTTTACACGCTACCTAACCATATAGCCCATCGTTTCAAACCCGTGGCACCTGTCAATTAAACTAGTTGCACGCGTCTAATTGTATCATTACGGGTCAGAAAATAGAATTAAGGAATGACAATCCTATTGTTTCAAGGTATAGAGCTGCTGAATTTATGTAAACGTGACAGTTCCTTCTTTCGGATATTTCTCTTGCTTTTTTTAAAATCTTGTCCAATCTATTTCTGTTTATGTGTGAAGTCCTAGTAAGGATGAGATGAAATCCATTGCTTCTCAACGAAGATCGAACTAGTGACACCCGGGTCGACAGTCGAGCGCTTTGCCTCACGACCATCCGTCCCCATATTTCTGTTTGTAGAACTGGACTAATTACTGGGGTTTTCGGCAGTTAATCAGCAACCCTGCTTTGATGGCTCAAGAACAAGGCCCAAGTATCGCATTACAAAGATAATCAAAATTCATTTATGAAAAAAAAACTACTTTTATTAGGGAACTTATGCGTGAGGGGTACGTGCGGACATACGTAGCCACTTAGTGTACATTTACGAAAAAGATTGAGAACTGCGACTCCATGATAACCTGATCATGTCTTCACTTTGCTCGTAAGAGGAGCTCTGTTAAATATTCAAATCTTCGTATTCATGTTCAGTTGAAAACTTTCTTGCTTTGGTTGGAACTCCTCTCTCACACCTGATCTATTTAACAAGTGTTTTTTTTTTTATAAATCGAGTATGTTTCTATTCTGTTTCCCCCCATCACTTTACTATTTTCTTTTTGCTTTTCCTTTTCTCAATTCTCCCTCCTTCTCTCTAATAAGTTATCACACTTCTCAAACCTGAATTGTCTTCTCTTAGTTTATCCTTCAATTTTGTTCACGGTATTTTTGTTCGGTTTACTTTTTTACTGTTTGACATTTTGTCTACACTTACTTCAGGCAGACTCTGTTACAATGTCAACAGTAAAAAGATCAGATAAAAGAAGACTGTTGATTCCGCTACTGCGAATCATAAATAAATAAATCTCCAAAGTTAAAAAGATAAATAATTAGCCAAAAGAATTTTGAGGAGTGACATGCCAAAATTTGGCGATTACACCTTTCGAAAAATTGTTTCAAATAAAATTTGGATCGTATTCATTCTTGTACCTTTCTACTAATGGCAGCAATCTTCTTTCAGTTACTGAAACTGTTCTTTAGTATTTGGCATTGCAAAATGGACACTTTTCGTTTCATTTTGTAGAGTCTTTATTAGTTTTATCTGTGTTATAATTGGTGGCATGAAAATCAGTTTTTGGTACTACTGTATAATTTTCTTAGACACCACTTTGATGATGTCATTCTACTCGTAGTTAGAAAGTAAATGAAAGTAACAACGCATTCAATTATATCAAAGAAACAGCATCTGTGATTTAGAAATGTATGTTTTTTTTTCAATAGTAATAGCTATTACTTGAGAAAAAATTGTCTAATTTTTATCACATTATTTTGTTTCGTGGCATACCCCTAAATGTAATCGGTTTTGACGAATTCTCTATGCCAAGTATTCTGTATTCGTTCTCCCATTCCACCATATTCCGTATTTTCTATTTCCTCAGTCTATTTTCTACAACCCTCTCCCATTATGTATTCTCTCTTTAGCTTCCCAATTGGATGAAGTTGTTTTTCTCACTATTTAATTCATTCTACACATTCTCAGGATGTTTGTGTTGACCTTTGGGTTGTACTAGCCTGAACGCACACATCGTTAAATACACCCAATTCAAGTATACTCAGTTATTATGTCAACAGTACTAAATGTCATATAAGTGAATGGAATTAATAAAATAAATAAAGCCAATTCTATGTTTGCAAGAAAGATTGTTGGCCAAGAGCATTGTTATGAGTATAGTATGATGACTATAGTGGTATTTTGTGTTTGAGTCATCCGATAATTGTTTTTAAACACACCTTTGTTGTGAGTCCATTCACTTGCTTTGTGAGCGACATGTTTTTCATCGGTTAACTCCCCTAGAATCATCTTTGTTACAGTCTGTTGCCGCAATCTATTTTACAACGTTTTTCTTAACTTCACTTCTTGCCTGTTTGTCCTCGAATTTTAGCAATCCAATTTTAGACCACTTTCCGATAAGCTGTAGCTCTGATACTTACAATATAACTCAGAACTCGATCACAATGCTATATTCTTACTATTTCATTATGATTTGATGAGTTTCTTAATAAATAAAATTAAATATATAAAATTATCGTGGCTGAAGACGTTATGTTCTTGCGTGGTGAGGTCAAGTGACGAGAGATCGCGACGGGTCTTTAAGAGTATGACGCGTCATATTTGTAGTTTAATGCTATACTTAGCCTCTCATACTCAAATGCCAGACATCAAAAACTAAAAAGTAGAAAATACGGCCAAAATTGATTCTAAAAGTGAACGCAGCGCAATAAAATTATTTAAAGCGAAAGAATTCAAAGTTTATATTCTCTGTTTATACACATGATACTCGAATACGTTTCACTACTTTCTTTGATTTTACAATGTGCGGTTGTGTAGGTTACGCACACAGTTGTTCTGAATGTTTGCGTGGCGAGGTCAAGTGATGAGGTCACTGAAGAAAAAGGAGAACGAACCATTTGGCGGCATCAACATTGTTGTATTCGGCGATTTATTCCAATTTTCACCTATTCGAGGATCACAAGTATTCAATCAGCCTGCAAGATTTATACCAGCAACCCATCTATGTAGGCTCTTCAATCTCTTTGAACTGACGTAAAATATGAGACAACAAGGCGACACTACTTTTGCTGATCTCTTGAATGCACTGCGTATTGGTCAATTGCAGGCACCACACTTTGATGTTCTGATGTCAAAATTGTTAACTGGAGCATCTGGCGACTTTGCTTTGGACCAAGCAATTCGCAATTATCCAACTCGTTTACAAGTTGATGCACATAACAAAGCCGTTTTAGAACAATATCGAAATAATGGAGTGCAAATTTTCAGAATCAAGGCTCAATCAATGCAACTCGGAATGCTGACAACATAAACATGGACAACATTGTATCAGGCGATACAAATAAGACTGGAGGTCTTCAAAAGGAATTGGAACTTTTCGTTGGAGCCAGAGTAATGCTACGTTCTAATGTAAATATTGAGCAAGGATTAGTAAATGGCGTAATGGGTATAATAACAGATATCGTTTGGCCATTATTCCGTCATGATCAATGTACGACAATGATATTCCTTCTGTACGAATCGACTTTGGAAGAGATGGAATCCATTTGATTAAGCCGAAATCAATCCAGTTTCCAGCGCTTAAAAATTATGGAAAAATAGAGAGAACGCAACTTCCGATCCTACTGTGTTGGGCTTGCACAGTACACAAAATGCAAGGATGTACAGTTGATCACGCCGTGGTTTACCTCGGATCAAAACTGTTCGCTAAAGGTCAGGCATATGTGGCGCTCAGTCGTGTTAGATTACTCGAAGGATTGCGAATTGAAGAACTTGATTGCTCAAAGCTGACTGGAAAGACACCATGCAATGAAGATACAATGAATGAAATGGAAAGAATGAGACAGCATCCAACACAATAATTTCTCTCGCCTAAAAAGAGAGATCGAGTCAGCAGGATTTCTCTCGCCTTTCAAAAAAGAGAGATCGAGACGGGTCTTTAAGACTATGACGCAAATTTTCACCAATCAAAACTAAAAAGTAGAAAATAAAAATTACATTATAAAAAAAATATTTTATAAAAAACAACGTTTTTCTTGCGTACTAAAAAAGCAGAAAATAATTTTTTCTATGAGCCTGAGAAAATTTCTGAATAAATTGGTCACATGGTAATAGACTTTAAAAGCTTCTAATTTTTATAAAACGAAAAACGTTGGGCGCATGAACACAAATATCCAGACCTTTCTATCATACTGTAATTTCTATAAATGAAAACCTGTTTAATATATTGATTCAATTGACTTTACTAGTATTAAATTCTATAGCATGAGTTTAGGTTGTAAGGCACTAGAATTAATTTACTTACTCATATGCATTTAGTTATAGAAGTTCTAATAAATGATCTGCAATATCGTGATATTTCGAAAACCTTCTGTAATAATTATTTTGTGATTTAATTGTTAACATTTGATGATTCTAATACTGTAATACAAACATTCACATAATATAAAATTCATGCGCCCAACGTTTTTCATCCTGAAGTTCTGAAGTTATTACTCAAGAGCGACAAATAAGTTCTGAACTTATTACTCAAGAGCCACAACTAAATTCCGAACTGATTACTCAGAAGCCCCAACTAAACTCTGAGATGATTACTCAGGAGCTAAACCTAAACACCGAACTGATTACTAAGGAGCCACAACTAAATACCGAACTGATTACTCAGGAGCCACAACTAAATTCCAACCTGATTACTCAGGAGCCACAGCTAAATTCTGAATTGAGTACTCAGGAGCCACAACTATATTCTAAACTGATTACTCAGGAGCTAAACCTAAATTCCGAACTGATTACTCATGAGCCACAAATAATTCCGGACTGATTACTCAGGAGCCACAACGTCATTCCAAACTGATTACTCAGGAGCCACAACTATATTCCGAACTGATTACTCAGGAGCCAGAAATAATTTTTGAAATGATTACTCAGGAGCTTCAAATAAGTTCTAAAATGATTACTCAGGAGCCACAAATAAGTTCTGAACTGATTACTCAGAAGCCCCAACTAAATTCCAAACAGAGTACTCAGAAGCCACAGCTAAATTCCGAACTGATTACTCAGGAGCCACCAATAAGTTCTGAACTAATTACTCAGAAGCCACAACTAAATTCCAAACTGGTTACTCAGAAGCCACAGCTAAATTCCAAACTGATTACTCAGGAGCCACAACTATATTCCGAACTGCTTACTCAGGAGCCACAATTAAGCTATAAATTGATTACTCAGGAGCCACAAATAAGTTCTGAACTGATTACTCAGAAGCCACAACTATATTGCGAACTGATTACTCAGGAGCCACAACTATATTCCGAACTGATTACTCAGGAACCACAACTAAGAAGCTGTTAGTTTATCTTTATATTTTATTTTGACCTATAATAATTAAAACAACTATCAGGAAATTTAATATTTTACATTAAACATCTTTATTAAAAAAACAAAAACTATAATAGTTAAGCATCGGAAGACGACATGTAAAATAATAACAAGTATCTCGTTGAGAGAAAATAATTTTACAATTGCAAAGTAGAGGTTTTACAAAACTATATTTGTAAGCTGTTTTTCTTAAAATCCAAGCTAACTAACAGCCGCAGTGAAAACGTTTTTCAATTTATTTTAAATGTACAATTATACATGTTTGTTTATTTTTAACTATTGATGTGGTCGTCTGAAGGAACGAATGTACACATCTATAGACTTGTTCTTTTTACATACGTCCTTACTGTAGGCTTATGGTCCAATAACAGTCTGTAGGCTTATGGTCCAATAACAGTCTGTAGGCTTATGGTCCAATAAAAGTCTGTAGGCTTATGGTCCAATAACAGTCTGTAGGCTTATCGTACAATAACAATATATAGGCTTATGGTACAATAACAGTCTGTAGGCTTATGGTACAATAACAACCTGTAGGCGTATGGTACAATAACAATCTGTAGGCATATGGTACAATAACAGTCTGTATACTTATGATACAATAGCAATGTGTTGGCATTATGGTACAATAACAATCTGTAGGCTTATGGTACAATAACAGTCGGTACACTTATGGTACAATAGCAATGTGTGGGCATTATGGTACAATAACATTATGTGAGACTTATTGTACAATAACAGTCTGTACGCTTATGGTACAATACCAATCTGTAGGCTTATTGTACAATAACAGTCTACAGGTTTATGGTACAATAACAGTCTGTAGGTTTATGATACAATAACAGTCTGTAGGTTTATGATACAATAACAGTCTGTAGGTTTATGATACAATAACAGTCTGTAGGTTTATGATACAATAACAGTCTATAGGTTTATGAGATGCATTAGAATGTTATACGTAACAATAACAGCATTGCTGAGATGGATGGCCGAGTTTTGTGAAAGCCTAAGGGAATATTGACAGGTCCTGGAGAAAGTTGGTTTAAGTCCTACAAGTCCATCCAGCTCTGAATGGATATCTGACTAAAGTTGGTTTAAGTCCCACAAGTCCACCCAGCTCTAAATGGGTACCTGACTAAAGTTGAGGAAATTTATAGGCGGTTGGGCGTTGTGTTAACCTTGCAAACCCTTTTCATGCCGACGTTATAGAAACAGATTCATCTGACCTGATGACCTTTATTGCAAAGGGAAAAGTTTTAACAACATTACTAGACAATATTTGGGCTACAATAAATATTTACTGTTAAAAGATTAATCTCAAGAATATACACGTGCAT
>JAGDYQ010000003.1:14378605-14391655 GCA_021962125.1 Bulinus truncatus | reverse complement strand
ACACTGGAATTCATTTAGTTCCACAATGGACTGTTTACTTACCAGTTCAGAAAAGCATGGCACGGCCTTTCATCTGTTTCATTGTCTGAGTCACAAAAACTAGAATTTCAATTTGGTTGCTCTCTAATTTCTGTGCACTCACCAAGCAATTTTCGTAACATTATTTTAGCCTTACACTGGATGCAAAGAATAAATAACGAATAAGTTTCTCAACGATTCAAGCAAATTGGAATGAAGCTGGAGATTAATAGATGAGCGATGAAAAACCTCAAGTTAAAAAAAAACTACACATAGAACAATTATTGGTTGCTGACTAACCATTCATTTTAAAGGAGTTTGTCATTAATAAGCTGACCAACCAATCATTTTAAAGGAGTTTGTCTTTAATAAGCTGACCAACCAATCATTTTAAAGGAGTTTGTCTTTAATAAGCTGACCAACCAATCATTTTAAAGGAGTTTGTCTTTAATAAGCTGATCAACAAATCATTTTAAAGGACTTTGTCTTTAATAAGCTGACCAACCAAACATTTTAAAGGAGTTTATCTTTAATAATGAATCAATATGTATCTCTTTTAGGTTCAGATATAGCCAATAGTTTAAGGTGGATGTCTAATTTATTTAATAATGAAATAACAACATTTAGCATGGATATGTCTACGAATTTCACAAATGTAACTCATGGAGACGCTGATCAAAGAAAGACCCACGTTTGTATACTTTGGGGAGAGGAGGGGAGCAGGGTCAAGGAGGGGGTCATAAATTGGGATCATGAAGGGGAGTCATGAAGGGGAGTCATGAAGGGGGTCATAGAGGGAGGTCAAGGAGGGAGATCATGGAGGGGGTCATGGAGTAAGGTCATGGAGGGGGGTCAAGGAGTGCTACTTTTGTTCGTGTCTGACAACGTCTCTAGTGATTACGTCGTTTTAAAAAAAATGAACAAAACGAAATAAACTAGACAGGAAACAATGAAAAGCAAATAAACGTCAAGCTAGGAAACAGGATAAATGGGTGTGTCAGGATGACTGGAAGAACGGCCATCTTGAACTTTCAGTAGCCAATAATTAACTTTTATTTTTTACCCCGCTTATGACACTCACCATAGATCGGCCAACTGAAATTCGTTTCGTTCAGGTTAAAAGATTGCATTGTACTTGTGAACTGTAGACACCGGACTAGGCCACCAAAAATAGTACTAAGTATGATGGCAGATGTACCTTGTGCAAGTACGTGTGTGTATTGATATGTATGTCTATTTGTACGTGTATACGTACAGTGTACATGAGTATGCTAGTAAGATCTGTAATACATCAACTCATTGAGATGCTTAGGAAATTTCCTCTACCTACCCCCCCCCCCCGGGGCCTTCGACTCATCACGTATATAAATCTCTACCTGTCTAATTGTGTGGACAGCAGTGAGTATGTTTGTGTGGGTGTTAAAGTATATTTGTGTGTATACTTGTGCGTGTGTTACTCTAAGTGTGGGTGTATTTATATTTAAGTATAAGTGCGCTTTTTTTAGTATAAGTGTGCTATGTATGTGTATTAATTTATGGGTGAGTATTAATAAGTGAGTATAAATATGTGAGTATAAATATGTAAGTATAAATATGTGAGTATAAATATGTATGTGGTCGTATGTGTATGTGTATGAATATTGTGTGTGTTTGAGATTTGTGTCTTTATATAAGTATGCTTGAGAGGTTATATTTATTTATGTTGGCGATATGTTACGGCCAATGTCTGCTAAACACACAGATATTTGTGTTTGTGTGAGTGTACTTGTGGATTTGAACGGGTTTGTTTCTGTATGTACCTGTGACCATGTTTGAGGTTATATTTCTGATTGTAAGCGATTTTATGAGGAGAAACCATGTTATTGTATATTTATGAAAATACTAGATATTAAGCCTGGCGTTGCCCGGGAAATCTAGGAGTAATGTGAAACCCCTTCATAATCAATTTAACTGTTGAATTTTCAAATACGATTAATTAGGTTAATTAGATGCTGATTTATGCCACCTTCCTAATGACCTACATTTCATACGTCACAAATTACATTTTACCCATCAACGCTAACCAACGAAACCAAACCAAACAACCAACCAACCAAAGCAACTAACCAAACCAGCTAACCAATCAACCAAACAAACCAACCGAGCCAAAAAATCCAACCAACCAAGCCAAATCCGTCACAAATTACGTTTTACCCGTCAACGCTAACCAACAAAACCAAACCACTAAGCAAACCCACCAACCAAACAAACCAAACCAACCAAAGCAAACCAACCAACCAAACCAAACCACCAAGGATTTTCGATTTATTGCAAGTTTTAAAAAAGTAGGAAGTTTTGTTTTAAAGATTGCTTGTGCTTAGATTGCTTGTGCTTAGCAATGTAATATTTACAAATAATATAAATTTAAATTAATAAACAATTGTACCATCGGATGCGTAAACCTCCAATCTAAAGGATTATCGATCTATTGCAAGTTCTAAAAAAGTAAGAAGTTTTGTTTTCACAAACGTAGATAGTTATTATGAAAAAATGCTTGTGATTGAGCACCGCCATTTTGTTCGTCAAATACGCAGCCGATTTCTGTGAAATCAAGTGCAGAATTTTTTTTAAAATTCATAGATAAAATGTACCTTTGGGAAATGACGTCACAGATGATTTTTATTTATAGCGACAGCGTTCCCATTCTGCAAAAAAAAAATTGTACTATCGGGAAATGACGTCATAGATTTATTAGTAGGATGTATGAATATTGGTGTGTCTATTGGGGCAGAAGTGCTTCTGAAATATCGAATTCTCTCCTGCTGATATGACAATAATTCAGTAAGTTTTTTTTTTTGTACAAAGACTTGCCCCCCTCCACCCCACTCGAACTTGGTGCCCCCTATAAAACGCCTCAATATCTGGTTATCTGTGTGTGTAGTATGTATGTATGTATTACTTTGTGTTGGAGTTCAGTAAGGTGCTAAACTGTTATCTCTCACATTGCCGTGACATATAGCTTCATCTGCGAAACATCATTAATAAAATAACAACGATTAAGTTGTGAGAGATTTTTAACGTTAATCTTTTCTAGCCCATGGTCATGTCAATATTGACCAGTCGGTAAGGTGGTGGGGTGAGCTGGGATAATGACAAATAATGCGGTGATTAGAGCACTCAACTTAAAACTGGACAGTAGTACTTGATGAACTGACTCATTCCTCTTAGCCATGTTTTTTTTTATTTACCTTACATTTGTTAATTAAATAAATCTACTAATAAATCAACATGGGAAGCGACTTGTTTCCAGAGCTCTGTGAGAGTCTTTATCTTTGGCGCCCTTCTTAGTACTGCGCCCTAACAACGCGCAGCGCCCTTCCTACGTTATTGTTTGTTTCTAATTTTAAAAAAAACCGGAAATAAATATCCACTGCTGCAATAAGACTTAAGTTCTTTCACTTGTGAGTGACCACTGCTGCAATAAGACTTAAGTTCTTTCACTTGTGAGTGACCACTGCTGCAATAAGACTTAAGTTCTTTCACTTGTGAGTGACCACTGCTGCAATAAGACTTAAGTTCTTTCACTTGTGAGTGACCACTGCTGCAATAAGACTTAAGTTCTTTCCCTTGTGAGTGACCACTGCTGCAATAAGACTTAAGTTCTTTCACTTGTGATAGGTGACTGCTGCAATAAGAGTTAAATTTCATTTTTTTCGATGAATTCAATGAATTAAAAATAACATTTAATTTGGATTAGCTACATAAGAAGTCACATGATTTAAAAAGATGATTTAAAACAGGAAAAGACCGATTTTAGTAAAGTCATGCCACGTTTATTTCTAATTTATCAGCAAGGGCTCAAAGGAATTGCAGAAGATAATAATGATCTCCATGTTGCTGTACAGCAGTGATTCGTGTGTTCATTGACAGATCTAACCGTTGTGGTCATTTTCCTGAATCTTTCCCAAGTTAAGTAACAGCCGTAAATGGTCTATACTCTATTCGACCATTACTCGGCTTAACCCTAATGGCTAGACATCGTTTATATCACAACATCGAAGGGGGATAGTCTTTAGTCTCTAAGCCCTTCACTATCTCCTACCAGTGAGTAGTGAGTACATCTCGTTCTGAATTTGACGGTAAAGTCGCCATCGTAACAGTCGATGTTATATATAATGCTGTCGCCATTCAGACAATCGCCAACCTGATTACGTCGGTCTTGGTGAAGTCGCCTTTACGACAGTCGCTGGTTTGACAGCCGTTATCCTGCCCGAACACCAAGGTAAGGTCATTACAGGGACTGTACTAAAATAGATCACTCTCTGAGTCTATATCCACATTTTATATTTAAAAACAAACAAATAATTAATGTACATATTTCGTCCCAGTAAACTTCCCTTAGCCGTAACGGGCCATCGGGGCAGATGTTTCTATAACCTCGGCATATAAAGGGATTGTGTGGTTAGCACAACGCCCAGCTGCCTTTACTTCCCCAACTTAAGTCACGTACCCATTTAAAGCTGGGTGGACTTGTGGGGCGACTTTGAAACACATTTCACCTAGAAAAATTCCCATGGTTCTCACCGATGATCGAACCCATGACTCTCAGGTCGACAGTCGAGTATCTACACCTCTTGGCCACCCGTCCCACATATATCGTCCCAGCGTATCCACATTTCATGGCTTTAAACTCCTTGAGACAATAACACGCTTTAAAAATAGATTTACCAGTTTAAATGTACCTAGTAAATCATAGATAACAAAATGAAATAAACTTTATTCATACATTTACAATATTTCTAAGTAGTAAATATTAGTTTACATTTGCAAAATATTAATCAAGGAGAATTCTTTCTTTTAAATAAATTTTTATGTCTTTTTAAAATGATGATTCAACTCAAGCGTTCAATTATCTAATTATTTTAACCCAGTAATGAGTTCAGTTTTACTGAACAGAGCACTACATTTCAATTCAGTGTCAAGTTTTACATCTCTCTACCTGAAGTTTACACGGGAGGGTGGGTTTTTTAATGTAAAACTGTAAACATAAAGCAGAGAAAACCATTAATTGATAGTGTGATATCTTGACACCTTCACCACACACCCAACTTATTTTTATCTTTATGGTTGTGTTCTATTTTTGTTTCTCTGCACTTGCCTAGACAACAGCGTATTTTTGTAAAATTCTTTAAGTCTTCCTCCTGACTTCACACTGTCATAGACTAATCGCTACGTAATAGTCATAATCTTTTTCACACACATACACAAACACACACACACACACACACACACATATATATATATATATATAGGCCTAAACCACACACACACACACACACACATATATATATATAAGGAATTGATTTTAATTATAGCATATGCAGTGTGCTTGTGGGTATTTTTGTTCCCTCTTCAATATTTGGGTTATATTTCCCAGAAATATTTCCATTTTTTAATGGCTTTAGAAAAAACAATAAACAGCCACCAATCCAGTCAACAGAATATATTTTGTATAAGTTTTACTTAATTGTTCTTTAGGATTAACTTGTAATAGTATTTTTTTTTTTCAAATTTATGGAGAAAAAGAGCCACTGCAATAGATTGAGATTCATTGAGAGCCACTGGCAATAGATTAAGATTCATTGAGCGCCACTGGCAATAGATTGAGATTCATTGAGAGCCACTGCAATAGATTGATATTCATTGAGAGCCACTGGCAATAGATTGAGATTCATTGAGAGACACTGCAATAGATTGAGATTCATTGAGAGCCACTGCAATAGATTGAGATTCATTGAGAGCCACTGCAATAGATTGAGATTCATTGAGAGCCACTGCAATAGATTGAGATTCATTGAGAGCCACTGCAATAGATTGAGATTCATTGAGAGCCACTGCAATAGATTGAGATTCATTGAGAGCCACTGGCAATAGATTGAGATTCATTGAGAGCCACTGCAATAGATTAAGATGCATTGCTATGCATTGAGAGCCACTGCTGTAGAGTGATGACCACTGATGCCGACTGAGAACCACTTCTGTAGACTGGGAACCACTGCTGTAGACTGGGAACCATGGCTGTAAATTGGGAACCATGGCTGTAAACTGGAAACCATGGCTGTAAACAGGGAACCACTGCTTTCGTTTAAATAAAAAAAAACAAAGACGTGAAGATCTCAGTGTTTTTTTTTAGGGGGAAATTCGAAGACATAAGCGACCCATCCTAACTGTATTTTGTCGTGCAGACATTCTGTTAGGGCAACCAATCACAAAAAGGAATAATAGTGTTCAATAAGCAGTGGCGTAGTGAGCTTAACTCGCGCCAGAGGCAATAATACCTTTTTAGTGCCCCCACCATTAAAAGACCTATATAATATTATATGTAATATATACTATTTGGCGCCCCTGTGTGAGTAGAGCCCCCGGCTTGGTGACCCCCCTTACCCGCCTCACTACACCACTGTCAATAGGTACATATTACAAGGGCCAGTACTCAGTATGATCCATTGTTTAGGGAGTCATTAAAGCATTTCTGTGTGGTGGTCTACCCCCTTTGTTGTTGTTCTCAATAAACAAATTTGTTTAAGTTCTACATTGCTGCAATGAGAAATAAGGAGTAGACCTGATGTTTCATGATCGATATGTTAAAACATTCGATTATGTATCGATTTACCAAGTATTGATTGAATGATTTGTTTTTAATTTTTTCGTCAATGAAAAAATGTCAAAATACTTAAACAATTGAGATATCTTTACTTAAAGAGAATATAATGCAATAATTATTTTACATTTATTTCGATGTGTTTACTCCCCCCCCCCCCCCCCGCCTGTAGCATCAACAATCTCAGTCACGGGTAGCCAATGTAAAAGTAAAACTCATTGTTCACAATATAAATATATAAATGTTTACTCACACATATACAGATGAATATCACACATGCAGTATACACGTATAATACAGAGAAGTATCTTAAATAAAACGTTGATCTATTTATATTTTACAAGCGTCTGGTATTGTAAGGTTGAAAGGTCAATTAATCTTTTATCAACTGATATAAAACGTGGGATTTAGGTCCTGGAGTTACAAAACATGTAGACCAGGGTCCTTGTAGAACTTGTACACCAGGGTCCTTGTAGAACTTGTACACCAGGGTCCTTGTAGAACATGTAAACCAGGGTACTTGTAGAACATGTAGACCAGGATCCTTGTAGAACATGTAGACCAGGGTCCTTGTAGAACATGTAGACCGGGGTCCTTGTAGAACATATAGACCGGGGTCCTTGTAGAACATATAGACCGGGGTCCTTGTAGAACATTTAGACCAGGGTCCTTGTAGAACATGTAGACCAGGGTCCTTGTAGAACATGTAGACCAGGGACCTTGTAGAACATTTAGACCAGGGTCCTTGTAGAACATGTAGACCAGGGTCCTTGTAGAACATGTAGACCGGGGTCCTTGTAGAACATGTAGACCAGGGACCTTGTAGAACATTTAGACCAGGGTCCTTGTAGAACATGTAGACCAGGGTCCTTGTAGAACATGTAGACCGGGGTCCTTGTAGAACATGTAGACCAGGGTCCTTGTAGAACATGTAGACCGGGGTCCTTGTAGAACATGTAGACCGGGGTCCTTATAGAACATGTAGACCGGGGTCCTTGTAGAACATGAAACCGGGGTCCTTGTAGGACATGTAGACCGGGGTCCTTGTAGAACATGTAGACCAGGAGTTTTCAAGCTTTTTTAACCGCTGGCCAAAATTAAGTTCTTCATTGTTGTTGTTTATTTACAGAAATGCCAGACAGGGAGAAGAGAGAAAGAGTTTTTATATGAAATGTCATAAATTTAATGCTGCTGCAAATGATGGGAATGGCGGAGAGGAGTAGGGTGCCAACCGGGTCAAACAGCCTGATGTAGGCGACCAATCACAACCCAAATAGCAGTTTAAATATCGATTCTTATTTCAGATAGACAGGATGTACATTTAGAATTGTGTTAAAAAATGTATACATTTTATCTACCGTAGTTAGTATGACTATTTCAATTGTAAGTTTCAACACGAGTATATATTTAATTATAATAGCATCGCTTTTTAAGTCATTGAAAATTATGTCAACAAATTTTAAGGTGTCATTGATAATGTCGTCTCTGCAGTATCTTCACTGCGAATGACCAGCTCTCTAAGTCTCTGACAGCGAAACAGTTTGAACAGCTGCAACCTGAAACGATTCGCTGTAAAAAAGTACATGAAAAAGTTCAAGGCGTGAGTCGAGTCATAAAGAACATACTGAACTTGGTTGAAAAGAGGCTCCTCACCCCCGGGGTACATGAGGAAGTAGACACACGAAGGGGAGGGTGAGCACAAGGAACAGCACGGCCGGAGGGCCAGCATCCAGGTGAGCGCTCTCTCTGCTCGTCGTTGCCGTGAAGAATTTGAGCGTTGAAACTGTTCGGCGAGGAATCTGAGCCCGACGCTTGGAACATTCTTCGACGTTGGACGGCGTTGACCCTCAGCTTCACAATGATGACGGTCGTGAATGTAATTATGATAATGTAAGGTAGGAAGAGCATAACACTGCTGTTTACCCAGTGCCAATAGTTGCTCCAGAATGTTAAATATTCATCATGTGTTAAGCACACTGGCCCACTGAACAGTCCATCAGCATTATCATAGTAGTATTTCATGGTGATAAACACAGTCATAAGAGACACCAACAGAATCACCGCTGTGATCCCGAAGATGACGTAACATAGTCTCAATGTCACGAGGTATTCCTTCTTCAGTGGGTAACACACGGACACGAATCTCTCCACACAGATTAAGACCAGTGTCCAGTTGGCTAGGCTGGAGAGGAATCCGGCCAAGAAGTCCATTTTACACATCGCTTCGGACAAAACTTCGTGTACGAAGAGGTTGACGTAGATTAGCTTGGACACAAGGGCGCAACTGTCACAGATAGCCAGGGCGGCTATCAGAAAAGTGGCAGTGGTCATCTTCTGCATGGTCACAATGACTACCAAGGCCAAAATGTTGGCTGGGACGCCGGTGGCGCTGAGTACCCATAGGTAGTAACGTTTGATGTCGTCTGCTACTGTTGCTTCTTCGTCTCTAAAAATATAATAACAACAAAATTTGTTACATGTCTATATTTTTTTAAAATGTTTGACGGATGGTAAAGTCATTTCGGTCTTTGGAGTTAAACAAAAGTCTGCTTTGTGTGATGTTCACTGTTTAGTTTAAGTGATAAAAAAAAGTAAACAAATCAGGCCACAATTGACGAACTATTGCCTAATACACATCCTTAGCCTAAACTTTTCTTTGCACAAGACAATGGACTTAACGAAATAACCACCACATCGGTCAAAAAATTTATTGAGTATTACATGTAAATATTCAAATATTTGAGATTCAATATTTTTGTACACATAAAAATCAAAACAACATTAGTAGGAACAGTATGTACAGGTCAGTAATCCCCTAGATGGCGCTAACACCTAGACATATAAGTTAACTACCACAGCCGTGCATTAGTCTTTAGTCTAGAGGTTGACATAAGTCCAGAGCAGTTTAATGTGTTACAATGTTCGTCTTATATTATCGATTGGTTGTCGATTATGGATGTGTTTGAGTCTATTTGAAATGATACACGACGGTCTACTATATACAACCAACCACTGTCACACACAGATACAAATATACAGTACTATATACAGCCAACCAGTGCCACACACAGATACAAATATACAGTACTATATACAACCAACCAGTGCCACACACAGATACAAATATACAGTACTATATACAGCCAACCACTGCCACAAGCAGATACAAATATACATTACTATATACAGCCAACCACTGTCACACACGGATACAAATATACAGTACTATATACAGCCAACCACTGTCACACACAGATACAAATATACAGTACTATATACAGCCAACCACTGCCACACACAGATACAAATATACAGTACTATATACAGCCAACCACTGTCACACACAGATACAAATATACAGTACTATATACAGCCAACCACTGTCACACACAGATACAAATATACAGTACTATATACAGCCAACCACTGTCACACACCCCCCTTCCAGATACAAATATACAGTACTATACCATACAGTCCACATAACTAGAGCTAAATATGATGTACATCATGTGGTCCTCATATTAGTGGCCTGTCTAACGCTAGCTGAACGGACCCTTGCCGCGTTGGCTAAGCAGGTTTTCCAGCCCCATGCCTAGAAAAGACAAATTTTATTTTAGCTTCTAGTGATAAAACATCCAATAAACACTAGCCCAGCCATAGGCTGCCCCAGTATTTTTACTTTCAAGATCTTCAGCAATTCATATTTATCATGATATTAACAACAATTTAACCAATACGTGACTGCATATTTATCCATAGATCATTAACAACAATTTAAGCAACTCTGCATGTTGCATATTTATCCATAAGTCATTTAACAACCTTTAATTCATACTCTACCATGTTGCATATTTACCCATAGGAGTCATTTAACAGCAATTTAAACAACTCTGCATGTTGCATATTTATCCATAAGGTCATTTATGCCTTTCATTCCTTTCTTTCTGTCCCTGATTGCATACTACCCACCTATAGAAATCATTATTAACTAACAATTTATCCTTTCTTTCTGAAACTGCATGTTTATCCATAAGTCAATCATTAACAACAACCTTTAAACAGCTCTGCGAGAAAGATTACATATTTATCCATCAAGTCATTTAACAGCAATTCATTCCCTATATTGTAATAACCCCATCCTAAATCTATAAAATAAATAATACACAGACTCTACAAGTTGCATAATTATCTGATCATTAACAACTAATTTAAACAAAGCATTGCATTTGAGGGAAAATAAATGTATGCCTTGGATAAACCTCAAAAATAGATCTTCTGTTTGAAGACTTACTCTGTCATCGTTGATTATTTTGTACTGTTTGTTCTATTTACCTCAAAATGTTCAGATCCAATTCATATTTATAGGAGACAAATGTAAAATGAGTTTGCAATAAAAAACATTGTTATTATTGTTTACTAAAAGCTATACTTTTATACCCTATAAATAATCCAGAAAAATGAGGACAATGGATGTCCTAGGTAACTGATAATGCAGATTTCAAACTTTTTAAAAAAATAAATTGTATTGGGTATTGAACAGAGCCTCGGGTTACCAGCGAGTGCAAATTTTAAAGAGAAAGTTTAACGTTGGAGTCGAATATAGTCGCGTCTCTTGGTACAAGCGAAATTACCCTACACCTTATCTACAGACGGTGCGAGAGGAACAGTCCTCCGATGATGAAGAACAATCATCAATCGTGAGGAGCAGTCGTCCAGATGAAAGGAGCCAATTAATGAATTTCAACAGCCATGATTATCGAAAATCAAGCTAGCAGACGATGAAGACTACATGACGAACCATCATCCAGACAAACGTGTTGGTAAAGAAGGCAGTAAACGTGATGGGTGATAACGCAGTAGCCCACTACAGAAAAACTAATGATTCAGAATAGCAAAAAAAAAAAGTAGTCTGACTTTCCAGGATCATTTTCTAGATAAGAAAGACAGACTCAATCTGTTATTTTACATATTATCTATTTGGCTATGTTCTGTCTCTTTATTTTAATTCCTTGAAGTTCACGTATTCCTGGCGTTTTGCCAGATAAAGCTACTAGAACGTTAAGAAAAATCCAAAGGAACGGATTGTGTTTATCTCATTGGTTTAAAACTCTGAGGTTACGAAGGGGTTCTATTGTTTATCCTCGTTGGTTTAAACTCTGAGGTTACGAGGAGTTCTGTGTTTAACTCTATTGGTTTCAAAACTCTGAGGTTACAGAAGGTTACCTGTGTTTATCTCATTGGTTCAAACTCTGAGGTTCTGAAGGTTCATCATTATCTCTTGGTTTAAACTCTATTCTGGAAGGTTCTACAACCACAACAACTGTGATTCCTTAGCTCGGGCCAGTGTACCCACCTGTGCCACTGGTTAAAGAAATCTCTTTCCTACAAAACAATAAATTCATTTCAAAATAACACATTATTTAGATTCCTCTCATTGTAGTACTTCTGTGATAGTCAACAGAGTGAACACGATGACGCAGTAGAGGACAATGATGTACGAAACCGAGCAAGAAGATGGCCGTGATATTGTTGTCTCGTATCAATGTCAAAAAAAATATGTAGACTCTTGAGATTACCCATACCGGCCTGTGTATTACTTGATTTTATAAACAGAATTTTAAGAGTTGAACAATGTTGAGATCAACTAACAATATTGTGGGACTACAGGTCAGGGTTCCCTCTGCGTTTTGTCATGGCTCCCCTCTGCTATTTGTTCTACTTAATAATGATAGTACCTACCCCCTTCCTGTTGCCTGACACCGTGGACAGAGCTAACAACTCAAAATAAAAAGTTGCTGATTACGAATGTGGGCACAAAAATGCATCTATGAAAATATGACGTTATTCATTATTATCGGATAGTTCACTGTACCTTGTACATCACATTGATAACAAATTTATTTGCGAAATTCATAGCTCGTATTATATGTTCCTGAGGTATTTTCTCCAACTTTATATAACATGAAAATATCGGTTGAAAAGATAACCGTTATATAACAAAAAAAATATCCGGATTAAAAGATAATGGTTAAGAAAAAAATCGGTTAATAGCTTTTTCGACAAAAAAAAGAGATTAGATTTTCATTTTTGATTTTTGCTGTAAACCTCATTTCTAATTGTGTAAATAATAAATAAAAAAATACTAATCTTGCACGAAAGCCATATCATTAAATAATAATCAATTAAAATTGCGTAGTCCTAGAAATTTGAGTATAATTCTCGGGGAAATCACATCATTTCGTGCTATAAGGAAGACCATTTGTAAATGCATCGGTTGTTTCCTATATATATATATATATATCACTTCCATGATTTGTGTTCTTATACTGCATGTAGCAGCTACCCATCTGACCACTTGCCACTCGCTAGCTATATATTAGGATGTCCCA
>JAGDYQ010000003.1:14313061-14378105 GCA_021962125.1 Bulinus truncatus | reverse complement strand
CTATCAATACTACAATAAACTACTTTGATGTAATGCACACGCACACACACACACACAAACAAAAACACACAACAACAACTATAGAACGAACAATAACTCTTGTTAGACTAAAACTTCAAAATGTCTATGTTACCTGGACTAGAGCCGCTCTTATGCCTAAGGCAGAGACACTATCGGGTTTCTGGGCGTCCTAGGCAATTGATTCCCTGATATATATATTTATATACTTAAATATAAATGATGATAATAATAATATTAATACTAATCGTTTATAATTATTTTTTGTATCAGTTTGCCGATGCCTAAGAACTGCTCAGCCAATTTAAGTCTTTTTTTTTTTGTTTGTTTGTTTAATGGGACAAAACTTTATACTCACGTAGTCCTCCCTCCCTTGTCTATTTGCAATACTTTACATCTCATACAATCAGCAAACATCCAACAACATACTTAGAGCATACTTAATACGTCACCCGGTGAAGAAAGTTTGTGACTTGGGACTGGGAGCTCGAAATTCAGACACACTGGTCGACAACCAAGATAATTTTATTTATAACTTCTTTGGATTTGTTTTAATAAAGTTATAATAGTCAAATTTAAGGTAATACACACCCCTTTTTTTTATTCCTGATCTTATTAGAGTCGCTTCAATAAGTAAGACATGGTGAAAGTTTGGTCTGCTTTTCTGATTTCCATGGAAACTATGATAATCGTTGGGAAGCGATTTATAAACCAATTTTAGCTTTCTTAGTAATTTGAGATTATTAAGATTCGTTTTAAAATTAACAGTAGTTGTAAAAGCACCCACCTTTCTACATTGAGATATTTTAATAGCTTGGATAGGTTGAAAGTTTTGACTTTTTTTTTTCAAGAATCCATACAGCTATAAATACATTTGTTTGCAAACTTTTCATTGAAACTTGACAAGGAAACGTAAACTTAGAATGTGAACTGTTAATGTCGAATCGGCTAGATTTTACTCCTGTATCTTTGATAGTTGTGGAGTCTTAATATTTTGAAGTTCATGGTGCATAAAAATGAAGAAATTGAGAAAATCACTTTTAAAAATATATATCGAATTTTTCAGTAATTTAAGTGCTAAAAACTCTTTGATTTTACTTCAAAATATTTATTAAATAAACTCAAGTTTGACTCACACACGTATGTAAGTAAACAGCAAGCTTTTGCTAAATATTTGTCATGAGGGGAAAAAATTGATTCTTTTAATGTTACGGAAGCTCACTTTAAATATACCAAGAATGTTTTATCTATTAAAAAAACACACACAATTATAAATACAGCACAGATTGAATACTTACAGTAACATACCTCAAGGAGATGTCTTTAGTTCTCACTGTGGTATCCATGAGATCACGCTAGTATGGATTTACGGTATTAATCAGATGTTGTTTTTAAAAAAAAAAAAACTATTTTGAGATACTCTTTAGTGTACTCTCAGTGGATAGCTGTTGGATGCAGTAAACGCACAGAGTTCGCTCCCTGAGTTCAACTCACAGTTGGAACACGGCCACCTTGACATACTCAGTTTAGATGACCGTGGATGGATGCAGTTCACCACAGACAGTTCAGTCCTTGAGTTGCATTAATATTTTCAATATGTTTGTAACTTCTTTACATAATATAGATTAAAAAGCGTTGATTACACCTAACTTCGCCTTCTTAATTTAATAATTAAAAAAAAAAAACAACAGTAGAAAATAAATGTAGAAAAATTTTCACAAACATCTGTATCCATAGCATCGCCCGGCTATAACGAGTTAATCAATGTGGATGTTAATTGTATAATCTTTACTTTAGATTGGCTGTAAAAATTAATGGTTGTTTATTTGTTCATTTACATGTTTGAAACACATTACAAACACACGTGTATACAACTGTAGATTGACTTCATACCACGTGCACAAGCTACTTTAAATTAATCAAAAAACACAGCATTCTTTTATTTTTAAATGTGTAGCTGTTACTACGGGTATGGCTACTATCGTTATCTTCTTGTAAACCAGGCCTGGGTTCTGTCTAATTTAATCAGTATTTTATAGATATGGTTCTCATACCGTGATCGCACAAAACTAATGATTGGTGAAGTCACATTAAAGTGTTCCACGATAAACAATCCTAGTGATTGGTGAAGTCACTTCCAGTGTTCCAAAGCTAAGTGTTTCACGAATTCATTAAGATTGAGAACCACTGATTTATACTATTCGGAATGGTCTTTATATCTATGGATGTTGGTAATAACAAAGCTATTTAGCATAACATTCGTGCAATAAAACATACACAATACCATAATGTATGACAAGTCCAGTAAGTAGGGGCTATAAGGGAAACAACTTGAGGAGATTAAAAAAAAAAGAAACATATATTGCTGAAAAATCAAGATGAAATTTGTATCATTGTATAATATATTCTCTTAAGTACAATGTTTTTAACTGTACATCTTTTTTTTTTTTTGGTTTATATAAATTTAACCAAATATATGAAATTATTCATGTTGTCCGAACTCACGTGTTATAACGTAAATAGCGATTGGTGGCGCCTGTTGGCAGACACTTAAAATGCCGCCCCCATTCCGATGCTAAAGAATACCTAAATGGTAACTAAAATTAAATTAAATGTCGCCGCGTCAGAGCCCCTCCCCCAACCAGTTACGCCACTCCCCATGTATAGTCATAAAAATAAAAGAGTCAGTTTTTCCCTAGCATGAGATGATTTCGAGCAAGTTTTCTGATTCTGAAAAAAAAAATATTTAACACATTCGTATACAGTGGGTTATCGGGTTACAAATGTCACAGGTCTCGAACAATTCAGGTTTTGAAAAACAACTTCGAAATAGTTGTAGTCGAGAAAGAGAGTATGGCTTAACGCTGTAGACAAACGATCGCATACTAAGTACTTAAAGTACAACTAAAGACATTTAAGGAAGAGCAGTCGTCCGATGATGAGGAGCAGTCGTCCGATGATGAGGAGCAGTCGTCCGATGATGAGGAGCAGTCGTCCGATGATGAGGAGCAGTCGTCCGATGATAAGGAGCAGTCGTCCGATGATGAGGAGCAGTCGTCCGATGATAAGGAGCAGTCGTCCGATGATAAGGAGCAGTCGTCCGATGATGAGGAGCAGCCGTCCGATGATAAGGAGCAGTCGTCCGATGATGAGGAGCAGTCGTCCGATGATGAGGAGCAGTCGTCAGATGATGAGGAGCAGTCGTCCGATGATGAGGAGCAGTCGTCCGATGATGAGGAGCAGTCGTCCGATGATGAGGAGCCAGTAAATGTCTCGACTGCCAGAATTTAAAAAATTGCAGCTACGCCTCTAAGGCCGATATCAATGCTCTTAAGACGAATCTTGTGTTTGTATTATAAACCCTATTTCAATCAATGTTTGTGTGTGTATATGAAGTCCCTGTAAAGAAGTTATTCTCAGACATTAATTGCTTTCTCTGTGTTTGCCTGTTTGTATGTATTACATTTTTTAAAAAAAAAGGAATTACAATGAATTCCATTTTATGGTTTGTTATATTTGCTGGCGGTCGAAGATTTTTGTTTTGTTTGTTTTGACTAACGCATTTTGACCCGTTCATCGTTAATTATCAGACTCCAGGACATCCTGACTTACTTATCGTGTAGTATCAGACTTCACTCCATAATACTGTCAGATTCGTGTTGCCTTTTTTTAACAGTGGCTCTCACACTGTGCACTCATAAGAGACTCTATGTTGCCTTTTTTAACGGTGGCTCTCACACTGTGCACTCATAAGAGACTCTAGGCCTTATCCGAGAAACTAGAGATGACTAAATAATTGTATTCCTTAAACACGGGGAGAATGGAGGCGGGGTGTACATCGTGCGAACTGTGACCCGCTCCCTGTTATTAGACCTTTTTTTTCATGGCCATGGTGGGGATAATAAAAAAAACACCCATCAGTGGTTTCTGACATATAAGAGATAAACAGTATCTTTGTATAAAGAACTTGAAATGAAATTCAAAAAATCTTTGTATAAGGAACTTGAAATTCAAAAAATCTTTGTATGAGGAACTTGAAATGAAATTCAAAAAATCTTTGTATAAGGGACTTGAAATGAAATTCATTAAACATCATTAACTTGCAAAACAACAGGGTCAGGCCTTCGAGAACGATTCATCAGAATGACTCAGTATAAAACAACAGGGTCAGGCCTTAGAATGGCTCAGTGTAAAACAACAGGGTCAGGCCTTAGAATGGCTCAGTGTAAAACAACAGGGTCAGGCCTTAGAATGGCTCAGTGTAAAACAACAGGCTCAGGCCTTAGAATGGCTCAGTGTAAAACAACAGGGTCAGGCCTTAGAATGGCTCAGTGTAAAACAACAGGTTCAGGCCTTAAAATGGCTCAGTGTAAAACAACAGGCTCAGGCCTTAGAATGGCTCATTGTGTACAATAGTTTCGGAGTAAATTAAACTGCAAGGATAATCTTTCATTCTGGGTGCGCCGCCCCCCCCCTCGTATCACACAAATTTGTTTCCATCTATTTGCATATGAGCCTGATCTTTATTCTGTGTTTTAGTACTTGATGATAATAGGTTTTATTGGCTGGATAAAACATTTTCTGAAACGTATTTAGTTATCTTTAAATTGTCTTATTCCATTAAAAAAATCTTACTGCACTATATAGTCGAGTAATGACGGGTGGGGAGAAAGTTTATGACCAGTTGTTTCTAGCCTTGCACTGGAATCATTAGTCATTATTTAGGACCCCGTATTGCAGAATTCTAGAAAAAAAAACCCAGAATAAATAAACAATGCTAAGTCTATAAATGTGCGATTCTTTGGCTGAACTACATTCAACCCGTGGACGAACCTGATTTATTCTATTTTAGTTTTTATCAGAACTTGTACTGGCTTACTCATGTTAATGAGTATAACTGACCGCATATTTCTCTTGTAACTTTATCATATCATATAACTTAAGACCGAGTCCTACGTTAAAATGAGATGATATGCTCGTGTTTTTTTTTTGAGTCCTGTTGTTTCTCTCATCAAGGCACACCAGTTATAGGACATAGTCTTCTGGAATTTCAACTTGAAATTTTCGGACAGTGATTGCATGAATTGTACGGTACTGCCAAGCTTATCTCGACCTCAGTGGCGTACCTGGGGGGGGGGGCGGTGGGTGCGGTCCGCACCGGGCGGCACTTTTTATTACTTTTTAGGGGGCGGCAAAAATGTACAGATTAAATTGAAATACCTAAATGAGAGGGCGGCAAAATCGTCTTCCGCCCACACTACGCCGCTGCTCGACCTTTTTAGACTACTTTCATGGTCGATTCAAAACATTCTCTTAAGGGCCCCAACCTCATTGATCATTTGCATTGATCTTTTTACTGGTTGCCAAATCACGTCAGTTCTCCCATGGGTGGCCCAAGTAGTGTTAAGGTGACCCTGGTAGTGTCCATCATGTAACTGCCGCAGGAGTGAATAAGGGTTTAATATTTAGATCAAGAAGGGAAAGAAAATTACGGTTTGAACAAATATCGTTTTCTACGTAAGAGCTTTCATATCGGCTGTTTTTTGTGACTTTTCATGATTTCAGTAAGTTACTTCAGACTGAAGCAGCACACAAAGGAACACTAGACCAACTACTGAACATGGGGAAATCCTGAAAATCAAAACAAATATCGTGTGTCCTTTTTTTTTTTTTTGACTTTGTTTCTACATTTAGGCCCAGGTTTAGATATTAAGAAGGGACCTATGTAATTATATTACGAGGATATGTTCGAGACCGAGTGACCTATGAAGTGTATATGTATAAATGAGATACGACGAAATATATATTTATAGATAGGCTACATATTTCGTCGCATCTCATTTATACAGTACACCATTGAATGGGCTGGGATGGTTAAGACACAGTGACCAGACGACCCATTTACCTAAGACAAGTCACTAAATGACACCAATCGTCTTGGCGTCCAGAATAAGTCAGCAAATGTCCTAGGAATGTCCCGATCTGTCCGTTTTACGGATAAACTGTGTATATTTTCCTGCCTTTGATATTAAGCCATCCTTTTTGTCTACCGTTTCTTCTTTTAATGTTCTATTTTATGTTTAAGAAGTGGCTACGGTAACATCAAGTGCCATTATATTAGGGTTAGCGGGAGTACTCATTTTTTTTCGGGTACCGGCAATTATATTAGGGTTAGGAAAAGGGTTAGGGATAGGGGTAGGGGTAGGGGTAGGGGTAGGGATAGGGTTAGGGATAGGGATAGGGTTAGGGTTAGGGATAGGGTAAGGGTGTGGAGCAATATCTATTGATGTAACCCGGAAAAAAATACGAACTCCATCTTGATGTTACCGTAGCCACTGCGTTATGTTTATTAGAAATAAAAGTACAGCGTTCATAAAAATAGGATTACAGAACACTACAAAAAAGTATTGGCCCTTACATATGAGTAAAGAATCAAACATTTTTCTTGGATGTCTTCTACCAGTGGCGTAGTGGGGGGGAAGGTGGGCATGATCCCCCGGGCGCTACTCACAAAGGGACGCCAAATGATATATTTTACATTTAATATTATATGGTTTTCAAATGGGGGGAGGGACGCTTAAAAGGTTTTGTACCCCGGGCGCGAGTGAATCTCGCTACGCAAAAGTCTTCCACCATTTTTAGAGCATTTTCGAAAAAAAATGCTCTATTGTCCCCGTTTTGTCTGTCTGTCCGTCATCACTATAGATCTCAACAACCATAAGTCCTAGACCCATGATGTATATATCATTTTGTAGGTCTTGGCCTGCCAAGAAATGACTTTTTTCCATTTCGCGATCTGGTCTCTGAGGGCCGTAAAAGGGGCCTTATAAAGTACCGTTTTTTACTATATAAGCTATATTAATAATGGAGCGCCCTATATCTCAGCAACCATAAGTCCTAGACCCATGATGTATATATCATTTTGTAGGTCTTGGCCTGCCATGTGTACATCAAAAGTTCATTTCGCGATAGGACCTCTGAGGGCCGGGCTTCAGGGCTCCTAAGGGGCTTATATATTATATATATGGCCCCATTCTACACCTTGTACGTTCAATAACCCATTCATTTGGTGCGAAATACTGCAGCACGTAGTTTCACCAAGATTTATTAAGAAAATCGTCAAATGAAATAGTAAGCTTGTGTTCTGAGTTTAATTGAAAGTATCAGAGCTATGCAACAATTGACGGAGTTTTCGGACGATTAAATGACTATAATTTCGAATGTTTTCAATTATGAGTCCTATTTCAGTAACCACAAACCACTTGTAGTTAGATTTAAGAGAAAATAATTTTTTTTTCAAATATAAAGAAACGTCTTTATAATATTTTTTTACAGATATATGCATTACATAATTGAATTTATAAACATTTCCAAAATTTACAAATATTATTGAAAGCTAACAAACGTACTGATACATAACAAGAAAATGCGCTAACACGTCCTGTGTCCAGAATGGAACAGGCTTAATTGCTTGTTTTTTCTTTTAATTATCAAAATACCCCCATACTTTTCAACTACGATAAGAAGAATGTATCCACCGCTTCTTCTAATAAATGTCAAACTTTAGGATTACCGTACTTCCTTAAATTGTACGGACAGTTTTTATTTTCGTCCCCTTGTCCATTTAGAAATTTGATCCGTACTTATTACTTCTAAGGTTTACCTGTTTATTTTCATTTGTCTTTTCATGACGCACAAGTCAGAGACATCAACAGTAGAAAACATTTCTCGTTAACCAAATCATCAGTGTACAGCACAAAATGCCACAAGTGATAGAAAACGTTATTTTTTTGTGTTGTATTTGCAGGCCAAACATTCCTGCAGTGTTCATGTGTTAACCTTGAAATTATTTTTTTTTGCATATTTTCTTTGGTGACGTTGAAAGTGTTCCCATGATCACTTAAGTAAATGAATTCTTTCCCTGGAAAAATTGTTGATAGCAAAATCTTTGATGAGGTAACTTATTTTTAAGACCTGAAAAAATGAACCTTACATCATGATGTTCATTAAAAAAGGGGGAGAATATTTCAATTGGTCAAAATGAATAATAAATATGCAAATACATTATAATGCTACAGTTAGTATGAAGTCTCCCGGGCACAAATGATTCCATTGTGCTAGCTTTCTCCAAACTGTTATTTACACCCATACTTTCTACCACCCTACCTCGTGTAATATGTAGACCATCGACTATATCCCCTCACCTACCACCATCGACTATATCCCCTCACCTGATAATACCATCGACTATATCCCCTTACCTGATGATACCATCGACTATATCCCCTTACCTGATGATACCATCGACTATATCCCCTTACCTGATGATACCATCGACTATATCCCCTCACCTGATGATACCATCGACTATATCCCCTATCCTGATGAGAGCATCGACTATATCCCCTCACCTGATAATACCATCGACTATATCCCCTATCCTGATGAGAGCATCGACTATATCCCTTCACCTGATAATACCATCGACTATATCCCCTATCCTGATGAGAGCATCGACTATATCCCCACACCTGATAATACCATCGACTATATCCCCATACCTGATAATACCATCGACTATATCCCCTCACCTGATAATACCATCGACTATATCCCCTCACCTGATAATACCATCGACTATATCCCCTCACCTGATAATACCATCGACTATATCCCCGCACCTGATAATACCATCGACTATATCCCCTATCCTGATGAGAGCATCGACTATATCCCCTCACCAGATAATACCATCGACTATATCCTCTCACCTGATAATACCATCGACTATATCCCTCACCTGATAATACCATCGACTATATCCCTTCACCTGATAATACCATCGACTATATCCCCGCACCTGATAATACCATCGACTATATCCCCTATCCTGATGAGAGCATCGACTATATCCCCTCACCAGATAATACCATCGACTATATCCTCTCACCTGATAATACCATCGACTATATCCCTCACCTGATAATACCATCGACTATATCCCCTCACCTGATAATACCATCGACTATATCCCCGCACCTGATAATACCATCGACTATATCCCCGCACCTGATAATACCATCGACTATATCCCCTATCCTGATGAGAGCATCGACTATATCCCCTCACCAGATAATACCATCGACTATATCCTCTCACCTGATAATACCATCGACTATATCCCCTCACCTGATAATACCATCGACTATATCCCTTCACCTGATAATACCATCGACTATATCCCCGCACCTGATAATACCATCGACTATATCCCCTATCCTGATGAGAGCATCGACTATATCCCCTCACCAGATAATACCATCGACTATATCCTCTCACCTGATAATACCATCGACTATATCCCTCACCTGATAATACCATCGACTATATCCCCTATCCTGATGAGAGCATCGACTATATCCCCTCACCTGATAATACCATCGACTATATCCCCATACCTGATAATACCATCGACTATATCCCCTATCCTGATGAGAGCATCGACTATATCCCCTCACCTGATAATACCATCGACTATATCCCCGCACCTGATAATACCATCGACTATATCCCCTATCCTGATGAGAGCATCGACTATATCCCCTCACCTGATAATACCATCGACTATATCCCCGCACCTGATAATACCATCGACTGTATCCCCTATCCTGATGAGAGCATCGACTATATCCCCTCACCAGATAATACCATCGACTATATCCCCTCTGGAAGCTCCTTCAACACTACGGAATCCCACCAAAGATAGTTAACATCATAAAGAATTCGTACAGGGGTATGTCATGCAGAGTAATCCACGGAGGACAGCTCACAAAAAGCTTCCAGGTGCGAACTGGAGTCAGACAAGGATGCTTGTTGTCACCATTCCTTTTCCTTCTTGCAATCGACTGGATCATGAAAAAATCCACCAGAGAACGAAGAAATGGAATCTAGTGGACATTATTGAGCCAGCTTGACGACCTAGACTTCGCAGACGATCTTGCGCTCCTTTCCCACAGCCACCAACAGATGCAGGAGAAGACAGATAAAGTCTCAGCCGCAGCGCTCGAGGTTGGCCTCAATATAAACCAAGACAAAACCAAGATCTTAAAAATAAACTCCACCAGCACAAATCCCGTCACCCTACAAGGAAGACAGCTGGAAGAGGTGCAGTCCTTCGTTTACTTGGGGAGTGTTATAGATCAGCAGGGTGGCACAGAGGCAGATGTCAAATCGAGAATTGGTAAAGCCCGAGCCACTTTCATGCAGCTAAAGAATGTCTGGTCCTCCAGAGAGTTGTCCTTAGACATCAAGATTAGACTCTATAACACCAATGTGAAATCAGTCCTGCTGTAAGCAGAAACGTGGAAGATGTCTAAGACTACACTAAGGAAAGTCCAAACATTTACAAACAGCTGCCTCAGAAGAATCCTCCAAATTCGCTGGCCAGACACCATCAGCAATGTCAGCCTTTTGGAAAAGACCTGCCAACTCTCAGCTGAAGAAGAGATCAGAAAGAGGCGATGGGGCTGGATAGGACACACCTTACGCAAACCAGCAGCCAGTATCACAAGGCAGGCACTGAGGTGGAACCCCCAAGGTAAACGGAAGAGAGGTCGCCCAAGAAATACCTGGCGTCGAAACCTGGAAGCGGACACCATCAAGATGGGACACAACTGGAACCAGCTGGAGAAGATAGCAAAGGACAGAGGACTCTGGAGAACTGTTGTTGGTGGCCTATACCCTGCCATGGGTGAAGGGCAATGATGATGATATCCCCTCACCAGATAATACCATCGACTATATCCTCTCACCTGATAATACCATCGACTATATCCTCTCACCTGACAATACAGCCTGCATAGGCCTACTGTCTGACCTAGTTTAATAGAATTAATTGGACTGTGTAGGTGTTAAAAAATGGAATAAATAATGGAGGTTTCAGTGATTAAAGAAAGTTGTTTTTATTACGAAAGATAGACAAGAATATACCCCCTTTTGGTATGCCCTGTAACCCCATCACCTGTCTTTATTGTCCAGATCCTGTTGTAGTTCATATGCTTTTAATGTTGGGTTTATGACTGGACCTATTACTGTTTGACATAAACATTATATTTTGCAATGAATAAATAAAGTATTAAATCTACTTGCATCAAACTAAGGTTTACCTGCACTTAAAAAAACAACAACACATGTATGCATGTATAACAAGTTTTATTGATGCATTAAAAAATGACAAAGGTTAAAATATATATAATGTTAAATAGTTGAAAAGTTGATAAAAAAATTAAAAAATCAACACAAAATTTAATCAGATGATTCATTTCTCAGCATCAGAAAAAATAAATTGTTTATACCTATGATTTATAAAAAATATTAAACAACTATTAAAGAATATAATCACTCTTATTCTATTAGTACAAAAGTAAAAAAACATAACTTTTAAATGTTAAAAAAAATAGAAAGAAAATGTAAAAATTTACAGAAAGTTTGTCTTTCATTGTAAAATTATGAGAATAAAAAAAATACACTTAATTTCTTGATTCTAGAAATGTCCAGCATTATACGATTAGATATTGTAATAGTTTATCCATGCTAATAAATTATACTAGAATATTGTCAATACCAACAAATCAAAATATCTGATGAAAGACTGGTGACCAACAAATTTAATGCTGATATGACAATAACAACAAAAGACTTGCCAAGTTGCCTTTCCAGCTGTTTTATACTTGGTGAACTGCTGTGCAAAATGCATTAAAAGTAGCTAGATACCCAGAAGTATAATCACAAAAGATTTCATTTTTTTCTTACTTTACCGAGCATAAAATATACTGAGACTGAAATGCTTACCATTCATGTACAGTTTGTACATGTAATTAGTTTTTTTTGTTGCCATAGCTCAGTAAAATCTAATTATTATTTTGGCGTCAGGAATGCATTGAATCACAAACTATTTCAATTATTGAATTTATATAAGCCATTGAAATTTTCATACTTTAACTTAAATGAAATATTGACAAGATTTTTGGACTAAATAAAATCATTATAAATTTGACAGTTTACTGATCAATCCGTTGCAAAATAAAGAATACATATACTCACTTTTTTTTTCATTTTCACTACATATCAGTCATGAAACAATTTTCATCATAACTTAAATATAATCCTAAATAGGAAAAAAATAGTGACATAAAAACTATGTAAAATTTTGTTAATAAAATGCTAGACTTGCCTGGTGGGACAAAACTAGAAAATGTTTGCAAATAAATTAATTAAAAAAATAGTTCATCTTCTTATCCTAGTACTCATTTAGCTAAACAATGATTTAAATAAGTGTACTGATACCTAAAAACTGGTTCTAACTGCAACCTCTTTTTTTCCAATGAATGTATAGTGGTAGATTTCATATAATAAATTTTTCTTCACCCTACTTTAAGTCCAAAATAGAAAATAAATTTTGTCTGGCAAGCTTGGAATATCAAGGGAAGAAGAAAAAAACTGAAAATAAAAAATGACGCATTTACCTAAGAACCTACTCACAGCTTGTTGATATGATCAGATAGAACAAAACTCATTGTGCCAGACAATGTGTAAAGCTGGGTCTATGGAGGATAAAAAAATACTAGGACAATTTTTCACCCTTCTTCATCCAGCTAAAAGTCCAACAAGTCAATCCATGTGATAATCCAGTTAAGACCAGCAGGAAGATATTCAGAAGCATGACTATCACGTAATGACTTATGGTAGTTCCAATATCCAACCAGCTGCCATAGTCTTTGACCAGAAAGAAAAAATGCTGAAAAAATAAATAAATAAATCATAATGTCCTATCCCTTATGATTATTCCATTATTTAATTATTGTGTTATTTCCTTATTTGGTATGTTAAGTGCTTGTGACCTGGTTTTAGTAAGGTCAAGCATGTATTAATACGAATGATGAAATAGTGTCATTCACCCAAGCAATAACCATCTTGGGTTTGGCGCGAATCACCCACGCAGTAAGTAACCTTCTACTTCAGTATGGCGAGGGGTCTGCCTACGCACTGACCTCTGTGGTCTTGGCGGGAAAGAATGACGTAATATGAGGGGATGAACTACCTATCAGAAGGGGAAGAGATAATGGTCAGAAGTGCGGTGACCAGTAGGTGCGGTGACCAGTAGGTGCGGTGACCAGTAGGTGCGGTGACCAGTAGGTGCGGTGACCAGTAACAGAGCAGTGAAAAGTAATGTTTGTTAGAAAGTCGTGTAGTGAGTTATAAGTTATACAGAGTATATACATGTGGACTAATATATTCGTACATATTATAATAAGTTTGTGATTTATTGGCTCATCTCCTCAAGTGTTTATACATTATTCAATTGGATTCTCATTTGTAAATATCATGTATTAAAGTTCAGTTGTTAATTCTCTTATACTACAAGGAATTGTGTCGTCTTATTATAGTTGGAACGCAAGTGGGATATGACACAAAAGATGTTGATGTAACTAAAAAAGTACAGCAGACTACTCTTCCTAATCTGGTGAAAGGGCGTGGAAAATATGCTGGGGTTTTACATTTACTAGGTTTCTCCCTTCCGCTAGCCATTTTTAAAAAGACCCTGCAAGATGAGATTTTATTTTTAAGTTTTATAATGTAATTAGTAGAAATATGCATGTATTTATGCCCTAAAAAAACTGAAATATGCCCTTAAAAAGGAATAAAAATAAGCAGTCACTAAATATTATAATCATTTTGGAATACAAGAACTGTAGATATTTACTGGCTTTAAACATATATGGGGCAGCATCGCTAACAAATATAAAGACATTCTGTCGATCTATTTAATTTAGCCCAAACCATTCAAAACAACACAAATTGAAAACAATTTTATTTCCAATCCCTCTTATATGAAAAGAAAAAAATCTCCCCAGTTTTCTCATTTTAGAGGGGCACACACACAATAGGCTCCACATATTCACCCTCTAAAAAAAAAAAAAAAGATTAAAAAATATGACCTAAAAATATTCTTTTATGGCATATTTTAAAGAAATAGGACAAAAAGTCCTAAAACAGTTGAAATATGATTTAATGAAACTAAAATTTCCCCCATATTTTTTACATAAAAAGCAAAATATTATAAAAAATATAAAAAAAACACATAATACAATATTGAGTTTATTATTTTAAAAAAAAAAAGCCAAGTAATTAAAAATGCAGGAGGTCCAAAATTAAAAATAAATGTGCACATCTAAAGATAAATTTATAATGTCTTAATTTCAGACAAAATAAAATCATGTACAATTAACATTTTGAATACACAAATCTTTAAAATGAAACAAACATTAAATTTAAGTTGAGACATAATTCTTTAAAAAAAAAAAAAAAGTCAAAATATACACTATAAATGATTACAAACTGCAGTTTTTAGTTTTTGAAAACATAGCAAACCCTGTTTAAAATGCCTAGGCGAAGTAATTTTTTCCCCATTTTAATATGGAGAAAATTTTCTTTTCCACTTAGTCTGGATACAAGAGAAATGAGAGTTTACTGCACCAGAATACATCTATTTATAAAAAAAAACTGTCTCTCTTTTTTCTGTAAACAATAAAAAGTATATATTCAAATGCCAAAGCAATTACTTACCAGCCCCATGAAATCAGACATAATTAAAACTATGAGAAATAAAGATCTCAGTGGAGTTAAAGTTATCACATGGATGGCACGGAAAGCACAAGTCACTGCCAAAAACGGAATCAAAATCTGAAATATTAAAAAAAGATTGAAGAAAAAATTTTTTTACAAGAATGATATATTCAAAATATGGTCAGCTATGAACTACTTGTTACAAGAATAATCTAAATATGGTCACCTATGAACTACTGGTTACAAGAATAATTTAAATATGGTCACCTATGAACTACTTGTTACAAGAATAATCTAAATATGGGCAGCTATGAACTACTTGTTACAAGAATAATCTAAATATGGGCAGCTATTAACTACTGGTTACAAGAATAATCTAAATATGGGCACATATTAGCTACTTTTATTCACTACAGGTATACAAAAAATGAATTTTAATTTCAAAAATTTCTCTCAAGAGAAAGCAGACAAATAACTACTACATGTATGTGCATCATTTAATACTCATGTGTTATTTATTTTATGTTAGGGAAATCAAAAGAAATTTACGAAAATGAGTTGTTTACTAGCATGTGACCAAGAATTTATTCTAGCTAATGATCTAGCCATTAAATGTTTAGAAGCTGTTAGTGTATTAAAAGAAATGGGGGAAAATAAAAAATGTGCAGTTCTTACTTTGAAAATCATCAGAGATCCCATAAGAAATGGGCTGAAAACTGTCAAAAAACAATAAACAGAAGCAGGATCAAAACTGAAAGTATACAAATAAATAAATTTGTATAGCTGGATGTGATGAACTGAAGCTTAAAAAAAAAGGTTTTCATAATGAGAAAACACAAAACTAATACAAGTATCATTAAATCCAGTGGCATCGATAAGAACTTGGGACATTACAGCGTTTGAGAAGGGCTCTCTTAAAATAATGATTTTCAGAGTCTTGGGGGACCTCCCACTATTCATATCAGCTAAGATTAAATCTTTTAAAATTTTAAAAAAAATAAAAATTTTAAAAAAAAAATAAATAATTTTTTAAAAGAAGATAGGATTCCCCCCAACGCCCCAAATAAAGAGGGATTATAGAAGAAAAAAAAAGAGAGAAAAGAATTTTTTTATTTTTTTTTTAAAGAAAAAGAAGAAATTTTTTTGGGTTCCTTTTTTTTTTTAAAATATTAAAAAGAAAGGAGAAAAAAAGGAAGGAAGAGAAAGAAGAATTTTTTATATTAAAAAAAAGTATTTTTATAGAAAAAGATTTTATATGATTATTGTTTATTATAAATAATTTTATTATTATTATTTAAAAAAGTTTTTTTAATAATAAAAGGATTTTTAATTAATATAAATTGTTTTTTTTAAATAAAAAAAAAAAAGAAACCACTGTCGCCATCCCTGACACTTATTAATTTATTTCTGTTCATTTAGGCTGATGTACATTTCACTAAAAAAAACAAGAATGACTTTTGAAGAATATATGCTATGTACATGGCTCATCAAGTAAAACAGTAATATTAATAATAGGCAAACCTGTTGATGCTTGCTATGTTGCCAGTACCGAAAAATGCAGTCAGCATGAAGAAAATCTGAATAGTAATTCAGGAAAAAAAGGAATACAATAATATCTTTATAAGCTCAATCTTTTCACATTTTTTTTATTCTTACAAATAAGGACAATACATTGCTTACAAATAATTTTTCTGATCATTCATTAAAAAATAATAACACATAGTAAGGATACAAAGAAGAAAGCTCTTCTCAAGTCTGCCAATTCCAAATATCTTGAAAATGTGGGAGATGCAAGGTTCTCCTTGACTAGCCCATCATCTTTAAAGTCAATTTGTTCAAAATGCTGAAAATAAAATTTAGTTTATTATAAATTAGAAGAAAAAAAATAGTCTTGTGCACTATAACTTTGTAAATTTATTAATTAAGGCAGAGATTTGAAAAATACAAACTCACAGGCTGTGTAGATCTTTCAGATGCTTCAAATTCCAACTGTAGCCAAAAATATAGAAGTGATGAAACAGACAACAGAAAAAGTCCTTCATATCTAATGTTTGTTAAAAAAGCATTTTTTTTAATTTGTTTTTCTAATTTTATCAACTTGCCAAATTTATAAAGTTTTCAATGGAACAGTGTTCTGTTAAGTCATAAAGGATACGTAATACTGAGCAGAAGATAAGGTGCAAAAAATGACAGGCTGAGAGAAAACAATCGATAATAAAGTGTAGTTGGACTCAACATTGACAGAAGCAGAGAGCAGCCTAGAAAAAGGATAAGAAAAGCTTTAAATTTTTAAATTTTACTTCTGCTATATAAATGTGAAATCATTTATTATTGTTTACTATATGGAATTTTTAATAATGGCACAAATAAGTAAATTCTAAATTATTACAATGTTAAAAAAAAATCCATAAAATCAGCAATAAGGAAAGCAACAATATGTGATAAACTATAATAACTTTACCTAAGATAAACCAGCTACTCAGCTGACATGTCAAAGGTAAGCCTTTGCCACTGATGATACTATCAGATGTAAGCTTAACTATTATTATTGACCAACCAACTAAAGCTAGCTGAAAAATAAAAAAATTTAATTTTCAAACAGCGCAAGAAGTACTTTTCATGCACATATTTCATACATGAGGATATTTTTTTCTGTAACAGAAGCAGTTATAAATAAAAAAAAGATCTTGATATATTGATGTCCAATACTGAAATTTTAACAGACTCCAATACAATTTCTTATAATTCATTGAACTTTGGATATGATTCCAGATTGTAGCATAGAACAAATAGAAAGAAAATTTGCATGATTCAGTTCCAATGAACTAGTTTCAAAAGCAGAAAGAAATTAAAATTCTCTTATCCTAATACCCAAAAAGTTTCTCCAATAGTAATACCCAGAAAGCTCTGAGATTTCTGATTCACAGATTCTGCTGTAACCTTGTATCATTAGCTGATAGATTGATGTTTTGTCAGTGGGCTGTAAGACAATATGAACAGCAATAATTTTTTCTTATAAAAGAGTTTTAATTGAATCAGTTTTTTCTCACTGGGCAGTTACAACATCTTAACAGTTTGAGTACAGAGTTCGATGTTTAGTGAACTGCATTATCCATCATTTAACTCATTTTTGGATGCATTCTGCTGAAATCCAGTTCAGAGCATACATATTAAGTAAAATTATTTTACTATATAGAAACATTTTAATTCTAAAATAATGCTCTTTATAAAAATATTAACACATGGTGGACAATAAAGATCTCTTTGCAATGATATAGAAAAAAAATTGCCAAGGAGTACCCGTTAGTAAAAATGTCTTATTTAAAATAGCTAAATCACAAAAACTTGATGAGCTAGAGGAAAACACAAATTTTAATAAGCATTAAAAAAAGTACGTTTTCAGGACATCATGTATTTTGTTTCTGACAAAGGTGGACAATATTTATATATTTTGTCTACAGCAGAAAAAAAAGAAGTAAATAATTGTGTTTGAGGCGCTCCAAAGACAGATCATTTAATATTATAAAATATATAGAGGAAAATGATTTGTAACTCGAGCGAATGGGAATTCAAACAAGTTCTAGAAACCGATTAAGTTTAGATTAAGAGTTATTACTGTACCTAAGTTCGCATATAACAGATGCCACCCATCTGGTGTATGATGCACTACCGGGAAGGACACTCTTAAAATTCCAAAAAAAAACAATAATTAAGATTATTTTTTTGTAGAAAGGAATGGGAAAAGTAACTCGATTTTTTAAATTTGTAACTATGCCCATTCTTCCAGTGGACTCTTCAAGTAGAAGCAATGGACTATCATAATCAATGATAGGATGTTTGCCACGACAATTTCATTGCAGATATGACATTATAACACACTTTTGGACAACCACTCGCAATAATGAAACAGAAATAACTGGTTTACATGTCTGAGTGTGAAGTGCTTAGGTCTCTAAAATAACTTAAATGCAATGGACCAACAAACATGGTTGCACTCTGAACTCATGATCTAAGTGTTTTACAAAGTGAGTCAAATTTAAGCTAATAATTAATCATAGTTAAGGGTGGAAAACAACCCAAGTTATTTTAAGCGAAAACTAGTTATTAGTGTCAGCATTGTGCAAATGTTGTGGAAGGTCACGAGCTTCATCAAAATGGACAATGTATCACACGATTTTGGTCATATAGTACTGAAAAATAAAGTTTTCCACAAAACATGAAATTAAAGTATTATCTAATATCGGTTGTTTCTAGTAGGATAAAAAAAACAACAACATTTAAACAGTATTCCCAAACAAAAGTATATGCAAAAAGAAATATTTTACTCGGGCCTATATAAAAAAAGTTCCATAAAAAAAAAAACTTACCTGTAAAAGCCACAAGTATCTCAGGGAAGCCTTGACATTTGCAAAAAATCTTGAAACAAAATTTAAGAATTCAATAATAAAAAGTGGAATTTATAATAAAATAAGATAGTAAATACATTTTAAAATGTATATCAGTAATTAAGAAATTAAGAAAGTACATGTACTTAGTTCTCTAGTGCAATGAGCATTAAACGGTTTATACACACATGTTGACAAAATTGACAAGAGAGTGTGACATCAACTTTATTATTGATTTTCATCAATCAAATATATACAATTAAATTTATTAATTATGCTTGCTTTTAACAAGAAAAAGTGCAATACAGTTTTTGTATCTCATTTTAAACCCATTATTGAAAGTTTTTCTTAGAGCTCTGTTCAAAAAAGCTTTGATGAGGATATTTATTTTATAATAGTTTTATTTGACTTGTTCTATCTTTAATTTTGACTTGTTCTATCTTTAATTTTGCCATGTTTTTATTTTTAACTTTAAATCATTTATAATTAACTTATTGAGGATCAAATGATTTTAAACTTTTAACTTTTCTGTTGACATCAAAATATTTTTAATGTAAAACTCAATTAATAAAATTAACAAAAAAAAATTGTTCAGTCTGAATCTAAATACTTTTTTGGTAATGTTTATATAAAGCAAACTATTCATACTACATGTATTTGGTAAAAAATTTACCAATAAAAACTGTCAAAAAAAGCTTTTTTCAAATGTATAAAGCAGAACTTTTTTAGTCTTTCATTTTCACTCTAGGTACACCACTTATATTTACTTAATGTAAGATGTAAGTTAAATTTTAAATATACAATATTTATTTGTTTTTTTTTTTGTTTGTTATTCACACTTTTTAAAAGTTAAAAAAGAGAATAATTTTTATGTTGTTATGTGAAATGGTAAGACTTCACTTGGTTAGTTACTTATTTGAGATTGAAATAGAGAGGGGTGTTTTTTTTTCTTTATTTAAATGAGTATAATTATAAGGGAAAAATTAGATTTTTCAATATGTTTGTGAATATAAATAATATAAAATTTTTTTTAAATTTATTTGTTTTTTAAAAATAAAGGTGAAAAAGCAGGAGCGGAGCTGAGTAGAGTATATTTTATTATGGATTTATAAATATTTTTTTGAACAAACCAAGCTTCCCCCACCGCTACCGTATGCCTCCAAGTTTATCCTATTTATCTACATCAAAGTATAACATCAACAAACCTCATACCTCCACACTTAATAAACAAAAGCAAGTGACATACTAAAATGTATTTGTAATGACAAAAAAACTTACTTGAACATCAAAATTAAACTTATTAAAACTGTGAACAATCCACTAGCCAGTCTGCAGAGTATAAGAGAATATTTGTAAAAACTTCTCAACATTTAAAAAAAAACAGTAGTAACATATTCTGTATTTATAGATTAATCTTATTTTGCAAAACCATGTGAACAGATACAAAACATATTATTACATGACAAGTTATAAAATTCTAGAAAGTTCTACATTATTTTAGATTGGTGGTGTCCAACCTTTTCCACCTAAATATTGTAGAACTGGTCCAGGGAAGTTAATCTGCCATAGAAATATGGGATGTGATCATTTTTAAACATCAAAAAAAAAAAAAAAAAAAAAATACAAAAGTTGTTGATATTAGACATCTTTTGTGAATATCACATTCGCCACATGGCCGCAGGTTGACCCAGGTTTTAGATAGATTTTTTTATGCCTTGGCTTAATAAAATATTGAATAAAAGTGAGTATAAAGTAAAAAAATCAGACATAGTGATACTTGAAAATATAAAAAAAAAAATCTTACACAAGGTGGTACTGTGTATCCTTACTAACTATTGGCAATAAGGGGAAAATAGCAACAAGAAGACTGCTTAAAGTCCAGCCTACTGAACTCAATAGCCTGCCAGGTAATTTTCCATCCCAATAAAATGTGACTACTGGCCAAGTAGACAAAGCTAGTAATCCAACTGACAGCAATTTACGGTAGTAGAAACTAAGAATCTGTGGATGTGAAAAAATGTGTTACTCATACCTTTATTAAATATTTATAGTTTTTTTATTTATAGTTTTTTTTTAAACATAAACATTTTTTGTAGCCTATATCAGTATAAAAAAAAAATTAATGCATTTCTGTGACTTTATTCTAGTACATGTTTGGTGCAAAATGAAAAATAAAAAAGAACTTTGAAATTACACTTACAACAATTTCTAATCCAGCAGCACAAAAGATCAGAGACGTAGTTATATCCCAGATATAGTGATTGTCTACTGTTGTATGGACAGCGTGTGCTAATAGACTCCAACTGTTGGGTTAGTGAAATACAAGTAATACTGATAGTAATATTTTTTTACATAACATACCTTAAATATGCCTTGAATATGACTAAACAACAATAGCTGTAGTAAACATAAAAGTTGGTACAAGCACTAATTACCCTTCAAAAAATTTGTACCACAGCAGTACTGGCAGCAGGCAGTATATGTAACACATGAATGGCAAAGATTGAACTAAAAATAATCAAACATAAATGAAAATTGTATATACTTCATTGTAAAAATGTGTATGTACTAAATAATATTACAAAATGTAAATAGAAAAAACAAGTACTGGTACAACTGAAAAAATAAAAGAATTTGTCTAGCCTCTAAAAAGAGCATTAAAAACTATCTGTGAATAAATTTTTTATTCTATACACTAGTAAATAATTGTTTATAAATTTAGTGATGCTGATTTTTTCATTTGCTTAGAAAAGAAAAAAATAACAAACCATAAAGTAAGACTGCTATAATTATTCCTATTGAGACAAAAATGTAGGCAGTCATGTTATTACGCTGTAATGATGCTGTTCTTGTCAGGCCAACATTTGTGTGTTCCGATACTAGCAGAATAAATGTGTAGCTCATCCATCCCAAAAAGCCAAGAACAATGCTGGCTCTGAATAAAAATAATTATATATGTCAGTATAATACTTGAAGTTAAAATATTATACAAGTTATTGCGACATAAAAATATCATTTGCACCGTCAATATTATGTTATATTAACAGAAGTAACCAATTACCCAAGAAAAAAGCGATCATATGTCTGATAATATCTAAGGCCTTGAAGAGCAACACTGATTAGTCTTTGTGTCTCAGCAACCTATGAAACAATAAAATGTATTGTACTAATAGACCAAATAAAGTAACAATTACACTTTCAGCCAAGTGCAGAAGTTTTAGATAAATTTTTATCAACCACAGTTAAAAATTTGAAGAAAATATAAGCAAACCTTAGTTGTGTGAAAATTACCTATCAAAAAATTTTTTTTTAAATAGTTCTTATTTGTTATTTAAAAATCAATCAATGACATTAGTACAAAAAAAAATATTTTCTAGATTACAATCAAGTCAATAAATTAAAACTGTTCTTTTTAAGAGCCAGCATGTGAATTTTTTTAATCCTTAAACACAAAAAAAGTCTGTAAACAGGCAAATACATGAATTTGATAAAAAATATTTGAAAACTTACTGCTTCATGGAACTGCCCATTTCTAATGAGCTGCCTGATATGTTTAATACTGTGTAGCTGATTAGAAAGAAGAATCTTCATTAGTTTATTGTTGCTTTTATTTTGCATGAATACTATTAAAACTAATATAAATTATGTAAGTTTTAAAACAGAATATACATGTTCATATTTTATTTGTTTTCAAATTGTTTAAAAGATAAAAGTAAAATATTTTTAAAATTCTCACTAGGGTAAAATTTAAGTTAACACTTTAAATTATAGATACAAATGGGGTGTAAAAATGTTTTATTAATATGCCAAGACATGTATAATATGAAGCTTCCATGATACAGCTAAAATTCTAAGAAAGATCTTGTTCAAAAAATCTATAAATCTTATGTAATCAAAATGTACATGTATTAGCCATAACAATTTTTTATTAAAAATTAACCAGCCCAAATCAGTTTTTTAAAACTAGTGGCTTATAAAGAGCACCCATTTTGAAATCCATAAATATAAATACATGTACTAAGTTTTTTTTATTTGAACTAAAATAAATACATGTAATATCAATTATTATACCATTTTATATTTCTAATAATTTCTCTATTGTTGCAAGATTAAAATACTACCAATAGATAAATAAGGAAATAAAAAATCAGCAAATAAATGTTTATATCAACACAACATTCAAAAAAACTCTTCAAGGATAATAAAAGATAAAATGAATTACCTCTTGAAAGTGCTACATTAAAGAATGTATTTTAATTATTTAAGCTCTTACTTAGAATACTAATTATTGATAACTTATTCTATTTCATCTGCAGTTTCAGAAGACCTTACAATAACATTTATTGTTTAGATTATTATTTTAGTAAACTATTTGACAATTTTTAGAATAGATGATAAAAGATTTTTTATCACATGGTAAATGGAGTAAATAAAAAGATTTTCTTCACATAAACACTAGAATAAACATTAGAGTAATAATTTATTATTGCTATGTTAAGCTACTCACCTTTTCTGTTTCTGCCAACTCACTGAAATAAATTTTAACTATAAATTTTTATAAATTTCTATAAATGAAACTATTTGCTAATGATGAAAATTTGTAAGACTTTCTTATTTATTGTGCTAAAACTGGTTTAATCCTACCTTTCATACATAATACTGAGTATTTTATTTTCTGTGCATTTTAGACGAGTTTTTTTTAATGTGACAATACAGTAATACCACTTACGGAAAAGGTCGAAATGTAGCTGATATTGTTCTCTTCTTAACTTGCTCCATTTTTACCTGAAATAAATTTTAGCTAACATATTAATACATGTATCTGCTTTAAAAACATTACAATATATATCAGAAACTAGTAATAAAGACAATGTACATGAAATATTTACTTGAAACTGGGATAGAATTTGCTCAGCATTTGCCAATAGTGCAATAGCTTTATCACTATCTGAGATGTTCAAGTAATCTATCGGTAGAATACCCTGTGGAATATAATAATCTGTTTAATTCAGAAAAATACATCACAGAATTTATTTTGTTAAGGACTGTGTATTACAAAAAAAAAAAAAGAGATCTACTTTGGATAAAAACTAAGAATATTGTTTCCTGTTTAAATTATAAAAGGCAAGAAGCCTGCATCTCGATTCAATAATTTTTTAAACTTTTTAATCTACAGTTTTAAAAAGTTTATGTGGTTTCAAATATGAGATGTAAAAGTCTTGAAAGTAATAAAATATTACCATTCAAATTTGTCTTACTCTCATGTAGTCTATCGACAGTTTTGTCTTCTCTAATCTGATGTAGTCTATCGACAGTTTGTCTCCTGTCTAAATCTGATGTATCTATGACAGTTTGTCTAACTCTCATGTAGTCTATCGACGGTTTGTCTCTGTCTAAATCTGATGTATTCTATTGACAGTTTGTCTCCTGTCTAAATCAGATGTATTATATCAACAGTTTGTCTCCTGTCTAAATCAGATGTGTTCTATCGACAGTTTGTCCCTGTCTAAATCTGATGTATTCTATTGACAGTTTGTCTTCTGTGGCAAGAACTAGTCAATGTCTGCATAACACCGCAACAATCTTGCTTTTAATTGGCGGTTTCCTCAACGATAGATTAGGAGGAGACCTGTTATCATGGGCGCTTCTATTTTGTTCACTCTAGGATCTATCATATTGGCAGTAGCTAAGATAAAATTGCCCCTTTTGGCGGGACGCGTAGTGGTTGGAGCAGGCATTGGTAAGTACATTAAAATGTTTGAAGATGTTCTTTATTATTAGTTTGTACATCCTTGTCATTATTGGTTTGTACATCCTTGTCATTATTTTTTTCTTTGTATTTTTATTATTTATTACTACGTGATACATTTTCTCTGTTGATGTTCCGTACATTTAGATATTTGTAGACCTGCATGTTTGTAATCGATGTTGTTCATATCCAGGATATACATATTCTGTGACTTTTAATACATCTACCTTTCTTTAAATCTGGCACCTCCTTATGTACTAACAACACAACTGGACTTATAAATTTTTTTTTTATTAGGGTACTGGACCGGGTAGAATCGTCGCCATTTTTTCTTTATTCCTTCCACAGTTGACACTTTCTGGCAATTGAGCTAATTTAAAGAAACTGTTGAGTCAAAAGAACATAGATTAACTAAACTAACTCAGTATTTGTGCATATTATGGTATATATTAACATATATAGCAGTGTATCAGGTATTGTTTGTAAATTTTATATTAAAATATTGATTTAATAATCTCATATATATATATATATATATATATATATATATATATATATATATATATATATATGTATACCACATTTTTGGATATTAAATACATACTTTTTGACATATAACATATATTACGTTTAAATATATAGCGCAGTATACTTGTTCACTGGTATGCATCTATGATTACTTTTTTACTGGCTCTTTATAAAATCAATATATAATTTTGATCAAATAAAGAAAAAAATGTTTTATTAAGCATTTTTTGAACTCAATTACCTAATTAATTAATAAGTAAATATATACACATTGTGGCCACTAGCAGACTTATTTATTACCCTCCTCCCCTATAATCATTCTTAATTCAGAGAATCATATACAAAATATTATTAATTACAAGTACGCTGCTTCATAATATCATCATATTTTGGTTTGTCTATCAACTGAAGTGTTTCTGTATTTCAAAATGGCTGAACATATTTACTTCGATCATTTAACTTTTAAAGGCTAACTAAATATAGTTTCTCGTGCGATCATACTTGTTTTTACTGGTTAATATTGTTACTTACCAATCAACTGTTTACAACGTAAAAGAAAAACTAGCGTTAAATACTGTACAATTATATCGATTGTTGATATTGATAACTATTAGACTTGATACAAGTTTATTTATCAGTATCTATCTATAATATCTTTGTATATATATATATATAAGTATGTATGCATGCATGCATGTATGTATGCAGTATGTATGTATGTATGTATGTATGTATGTATGTATGTATGTATGTATGTATGTGTGTGTGTGTGTGTGTGTGTGTGTGTGTGTGTATGTATGTATGTATGTATGTATGTATGTATCTATCTATCTATCTATCTATCTATCTATCTATCTATCTATCTATCTATCTATCTATCTATCTATCTATCTATCTATCTATCTATCTACCTACCTACCTACCTGCCTATCTATCTCTCTATCTATCAATCTTTCAATCTATCTATCTATCTATCTATCTATCTATCTATCTATCTATCTATCTATCTATCTATCTATCTATCTATCTATCTATCTATCTATCTATCTATCTATCTATCTATCTATCTATCTATCTATCTATCTAATATCTATCTATCTATCTATCTATCTATCTATCTATCTATATCTATCTATCTATCTATCTATCTATCTATCTAATCTATCTATCTATCTACCTACTTACCACCTACCTATCTATCTATCTACCTATCTATTCAATTATGTCTATATTATGACTATCTGCCCTCTATATGCCAGTCAGTTATCCTACACTTTGTTGAAATATTTTTTTCAAACTCAGTGGACCATGTCTCTATTTATTAATTTCCTGCCACCCACTGACCATACAATACACCTGAACATTTACCAACTATCCCTTTAACCCAACACCTGCTCCTAGCCTGCTCCAAACCCTGTGCTATACCCTGGCTCCATACACATGCTCACATTTCAACTTCGCATACAATCAACACAGTTTAAAAAGTGCGAAAATTTTTGTTCATTTGTTAGGTTTTAATATTTATTTTGGCTCATTACTAAAGACAAACTGGCATGGCATTTCACTTACAAAGGACATCGCCATGACATTTCACTATAAAAGACACAGTGTCATGCAAGGGTGGACTGGGCTGTGCATTTTTTCCATCAAACCTGAGGGCCGAGGCAAAGTCATGGGTCATTTTATTAATTACAATAACAAAAAAAAACGATAAATGGAATATATAATTTATAATTGTATATAAAATATCAAGAATGCGTCTATTCAAGTTATAAATCAATTTATTCGGACTCACTGTGATGGTGTTTATAGTATAATCAAATTCTTTAAGCTGGGTGCCATTTCGGCTACATGATCCTATAATTGTGTCATTATTCAGTTCACTTAAAACATCGGTTTCTGTTGACATAAGCATAAAAGCTTCAAGGTTTGTAGAAGACAAACAATGAAGTTTCGCAAGCGATTCTTAATGTATTTCAGTTTGAAAATATCTCATCAAGCTACTTGGGTAGAAGACTGAAGTCGATAAAAGTTTATATGCCCTAAAGAGATACTTGTATGTTTGCCCACAGAAACTGTACTTATGTAGTACAGAAAAGCAGCAAACAGGACATTTTTTTAAATCAAAATTTGCATTTTGAAGTTCCTCATCTTATCCACAACTTGGTCGTCCCAGATTTCATGTGGCGAATCTTCACTGACGCTGTCCTCTACTGAATCATCTACATTTGGAGAAGATATTCGTAGGGGACAGGAATTTTAAATTTGTCCCATTTCTGCGCAAAGTCAGTTAGCTCTTCTCTGAGATTGGTCGCTGTGGCGCTTTCATCAAATTTAACCAGAATACTGCTAAGGCGCTGCATCGCTGATGTAGCCAAACCTTGTTGTTTAATATTCTCAAAATTCTGTGGATCAAGACGAATATCTGCGTATGAGAATCGTGACTTTCCAAATCGCCTTTAAATAGTTTTTACAATTTGTCCATGATGCAGTTATGAACTTCAATGCGATATCTGTCCGCTGCATTATTTCCTACTACCTTTGTTCTCTCATAAGACATCGCTGTTGCTTTTTATGTAAACGTTTCTCTACAAAACACCCTCAATGATAATTTCAACATTTTCTTCTTCAACTTATTATTAGCACAGGACACAAATCGTTTGGCACTGTCGTGAACACCATCAGAAATATTATCTAACAACTTAATATAACAATCTACATTACGGTATGTTTGCAGTGCATCCATTCCGGTGGTTTGTAAATAACTAGAAAGCGATCCTGTGTGCTTAATTATAGTTTGCAGTGACAACCGTTTCAAACTTGATAAACTTATCAAGTAAAGTTTGAGCTGTATCCCTGATTTTTGCACTGAATGCGTCCGATTGTGCTAGTTCTTGTAACGTATAAATCAATTCAATGTACGATGATGAGTTTGGATCATCAAAATTTCCAAATATTTTTTTAACACACTTTCTTTGGCCCATCATCGCGTTTTACCAATAACTTTAATCTTTGGTGTCGATTTCTGTTGGTGATCGATTCAACCCATATCAATCGCTCATGAACTTTGTCTGTTATCTTATAATTATTGAACATTGATCCTTCACACTTACATCCTGAGTTGTATCTATTGACAGAAAACATACCAGCAGATTTAATTTCCCCCGAAATGGTTTTCTTTTATTTTTTTATTGCAATCATGATATAATTCAATGTCGTCTTCGATATGAGGGTAATCAAATTTCCTCTTCCCTTATTCGCCAAATTAGATTTATGTCTGTCATTACTTTTCACAATAACTTCATATCAAGATGTTTTTTAATTACTGGGTTAAATTTTGAAAAGAGTAATAATATTTCAAGAAATTTCCATGATCGATTGTATGATTAGTATCGTCGTTTAATGTATAGGCAGCATCATTTTTGACCGATATCTCTATACTTATAAGTCTCTTTTCTTGAACTTTGTTGGCACCTTTTTTTATTTTGCTGAGAGAATAAAATTCTATCAATGTCTCTTTCACTTACAGACATTATATAAGCTTCCACACACTTCTCGTGATGTTTTACTGTTTCATGTTCTACTATTCTTTGATGCACATGTTTCCAGGAATTCATTCCAGCTGTGGATGAATTCATATCGTCAGTCGAACGTATGGTCGGTCAGTCATGTGTGAGACATACCCGGTGTCCCGGCGGCACAGTCACCCCTGGTGTCATGACATTTCCTTACAAAAGACACGCTGTCTAGACGTTTTACAACATGCCATCAAATCATGCACGTTAGCATAACATCTCTATACTTATAAGACGCATTTGTTGTCTGTCTGTCTGTCTGTCTGTCTGTTCCCTTATAACTCAAGATCCAGACAACCAAATAACGTGAAATTTGTTACACGTACACATAATTACATGGGGAAGGTCATAGGATAGGTTTCGTTTTATCTCGATGGGTAGTTTAATTGTAATTAATTATTTTTATTTTAGTATTTTACTATATTAAAGTAATCTCGACGGCGCCATAAATAAAACTCATCTGTGACGTCATTTCCCGATGATCGAAAGAACTTGCGCGCTGGTGCTGTATTGTGCCTTTGTGATGCAAAGAATTGTTGATGTTTTTTCATGCTCTCTGATTTGTACAGTTTGAGGAAGGTAAAGGAATGAAGAAGGATTTTAGAAGAAGTGTAAAGCCATAATAATAAGTATATATATATATATATATATAGAGAGAGAGAGAGAGAGAGAGAGAGCGAGAGAGGGAGGGAGGGAGAGAGGAAAGGAGGGTAGGAGGAAGGGGGGAGAGGGTGAGAGAGAGGGAGGGCGGAGAGGGAGATGAGAGAGGGAGGAGAGAGGGAGAGAGAAAGGGGGAAGGAAAGAGGAGGGAGGGAGGAAGGGGGTATGGAGGGAGATAGAGGGGAGGGAGAGAGAGGGTGGGAGAGAGGGAAAGAGAGATAAAGAGAGAGGTGGCAGGGATGGAGAGAGAGGAAATGAGGGAGGGAGAAAGTGTGAGGGAGGGGGAGGACGTGGAGGAGATAGGAGGGAGGGAAAGAGAGGGAGACGGGAGAGGGAGGGAGGGAGTAGGAAGGAAGGAGAGCGGGGGTAGGGAGGGAGAGAAAGGAGAGGAGGGAGAGAGAGGATGGGGAGAAATGGGAGGAAGGGAGAGATAAAGAGAGAGAGGGGGGCAGGGAGGGAGAGAGGGAGGAGGAAGGAAGGAAGGGGGAGGAGAGGGGGACAGTGGGTGAGAAAAGGAAAGAGGGAGATGGGAGAGTTAGGGAGGGAGGGAGGGAGAAAGGGAGGGAGGGAAAGAGAAAGGGAGAGAGGGTAGGGAGGGAGAGAGAGAGTACTTGCCGGGTACTTGCAACTAGTATATATATATATATATATATATATATATATATATATATATATACTAGTTGCAAGTACCCGGCTTTGCCCGGGTTTAAAATAAGATTTTCTGTTTACCTTCTGTTTTCTCCCTACCCCTCTCTTCCTTCCTCTCTCTATCCCTCCCTCCCTCTCCCTCCCTTTCCCTCCCTCCCTTTCTCCCTCCCTCCTTCTCCCTCCCTCTCCCTCCCTCTCTCTCCCATTTCTCTCCCTCCCACCCTCCCTCTCCCATCTCCCCTCTCCCCCTCCTTCTCTCCCCCTGTCCATCCCCCCTCTCTCCCTCTCTCCCCCTTCCTCCTTCCCTCTCTCCCTCCCTACCCCCTCTCTCGCTTTATCTCTTCCTCCCATTTCTCCCACCCTCTCCCTCTCTCCTTCCCTCCCCTCTCTCTCCCTCCCTAACCCCTCTCTCCCTCCCTTCTTTCTCCCCTCTCCCTCCCATTCTCCACCTCTCTCCCTCTTCCTCCCTCCCTCATTCCCTCTCTCCCTCCCTGCCCCCTTACTCTTTATCTCTCTCCCACCCTCTCTCTCTCTCTTCCACCCCTCTCTCCCTCCCTCCCCTCTCTCCCTCCCTACCCCCTCTCTCCCTCCCTTCCGTTCTCTTTCCTTCCCTCCCTCTCTCTCCCTCCCTCTCCCATCTCCCTCTTTCCCCCTCCTTCTCTCCCCTGTCCATCCCCCTCCCTCCCTCTCTCCCCCCCTCCCTCTCTCCCTCCCACCCTCCTTTCCTCTCTTTCCCCCTGCCCCCTCTCTCTCTCCCCCCTCCCCCCCCCTCTCTCTCTTTCTCTCTCTCTCTCTCTCTCTCTCTCTCTCTCTCTCTCTCTCTATATATATATATATATATATATATATATATATATATATATATATAAATACATATTATAATGGCTTCACACTTCTTCTTAAATCCTTCTTCATTCCTTTAACTTCCTCAAGCTGAACAAATAGGGAAGCATGAAAAAACATCAACAATTCTTTGCAGCACAAAGACACAATACAGTACCAGCGCGCAAGTTCTATTCGATCATCGGGAAATGACGTCACAGAGGAATTTTATTTATGGCGCCGTCGAGATTACTTTAATATAGTAAAATACTAAAATAAAAAAAATTAATTACAATTAAACTACCCATCCAGATGAAACGAAACCTGTCCTATAACCTTCCCCATGTAATTATGTGTATGTGTAACAAATTTCACGTTTTTTGGTTGTCTGGATCTTGAGTTATAAGGGAACAGACAGACAGACAGACAGACAACAAATGCGTCTTATAAGTATAGAGATATTAGAGCTGCTGTTCGATTTAAAAAATTGATCGAAATTAACGCATGATTAAAAATTTTAATCGCAAATTAATGCACATTTTAATCGACACAATATAATACAATTGTTTGTAATCAAACTAATATGTCATCATATCAAAGCATAGCATCGCATAATAAACAAGTCATTTTAATTTACGAAAGAGTTTTAATGAATTATAACATATTTATTAAGCATTAGCATATAAGTCTATTGAATTAGCTATTGAGACCAGTTTATGGACATGTATCAATCACGTCAATGATGCGAATTGTTTACTTTTTATTTCACAACAATGCCTAACTTTTTTTTCGTACCGCAGTTTCCGGACTAATTACGTATGTCAACCCCTTTTCCCTCCCTCCCTGTCATATTTTGCTTCACATCGCCCACACCTAAGTCTGTTTATCCTACCCTCCACTTCCCATCCAAAAAAAAATACACACGTCATTTATATCTCAAATGTAACTTTTCTTTCATAAAATAATAGTATATCCAGAAAGTTGTCGCTCACTTATTATTAACGCGTTATTTTTTTGTTTATCCTCCCCTCCCCCATTTCCCCACCAAGTCACATTTTTAACACACTCTCTCTCCACTTAAAGATGTACCAAAAACAAGTTGACACCGGTTCCATTGTTTCAAACTAGGAGCACGCACCAGAAATGACAATCCTCTTGTTTCAAGGTCATACAGCTGCTATGATTTTACGTAGTCGTGACGTTTACCCCACCAATACTTCTACGGTCGCCGACTTAAAGGACAAATTTACTTTTAATCTTCTTTTGAAGTTTTTGTTTTGTGCGTCGATGTTACTCTTTTATTCTTTCATTCATTTACTTTCTTACTATCAACTATTATTTCAATGTTTTAGTGAACAACAGAAAAGAAATTTTTTATTTTTATCGGTCTGTCAGTTATATTAATAAAAAAAATATCTTGTAAAATGACTCTTTAATGTTACCGTATGGCAATTTTCAAACGTTCAAAGATAAAATTTTGAAAGGTCGGCTTTCATTTTTCATCTTCTGTTGTTCTTTCTTTCGTGTGTCAACATTAAAGATTATTTCTTTCGTTTCATTTTGGTTATAGCAAGGGAGCAGGAGGTTCACTTGTCGAAGGGCTATATAACAAAACATCTTCATGTTATACTTCAATTGGGGCTTTTGTCGACGTACCTAGGGTTGAGGGTGTGTGTAAAATGTGACAGGGTGGGAGTGGTGGAACTACTTAATAAGTGAACGCAACTTGTAGCGTGAAATTCCGTTATTTATCGATTTGGTGAACTTTCAGCATTTTGGTCAAATTAACGCATTTAGGTATTGCGTTAAAAATTTTAATCGCAAATTTTTTTTGACGCGTTAATCGCAAATTAACGCAGTTTAATCAGCAGCCCTAATATATATATAATTTACAAACAACTTCGTACATTAAACATTCAATTGCAGAATGTTCTAAAAATGTATACCATAATGTGATACAATAATGATGGGAACATATAACTCATGGTACAGCCATAAGAGTACTCCATCTAGACGTAAATTAATGTTTTAATAGCATTGGGGAGTCGGATTTTAGATCAAAATGACTAGATCAGAGAATGTGCAGGGGATTAGTGCGGTGGGCTAGGTCCTTAAATGATGATAATGATGATGACAAAATTAAGAATGTTGAAGTACGAAATAAAAGCTTTAGTGCATAATAAATACCAGATCTTCGTGTTTTGGGCATTTTAAAGATGATACTTGGGTGTGTATGATTGTGTTTTGACATAACACATGTAATGTATTAATATTTAACAGTGTGAGTAAACAATTCAAATCTTAATATTGTATTTCAAAACAAAAATAGATAAAATTACATCAAAATATTGCACTTCGTAGTTACTCTACAACTCTACAATCATTCTAATAACTGCAGTACCATAGCTATCGATATATTAATTAATTTAGCTAAAGAGGTAATTCTGCCACCTAATGGTTGTGGGGGGGGGGGCGAAGTCGCCATCTGCCAGTCTTAAATACAAAGCTACCTCAAAATAAAAACGTAACTTGATCTAAAATAGATAAAGAGGGACCAAAATACACAAATTTTAGGAGTCTCAATATTTGCAAGCGGCGCCATGGACAGCTATTTTTTCTTTCATCCAGGGATTCCAAAATTTACATTTGCCAAGAGGGTATAAAAAAAAAAGGTATGAACGGCTCTATGTGTAGGCTTAGCACCCGTATCAGCTTTTGAGGAGCGTCAAAATACTTCGAAAAAAACAACAGAATTTCAAAGCATCAAGGGACATCAAAATAACTGGAGAAATAACAGAGAACCATGGGCGGAGATAGGCTGGATTTGTACATCTCGTAACACTTAATACAGGCTAATCTTAGAATGCTATCACTTCTGTTAGAGCAAGTGAAATCTTTAGTCGTTTGTTGTGTTAGATAGGTTTACATTAAGTCAGTAAAGTTGTTTTCAAAGTGACTGATTTAGTTCGAATTAACATAGACTACTTTATGAATGGGAGGGGAAGTTGCTTTTTTTTCCCCTCAGAGGGAGGTAATACGCGCTTAAAAATTAGTACAAACCGAATAAAGTCCCTTATTTACTGCTAAAATAGTGGTAACCGTTTATATATGAAAATTAATTATAAGTTTATTTTGGTAAGGTTAAATTTGAGACGGAACTACATTGGAGAATTCACATATACGATGACAGGAATATAAATGTCGTCTTTCTATCACTGCCTAGTGTTCTTTGACTTACCTGTTCGTATGATTCAAACCCGTATCTCAACACGTTGAACGGGAGGACAACCTCATCGCCATCTAGTCATAGGTAGCGGAGTCCCGAGCAATGTAAATAACCCTATATAACCAGGGGAGTCACAGCTAAAGTCACAACCCTATATAAATCTCTGCCTATGGCACCCAGATACCTAACAACAGAGCTGTGTGTATCACCAGTCTTAACCCATTTAGGATATATGTATCTATCTGTCAGTATAAAACTGGTTATATGTGTTACGGTTTCTCTCCCGAGATAACGGGATCCCGGCACAAGTGTTTAATATATATATATATATATATATATATATATATATATATATATATATATATATATATATATATATTAGAAATGCTGTTCGATTATAAAAATCGATCGAAATTAACGCATAATTTTAAATTTTAATCGCAAAGTTGATCGACACAAAAAATATTTAATAACACATTTGTATGCAAATAAATGTACGATTATATTGTATTAAAAGATAAGCACAATAAACAAGTCAGTTTAATTTACGATATAATTATAATGAACCGTAACAGATTTATTAAGTATTAGCATGTATATCTATTAAATTAGTTATTCGGACCAGTTTATTAAAATGTATCAATCATGTCAAGTGAAACATGTGTTTTTTCTCTTGAGTGTAGAATCCAAACTCATAACACATGACAACCCCTCTCCCAGCAATCCCTGTCATATTTTGCCACACTTTAACCCCACATAAGTCATGCTTACCCTACCCCACACTACCGTACCCGTCCTGTTTTCTGCCCATCCTAAAACAAACAAAACATGACATACGACATTTCGATCTCTTATGTACCGGGAGATGTTTGCTTCAGTGTCTTAAAGATACATAATCTGGTTATATTGACTATAGTGCAGTTCATTATAGAAAGTTTGATAGTGTAAGTCTAAGCTAATGAAATACGCTACCGTACTTATCTATTAATTGTAATTCTTAGGGTCAGAAAATGAAACAAAAAAAATTACATTGTCACGCAATTGTTTTAATTTGGAGTTAACATGACAGTTCCCTCGTTTTCGTTTTTTTTTTTTCGCGGTTGTCTGATAAGTTATAATCACTCTAAGTTAAATCCAAACAACTCTCTATAGCTTCCAGCTTTTTCTTTAAACTTTTTCCGAATCATATGCATTATAACATGTAATAATCAGTTTAGGCTGGAGAATTTACAGTTGGCACAGAGATGGTTTTAATTATCTGGCCACTTAGTTTAGCGGAAGTGGGATAAACAGACGATAATATTTAGGAGACGATATATTTGGTAGAGACAAGCAGACGGACTTGATTCCTCATCTCACATCATTTTATACCATGTATGTATTTTCGTGAATAAGAATTAATAAATAAACATATATATATTTATACAACCAAGTCTACCCAGTGCTTTATAACTGTGATTCGTCTCGTGCATGTGGATACATAATAATTTTATATACACCCAAGTCAGTCAACAAGAATAACTCCGAAGAGACCATACTACTTTTTATACAAGTTCCTTAGAAATATAATATACATACAACTGATCTACTAACACACAAAAACTAACCATGACATAACAAAAGACCTAAAATAAAAACCCATATCTGCGAAGGGTCCGACAGTGAACAATAGAGAGTTGCGACCAAGAGGTAAATAGCCGCCGGGCATCGAGCTGGTAGAATACACAGGCCAGTGGTGAATTTAAAACAACAAATAACTGCTATTTTTACTCCTTATATGAGAAATGGATTTCTCAAAGCTCACTAGTATGAGCAGTAGTACACATATTGTACACCCTGAGGCTGTAGGAGTGGTTAAAGGCGGCCGTGAATAAGAAAAAATATTTTTCTGTATATAGATACAAATCAATCTGTAGGCCGTCCTAATCAGTGCTCGATTTACCGCCGGGGATGCCGGGGATATCCCCGGCACTGCGGACTGTCATCCCTGGCTCTGCATTAGCTAATTTTATCCCTGCCGGGGATGACATTTATCCCCGGCTCTGCAGAAAATTTTTTTCATCCCCAGCACTGATTTTTTCTTAAGGTTAGCCTAAATGAGTGAATTGATTTTATAGTATTACTACAAATATTAGATGAAAAACACAAACAAAATCAGCTGATTTGAACAACGCAACACTATTTCTGCTAAAAACTCTGGAAATAACACTCGTGCGGTTGTTTACAGATAGCACGCCGAACAGGCTTGCAAGAAGCTAAAATTAGCTAAAATCGTTATCCTTTATTAAAAACCCGTTTTCGCACCAATTAAATTGCTCGTAAACAGTGTAATATAAGTTTTTCAAGACTGATTTACAGCTATAAGCATAGATATCTATGACTATAAAATACTTCAGATGTTATAAAATTAAACCAAACAGTGCAATCTAAAATGATTTTTCTCTAGATAATGCTGATATTAATACGCTGACACAAGGCGTATCTTGGAATTGGTCCTCGGGAAGGCAAGTATATAGGCCAGGGGATTGTAGGGTGTGGGGGTGCATGTAAGTTTTTCCCGGCCTACTAGAACCGCGCCTGCTCTGACAGTCATTCATTGCAATTCATACGGTATTGTTTTCATTTTTAGGCCTCGGGGACTCCAATATTTTTCAACAAGTTTACACACAAATCTGACAAATATAGTTGGAGAGCAAGGCTGCATTATTGGCGATGTACCAAGTGATGTTTTTTTACGCCATAATTTACCAACTTCAACAATCCAGTTATGTAAATCCAATATCTACATACAATGCTCGGCAGTTGCGACAAGACGCCGTGACTTTTTTAGAAAACCATCCAAATTGCATTGAAGAATTGTTTCTAATTCGGGCAGATTATAAGAATTTTACAGTATATTTAGAACGCCAAAGATTAAATGGACAGTTAAAGATTTAGGTTTGCACTGCCAAGAACGAGTGCGAATAGAGAAAACATTTGTTGAAGGACTTTCTATACTTGAAAATGAGAATTGTCATCCCGTCTCTGCTTTAGTGTTTTTCATCCCCGCCGGGGATGACAATTATCCCCGGCTCTGCAGAAAATTTTTTTCAATCCCCGGCACTGGTTTTTTCTTAAATCGAGCACTGGTCCTAACTAGATTAGAACTTTGAGTGCGGCCGTCAGGGTTGAAAAGGTTGTGTACACCTGGATAGGACCAAACAGTAAGTAGGCTTTACAAAAGATGGACAGGGGGAGACAACTTTCAATTTAAATAGATTTGGTATCGTGTATGCATTGTTTATAAATGTAATGACTTATGTATGTTTGGTTGACTACTGCGGTGGGGGGGGGGGGTGCGTTCATTATTCAACACCAAAAAGTATAAAATGAAAAAAAATATATATAGCAAACTTTTGTTTTTAAAAGTACTGTTATTAAAATGCACTTAAACAGTAAAAAAAAAAAAAAAAGAAAACAGAATTCATTAGGCGTTAAATTATAAAATTATTTGTAGAAGATTTATTGAATAAATAAAAGTGTGGTCGCCAAAGTTTATCGCTTGTATTAATGACATGACGAAATCTTAACATTATATTATTATGTGTGTATTATTTAAAACTATAGCGGATTTACCAATACATGAACAGCAATACATAATCCCTTTATTAAATAACAAATACAAATAAACTATGAACTAACAAATGAATAGTAATAGGTCAAACGCTTATTCCTTTTGTAGTGATAATGATAAAAAAAGCATAAAAAACAAAAACAAGGATGCACGCTTATCTTTACTCTAATAAATTCAAATGTTTTTTCATTTGTTTTATTGGATGCTTTATCTTTTAACGGAATTGAAAATTTTATATTTTAATGTTATTTGTGGCGCGTCCATTTTCAGATAAAATAGCTAATGCAGACCATAGATATATAAGATGCAGACACAATTAATGACGAAAAATAATCAATTTACTCTCTAAATAAATGCTTTTCCAGCATCTTTCTGGTAATTATTTTTACCATGCCATAAATTTTAAACTCGAACATAAACATGGTGGCTTTGATCACCTACCATTCGTATTTTAAAATGTCCGCATCTCTGTAAGCCAGATTTTTTTTTTAAATATAAAATTGTTGCACCATGTGTCTTTTTTTCCCCTGAAAAATTCAACGATCTATTCATGAAAGGTTTTGACAAGCAATAACCGAAAATAAAGGGCCTACCAATTGTACACACACAAACATAAGAGGAAGCAGCATTTTTGCCAAAGGCCGCTGAAGGTACTTTTTGTCCTGGGTCCGAAAAAAAACAACAGCGTCAGAAAAGCTCTGACAATTAATAAAAGTCGTACCCAACAGTCAACTCCCAGCTCATCACTTTGAAATGTTTTTGTTTGCTCTTTTTTCCTTTCAGTTATCTTTTTTTTTGTGTCTCCTTATTTTTTTACCGTTGATGGGTAACATTTGGGCCCAATGTAAGTCTCAATCGAATGGTGCCCCCTGTGATCACACACTCAACCAACGATGTCAAGTTTATGGCAGATCTATGTACTCGAGGGGCCATGTGTTAGAGTTTTTACTTCCTTCCTCTTTAGAGTTCTTGTCCAGTGAGTCGCGAAAAGAGAACCTGTTTCTATATGAGTCACAAAAAGAGAACCTGTTTCTATATGAGTCACAAAAAGAGAACCTGTTTCTATATGAGTCACGAAAAGAGAACCTGTTTCTATATGAGTCACGAAAAGAGAATCTGTTTCTATATGAGTCAAGAAAAGAGAACATGTTTCTATATGAGTCACGAAAAGAGAATATGTTTCTATATGAGTCACGAAAAGAGAATCTGTTTCTATATGAGTCACGAAAAGAGAACCTGTTTCTATATGAGTCACAAAAAGAGAACCTGTTTCTATATGAGTCATGAAAAGAGAATCTGTTTCTATATGAGTCACGAAAAGAGAACCTGTTTCTATATGAGTCACGAAAAGAGAATCTGTTTCTATATGAGTCACGAAAAGAGAACATGTTTCTATATGAGTCACGAAAAGAGAATCTGTTTCTTTATGAGTCACGAAAAGAGAACCTGTTTCTATATGAGTCACAAAAAGAGAACCTGTTTCTATATGAGTCACAAAAAGAGAACCTGTTTCTATATGAGTCACGAAAAGAGAATCTGTTTCTATATGAGTCACGAAAAGAGAATCTGTTTCTATATGAGTCACGAAAAGAGAATCTGTTTCTATATGAGTCACGAAAAGAGAATCTGTTTCTATATGAGTCACGAAAAGAGAACCTGTTTCTATATGAGTCGCAAAGAGTAAAACATTTGAGCACCACTGACACAGGTGATCAATTACTTCAATTTTAAAATGGTTTCGATCATCTCTTACATTAAGAAAAAAAAGCTTTGAAATTCAATGGGTGTTCCACAAAAATAGCTACAGAAACACAAGATAAACCAATAAAATCCTGAAGAGTAAAAAGAGAAAATTCTATATATGGGTCAATCGAAATACTGTTCTGATCGATAGATCAATATATTTATGAAATTCTGAGTTCATGGGATTAAAAAAAAAACTTTTGTCCTAAAACTTCATTTGTGAAATCGGTTGATTGAATATTTTTATCTGTACTTACACCACTTCAAAGTGGCGGAATCATTACATTGATCCATAGGAAATTTACGGAGTATAACCCTGATAGTTTGGTCGTATTAAAAAACAACAACATTAATAGATCTATAGTTTAAAGTTTTCCGTCATACAGAAGTGATCTTGTTTTGAAATGTCTTGATGATAAATTTCTCTAGCAGACTCTCTACTATTCATTATATGGTACAATGTCTTTCTTTTCAAAGATTTACCTTAAATTCGATTTATATTCAGAAAATCAATTGTTCTATATATGCAATCTATACTCCAAATATTGTAGGACATTTAATGAATTATTACAAAAATAATTTTTATTGATAGGCAATTTAGTCGACTGCCTTGTACCTCTATTGCACATGGGACTCGTTTAATAATATTTTCTTTTTCTCAAGCTATGGGGGCTCCGAGATATTTCTATGCCGAGGTCCCCAAAAACATCTCTCTTTGAACTCTCTCTCTCTTATGGTTACAAGCCGAGACTTAGTCCCTTAGGGCTCGTGAAATGAAACCTGCTGTGTCCTTCAACTCCTGGAGGGTACCATAAAGCCCGATGGCCAGCGGGGTCCCCGGCTCGTCCAGTCTGAAAGCCTCCAGACGTGGAGACTCACTCAGCAAATGACCGACTGTTTCCTCTTCCTCTCTGCAGTGTCGGCAACGGGAGTCGTACTCGGTTCTCATGCTCCCAAAATAAGCACCAATCGGACAATGCCCGGTAATAAAAAAATCGCCCACCTAAATGGGACAATTTTTAGCTTATGTTGCTGTATCTGTGTGGATTTGTATGGCGTAGGGCTCAACGTCCTCCTGTGCTAGAATGTTCTCCGAGATCTTTTGAATATTAACGCGTAAATTTCTTTTCATAAATCTGTCATTCGTTTCATTGAAAGCAAGCCAGCTGAATTACAATACATTAAATGCCCGGGAAAGAATATTAATAGCGTTCTAATTAAGTGTAGCCAAATAAAGGTGTTGACACAAAAGAGATATTAATTGAATAATGACACTGACGGAATAATTCGATGTGTACTCAATATTTTCGCAGGTTTTGTATTTCAATAATGGAATCAAAATAAATGATTTGTTTTTTTATCAACATTATTTTTAGTGATAATGTCAAAATAATAATAAAAAAAGTTAAGCATTTTTGTAGTTTTTCCATCATAGTAAAATTGAATGGCAGGTTTAGGAATAAAAGGATTGAAGGTGTTCAAATTGTTTAATGAATTATTTATTAGTTGAATAATTTACAAGTATTTTGAACATAGCAATGATAATACAATATTTCGCTCATTAACTGGGTTTACTGCTGGTTTCAGCAGTGGTGTAGCTAAGGGGGGGGGCAGGGGGCGGACCGCCCCGGGTGACAGCATATGGAGGGTGACACTATGTCACCTCCAACAAAATCTTTCAGCCAGGTTAAGGTACGAAAATAGTCTGAAAATAGAATTGTTATAAAAACCTAACAAACACAGGAAATGTGACCGGATGTTTCGCAAACAGATCACATGTCAACCGTAATTAGATATGCACACATCAGAGGTGGTACAGTTGAAGTAATTCCTTGGATTTTTTCATCTGAAAGATAAAAACAGCTAATGCATTTACTGGCGATATCCTCGAGAAACTAAAAAAACGAAGGTCTGGATATTAAGTTATGTCGCGGTCAAGGATACGATAAGACAGCAAGCATGGCTGGAATCCACGGTGGTGTGCAACAAAAGATCAGAAAATAATCCATTCAAATCATTCTTTGAACCTTTGTGGCAAAAATTCGTTTGCTAGCAATCCGTCTTGTGCATCGTTTTTTGGAAGTCTTGAGGCGCTGTACTCATTTTTTGCTCTGTCGACCGATCGTTGGGATGTACTAGAGAAATACACAGGTCTAACAGTGAAGAGACTGTTCACAACTAGCTGGATACACAGGTCTAACAGTGAAGAGACTGTCCACAACTCGCTGGAGTGCACATGCTGATGCAGTGAAGCAAGTTATACAGAAGTCTAACCAGTTTGTGGAAGCCGTTGAAGCTCTCTGTATAATGTCGAAGAAAGTGTCGAGACAAGATGCGCTGCGCACATCTGTTGCCAGCTTATGTGTGACTTTTCTTTCATTTCGTTCTTGTTTTTCTGAGGTGATGTTTTACAAGAAGTCGACTGTTACGTGGTAGATAGTCCTAATGCTAATCCTTGCCACGAACAGATCGCTGTCTAGAAGTATGAGAGAGTAGATGTTGATGGTCTGGTGACAATATTTATCTTTTCACAGCTCACGTTCAGTCTCCGCTAATAAGTCAACAAATACCGGTTTCTTTGCTGATAACACAAGTTTTATTATATATATATATATGTTGACGCCAGTTCTCCTCGCATACAGTACTTCAGTTTACGTCACACTCTTCCGCTCCTGCTCTCTAGTTCTCAGTCTCTCTACTGTCTCTTCTTTCACCTCCTCTCTCTCTCCTCCTCCCTCCGACTCTGCTATCTAGTCCTCAGTCTCTCTTCTCTCTCTGTCTCTCTCCGACTCCCCTTTACACACAAAAACGTCCAACTTAAATACAGTGTATGATTGGCTTTGGCATCGGTGATTGATTACTTCAATTAATTCCTAGCCCAACCAACTCTACACTCGGGGTAATTTATGTGACGGGTCTGTGGGGGTGGGAACGTGATTTGACATCTAAACAAGGGACCTATGACACTTTCTAACTCAGTATCCCTCGTGAGAAAAAATTCTGCTCCACGACTTCATAATTAGATGCAGTATCAACTGCAAATTGTAGCCCGGTCCCAAACCTCATCCTACGTGTCACGGTCACGAACATTCTTCTCCAGGTAAATTGTCTCCGTGAGCCCTCAGTACCACCGGCGACTCACAACCAATTAACTGGGGGGGGGGGGGAATGGGGCGTGCTCTCGCGTAAATTATTCATCTATATGGTCACAATGATGCACACACCCCACTTAAGCACTCCTTTGTTTTCCGAAACCTGTAAACTATTGTGCTAAAAATAACCTACATCGTAACATCGACTCAGCACAGAAGTACATGCAGCAAACACCAGGTATTACTGTGGACATGGTTGCAACCAAAAAAAGGTCTCTCAAGGTCTTTTTGGAAGAGCAGCGTACGAAGGTTATTGACAATGCCGTCCAGCAGGCACTTGCGAAATGTAAAGAAATTGATATCACTACAGAGAAGAAAATCATAAGAAAGAGTAGTTCACCAGGAGAATAGGCAAGAGAGGCTGGATTGTCATTGCAGCAGGAGACCAAGAGAGCAATGTTAGTGTCTGGACCGCTTTCATATGGAGTTAGATACGAGAGGAAAGGCAGTGAATGACATTTTGCTGACTTTTTCTGCCGTTCAGCCAGACCATATTATTTGTGCCAACGACGAATAAATACAGTTGTTTGCTACCAAGCTCACAACCGTGTATGATGAGGTGAAGAAGACCTTTGTCTAGAAATTCCACATTTAAGGCAACACGTACAAGCAGCCGAAATAAACTTGGAGGAAGCCAAGCACCGGATAGTACTTTAACTCCTACAGTTTATTATCAAGTGGGACTTTTTTAAATCATTGCCATATCATACGCTGACTCTAACGTTCTTTCTGACAATATGTGTTTCTGTGGCATCGTGTGAAAGAAGTTTCTCGAAAATGAAACTTATAAAACATTACCTCCGGTCAACCATGAGCCAGTCGAGATTGTGAGATTGCCGGATATGGCTGTTCTGTCCATTGAACGCGAGCTTACAAGACAAATAGATTTTGACAATGAAAACAAGAAGACATTCCTTCTAGGACCATAGTGTCGAATGGCATTCTAATGGGCTGTGCATTGTCGTGTTTTGCATTTAGATGTTCTGAAAGTGAAAAGTTGCATTTTTAAAATTATTCGATTTGAACTATTTGTTTTGTGGTATTGGATTCGGATTTTGTCTTGTATCATACATGTAAGCAGTAACGTACCGGTCAGTAGAGTAAAGTAAAGCCTAGAGGTAGAGTATGTATGAAAATTTAGTCACACCAAACCATTCTGAACGGACCGCCCCGGGTGACGTTTACTCTAGCTACGACACTGCCGTTTCATTCTAAGTTTTGAATATTACATTTTTTACCTCAGATTAATTTAAAAGTAATTGTTAGTTTACTGTAAGTCTAATGATGAGATCTATGGATTGACTGTTATTTTAATATAATAAAACATATATTTTAACAATATTAAAAATCACAGAGGAATCAATTATTTAAAACTTTAATTTTTACTTGGGACGTGAGGGTTCTTTTAGTGATTTTTTTTTTCTGCGAGATATTCGTTAACCGGAGGACTACTTAATTAGCTCAGTCAGAATATTTAAGAACCGCTGAGACTGTATCTACATTTAACTTGAAACCATAACCAGTATCGTCACTAAGAGGAAGGGGGATGGTTGTGCGGGCCTTGATCTATCTATCTATCTATCTATCTATCTATCTATCTATCTATCTATCTATCTATCTATCTATCTATCTATCTATCTATCTATCTATCTATCTATCTATCTATCTATCTATCTATCTATCTATCTATCTATCTATCTATCTATCTATCTATCTATCTATCTATCTATCTATCTATCTATCTATCTATCTATCTATCTATCTATCTATCTATCTATCTATCTATCTATCTATCTATCTATCTATCTATCTATCTATCTATCTATCTATCTATATATCCATCCATCCATCCATCCATCCATCCATCTATATATATATATATATATATATATATATATATATATATATATATATATATATATATATATATTTATGCTTCTATATTCTTTTACCTTGAAGATTTTCAAACTTTTCGTTTTATGATAAAGTAAAATAGAGCTATAATTATGCAAATATATACTCCTAATCGTTTCCTTATAATTTTTTTTATTTTGTCTCGACCCACCTCATATTGTCCGTGACACACACTGTGAGATCAACTGCTCTAGCACATTGCCATCACTTCCTTTTTTGAGTTATAAGATTGAGTCCAGACAAGAACAAACTACTACCCTCGGGCCGAGGACAGCCTATCTGACAAACCACTACCCACGGGCCGAGGACAGCCTATCTGACAAACCACTACCCACGGGCCGAGGACAGCCTATCTGACAAACCAATACCCACGGGCCGAGGACAGCCTATCTGACAAACCAATACCCACGGGCCGAGGACAGCCTATCTGATAAATCACTACCCACGGGCCGAGGACATCCTATCTGACAAACCAATACCCACGGGCCGAGGACAGCCTATCTGACAAACCAATACCCACGGGCCGAGGACAGCCTATCTGACAAATCAATACCCACGGGCCGAGGACAGCCTATCTGACAAACCAATACCCACGGGCCGAGGACAGCCTATCTGACAAACCAATACCCACGGGCCGAGGACAGCCTATCTGACAAATCAATACCCACGGGCCGAGGACAGCCTATCTGACAAATCAATACCCACGGGCCGAGGACAGCCTATCTGACAAACCAATACCCACGGGCCGAGGACAGCCTATCTGACAAACCTACCCACGGGCCGAGGACAGCCTATCTGACAAACCAATACCCACGGGCCGAGGACAGCCTATCTGACAAATCAATACCCACGGGCCGAGGACAGCCTATCTGACAAATCAATACCCACGGGCCGAGGACAGCCTATCTGACAAATCAATACCCACGGGCCGAGGACAGCCTATCTGACAAACCAATACCCACGGGCCGAGGACAGCCTATCTGACAAACCAATAGTCACGGGCCGAGGACAGCCTATCTGACAAATCAATACCCACGGGCCGAGGACAGCCTATCTGACAAATCAATACCCGCGGGCCGAGGACAGCCTATCTGACAAATCAATACCCGCGGGCCGAGGACAGCCTATCTGACAAACCAATACCCACGGGCCGAGGACAGCCTATCTGACAAACCAATAGTCACGGGCCGAGGACAGCCTATCTGGCTGTTTGATACGGGCCACGCATTTTATTTTAATTACACAATTTATTTTTATTACTTCATTTCAACACTATAACCATCTCCTCCTGGTCCGTCCTTTCTTTTAAATGAAAGAATCCAACGTGTCAAAAAGTTTGACCACTCCCGGTTCAATCATTGACTGATTGAGTCTAGCCACATGTGTCCACAGCCGACATGTCATTGGGGGGGGGGGATAGGTTACCGAGGAAACGCCCATTGGGAAGGGAAAAGGCATTATTTCCGGTGGACTGTTTTTTTTTTCTCTTTATTTTAGTTCGTTTACATTTCTAAAAATAAAGCAGTAGAGATGGATCCCATTGATGTGTCTGTTTCCTGTATATCCATCTTGTAAACCATTGATTAATTATTTCCAATTCAGTTCACATGCGAAGCTCTGCCATCGATTAAATTCGTTGAGAATGTTATACATATCAAAAGTAAAAAGGCTAAGTCGCCACGTCATTATTCATATGACAATTTGCAATATTATTCACTCTGTACAACTTATCTTAAACTCAAGCTGTGGCGGCATTAGGGGCAGCAACAAGGCCAACAGTCCCAGGCATGTGCAAGAGCGATGCCCTTTAACTGTGTAAAACCACTACAAGCAAAATATGTGATGCGATTTGATTTAAAGGTAAGCAAGTGTGGTAAATTTTGACTACTTTTAAAGAGAAATTCGAGATATCGAATAAAAAAAAATAATAATATACACCCTGTAAGGGTTGGTGTGATGTTATGATGTTGGGATCTGACTGCAGTTGCAGTTAGACTGAACTTGGAGGCGTTACTGTGGTTGCGTCACTTATTCCGCACACAAACAATTCTCAAAATAATGCTCAATGATTCTTCATTTATTAACAAACACAGACTTTAAAAATATTATTAAACTTTGGACGAAGGCACGTAATACAGGCACATCTTGGAAAGATCAAATAATTTACAACCTGCTATATGAAAGCAGAATATTAACTTCTTTTATAGTTAAACAAAAATACGTCCTATATGTTCATGATCTAAAAAGTAACTAACTCAATCTTCAAAGCTTGTTTCTAAGCAAATCTTAAATGACGTCAACTAGAAAAAACTACGTCACATAACAATATAAAAATTCGTACTCTCTAGAGTTACTTAAAAAGTGTGATTAACACACATGCACAAACTAAATCAATTAATGGATATTTAAATCAACCTTAACTACTCGACACACCCAGTGGAGCTACTAGCATTAGTGCGCACAGGGGAAATAAAAAAAAAACACGCCACTCCATTCCTGGCTGCCTAGTTACACCCACATATCATATATTATCTAATCTGTGGTAAACCACTGTTTGTATTATATTTCAGCCAGGCCCGTAGCGTGCGGGAGGGGGGACAGGGGCCGGGCCTCCCTGCGTTTTGTCTGGCCCCCCTCTGCCTATTTGTTCTTCTTAGTAAAATGTTTTACCTGCCCCCCCCCCTGCTATTGCCTGGCCCCTGCTGTAGAATTTTCACGCTACGGGGCTGATTTCAGCCGATGGGATTCACCAACTTTTAGTTTATATTTTGAGTAATAACCGTTTTGACTACACCTTTTTTTCAACTCGAAACTTTGATGAATAATTGACTTTAAAATATTAAACATACTTCTGAAAATTTAACACCTTGTATATTTATTATTTAGAGAACATTTTACCATAAAACTTTTAAATCCTCAAAACATTGCGTAATATTAATTAAATGTTCCAAACCTTAAAATTAATTGTTTTGTTTTCATAATATGTGTGACCCTAATTTGATATTTCACGGAATTTAAAAAGAAAGAATATTCTTTACGGTCACGTGGTATATACTCTAATGAATATTACATTAGCATCTTGAGATTTGAACATTACATTAACATCTTGTGATTTGATCATCACTTTAGCATCATGAGATTTGATTATTACTTTAGCATTTTGAGATTTGATTATTACCTTAGCATTTTGAGATTTGACTATTACTTTAGCATTTTGAGATTTGATTATTATTTAAGCATTTTGAGATTTGATTACTTTAGCATTATGAGATTTGATTATAGAAACCAATATGTTACCGAAATGAAGTACACTGTACACATAATAAAATTTTTCCACAGTAAAGGAAAACACTATTAGACATGAATCAAATTAACGAGTCAAGCACTAAGAAAATATATTGTTCCCATCATAGGCGTAGCGAGGGGGGGGGCAAGGCAACTTGCGCCCAGGGTATTTTACCCTTTTAATACCTTTTTAGCGCCCTCCATTCGAAAACCATATAATATTATATGTAAAATATACCATTTGGCGCCCCTGAACCTCGGCGCCCGGGGACATATGTACCCCCCGCCCCCCCCCCGGCTAAGCCTCTGGTTCCTATTAAAAATAATCCATAGTAGATTACCTGCACACACACATACACACACATTGGCATAAAAGTCAATGTTATTTTTTGAAGTAAAACTGGCGGTATAAACTTGAGTTGTGTAAAGTGCATAAAAAGGGAATGTATTTTACCTGCCTACTTTATTACGACATGCCACAACCAAATCAAAACCCCGAATAGCTCCTTGTCTGTCATGCAACACAACACAGATCTGATTTATTTATTTTTAAAACAGTCTTTAGTCCTTAAGTTGAACAATCTGATACTACTTCAGATCATGTGATTTATTCCGCTTATCGGCAAGTGTTTTTTTTTTTTGTTTTTTAAAGAGTGCATTTCACTCATTCATTCTGTCAACTATAGATTTCTCTGGAATATATGTGGAATATAATATTTGATGGTCGCAGTTTTGAAAAAAAACTGAGCTTATTATTGAACTGTGATCAGTGGATAACCACTATCGTCGGTTTTCCTGCCTCGTTCGTGTATGTGGAAGACAATGTTGTCGTTCTCTGTCAGAAGTTTAATGAACAAGTTCCACAAGTTAGTCCCCAGATGTGTTTATATTTTATTTCCTGTATCGTTTATTGTGATTTGTTGTCTACGACAGAACAAAGTAATAGAACGTCATCCTGTTTGTGGTGAGTACCTTAAATAATCTACAAAACTGGTTGGCAACTGGTGACCCGCGATAAATATTTTGCTGGTACGCAGAAGTAAATGTACAAAAAAATTTAAGCACTTTAACGGTTATTCATTTAAAGTTCTAGCTGTTGTTGTTGTTTTTATTTTTGTTTACTTAAAGTAACTCAATCACCCACAAATATATTATTATAAAAATGATAAAATCTAGTAGTAGGTAATAAACTTATGAATTTAGTGCTCTGCGGGAATAGAGCTCACGAATTCAGTGGTACGAGATGTCAGAAAGATTGCCGACCACTGATCTACTTAGGATACACAAGTTAAGATCAATGTCTGCTAGTCGGCCAATGTCAGACATTGGTCGTAATAAAACGAGCTCATATACGCAAAGAATTGCAGGTATTGTCGCGACAACACATGGTATACTTTGTATTAACATTGAGAATCGAACCGCGAACGATTTAAACAGAGGGAAACAATGGGTAATTGAATTGTAATAGGACACAGATGTTATGTTACACATCTATAACATTACTCATTTGTAATATTAATCAGCTGTACTGTAACACAACTGTTATGTTGCTTCAGTTGTAATATATATGACAAAGATGTTAAATGATACCGTTGTAATATGACATTTACATATATATATATATATAAAAAGTATTATGCTGCCTATGTTGAAAATGTATATGATTATATCAGCAGGTCTTATACATGACCTTTTACCAGGTATAATAATTGACTTTTCGAGTTTTCAAAGATATGCGAACGCTCTCTAAAGAATAGAATATATCATGACTGTATCTAGAATTCATTCGGCTGAATCGTTGTTCTGGCCAGCAGCTTCGTATGAATGCCGTGGAATAGGAATCTCGCTTTCACCTTTTTTTTTAAAAAAAGTGTGTTTTTTTCGGAATGTATTTTTTATATATTTTGTAAGAGAGTGGTGTTGTGAGAGTTTATATTACTGTATCTTTGTGTATAAAGTCGGGAAGAAAGTTTGAATATCGTGTTTGAAAGTTCATTCGAGTTCTGTCCACAAGTTTCACTTCATAAATCTGCTATTTATTTCATTAGACGCAAGCCAACTGAAGTATATTTGACGAAGTGTTAAATACACTTAAGTATAACAGATACTTTTACTGTGGTATGGTATAACTATAAAAGTTCTAGCAAGAAATAAATAAAAACAAATTAACTGTCCAAAATACCACTCGGTGTGTTGTGTTGATTTTGTTTATTTATTTCATGCGTTTTAATTTTTGCTCTTTTAAACAAACGACATTTCGTTCTACAAAACTTGTTTATTTTTTCTAAATGTTAGGTTTATGAGTGCATCGATTGGCTATAGTAAATCAGTAGATAAAAAGAGAACAAGTATTTTGAGCTTAGTTATAGACATAAAAAGAGTGTGACATATCACTCAATTACTGGGTTTACGGCTCATGAAACACTAATGGACCCCAGATCACCTGTTGCTGACCGCTGGTCAACTAGGCACGGCGCTGCATGTATTATTTCATTTCGTTCACGAGTAATTATTTAGCTTTGTTCATTTTTTTTTAAAACAATGACCTGTTGTGGTTTTTTTCTTTGGTAAGTTGCATTCTTATAATAATTGGTTTTCTCACTGACTGTAGATTCATTATGATTTATATATCATTAGGTATTTTTTTTTAATTTGCTGTTTATGATACATTCAGACAAAAAGGTAGAACATGTACTTAATGTCGCCAACATTGACTATGACTACATTAGTGCAGTGGTTTTATCATTACGAAACAAGAGTCTCAAGAATAACAGCACGCGACTGTTGTCTACGGAACAACTGCAAGATGAGCGATGTCCACAGTTACCTCCAACTCTAGATAGAGTACCAATAGTTTATGCTCTAACAGCTAACGTATGAAAATCACTTAGTATAGATATGTTGTGAATTTGTTTCACAAAAATGCAGAGCATATTTTAAGTATTTAACTGGGGTGAAGAAAGCTTTTCCCCTAGTAAGTTCTAAATGAAGACATTGTGCGACAACTAGGTTCATTTTATTTATAATGTCTTTGTTTGGTTTTAATAGAATATTAGCAAATTTAACATTACACCGTTTCCTTCTGATCTGGGAGATAAAGTGTCAAATTAAGTTACGCCATTTAAATGTTTGTCTTCCTCTAAGTGCTGAGCATTGAAAGGTGGCATGACTGACATATACAGTAACTTTGCCTATTTAAAAATTACTTTGAGTATGTAGTAATTCATGAGTTTCTACAGCTGTTGCCCCCAAATATTCTTTTTGAATAATTATTTCATTTATATTTATTATATCGGTTTAAAAATGGCAGTCGTTTTTCCACAGAAAATTTTATAATTTTGAATGCAACGAAATAACCGATTTTTCTTCTAACTACTTAACAAATCTATTCAAGTTCGACCCGATCAAACCTGGAAAGAACACGTTTCTTTTAATTTTTGTCATGCTTTTTTTCTATATATTTTAGAGAAAGAAAGAAAAATTATTGTTTTTTTTTCACCCCAAAAGTCGCCCAGTTAAATTGCCTTATAACACGTTCGGCAATAATGTATATATTATTATTATGACATAAGCTTATCCCTGTCACTGACCTCCGTGTAACAGGGGTTGTGTGTATATATATATATGTATATATATATATATATATATATATATATTACTATGACATTAGCTTATCCCTATCACTGACCTCAATGTAACTATGTTTGTATATATATGACTTTGATATATTATTATCCCTATCGATAAATTTGCAAATTATGATGGTATTTGATGCACGAAGTTGATTTTGATATGCCACTAAAATGAGAAAAAGTTGCATTTTTGGGGGGTGGGGGGGTAGGTAAGGAAAAAAATTATAAAAAAAAATTCTATTTAATATTTCCAAAAAAAAAATTGAACGTTTGTTTGAAACACACTCATTAACACTTGTGCAATGTTATTTTATGATACCTACAATAGATTTAAAAAATTGGTTCTTTGAAAATTTTTGAAAATATGTCTTAAAATTACACTTTTTTACCCAAAAAAGTCACAAAATACATTTTTAAATAATTTTTTATATATTTTTTTTATTTCTTTGTTCATTAATTGGTATGTTGTATGCATGTTCCAAAATTGGCTAGTGTAGCTTAAAAAATAAAAAAAAATAGAAAAAAACAACTAGCAGAAACCTTAAATGGCCCATGGGCCACCTTAACTTTAGCTCAGTGAGTAACGGCTATAACCTATATATCTTGTTGTGTTAGGTCTGTAACGGCTATAACCTATATATCTTGTTGTGTTAGGTCTGTAACGGCTATAAACTATATCTTGTTGTGTTAGGTCTGTAACGGCTATAAACTATATCTTGTTGTGTTAGGTCTGTAACGGCTATAACCTATATCTTGTTGTGTTAGGTCTGTAACGGCTATAACCTATATCTTGTTGTGTTAGGTCTGTAACGGCTATAACCTATATCTTGTTGTGTTAGGTCTGTAACGGCTATAATATTGTGCTGCATGTTTACGTGGCTGGATTTTGACCATCCTCAGGTGGACATTTAGACATTGACAGAGCCCTGCTTTCTTTAAAACAGCTGGTCTCCAAGTATAAATATTTACAACGTGAAGGAAGGTTTCGTCCCAGTGTCTGTGAACCCCTTCAACGACTGGCTGTCATCATACCATACCGGAAACGATGGTCTCACCTGATGGTGCTGTTAAATAATCTTATACCGTTCTTAATAAGGCAACAAGCTGATGTCACTTTCTTTGTCATTCAACAGGTAACGAAGCAAATTTCATAGGAAATTTACATCATCGGGCAATGTATGCATTGCTTTGACAGCCGGGGGTGGGGTTGGCCATGGCGCGTTTTACCGACAATAGCTGCGTTGCATTTTGATAAAAATGGTTGTAATTGATGCATAGTTTAAAGTTGAATTAAAGTTGAATGTATGTTCTGTGGGTTGTGTCAGTTGTGTGGCCGCACAGGGCGTCGAACCAGGCAGGGGCACCGAAAAAGCACTGTTAAATGTTTATGCACTTTTCAGATTGTAGCTCCCAGAGGTCGCCTCAATAGTTATATACGGCCATGGTTAAAGCTAAATAAATAAATATATATATATCCTTTCCTTATGAACTTTCCTAGGAAAACTGGGACACCTGACCACCAACCCATTTTATAATGGCTTCCTACAATATGCGCATTAGGTTTCATAAATGCCTGTAACATGAACGTTACAAACAAGTGTTTTCTCCTCAAATAATTATTTATATGCCCAGTTTATCTTCAGAGAGACGGAGGAACATTTAACAGGGGGGCGTTACTGAACATTGGTTTTTTTGAAGCCATGAAGGTCGGACGTTTCGACTGTTTCATCTTTCACGACGTGGACCTGATCCCTTTGGATGACCGGAACCTGTACAGATGTGGTGACAAACCCCGACATTTTGCGGTGGCTCTGAATAAATATTTCTACAGGTGATTTGTCCAACTTTTATTCCTAGGAGTGAACTTCTGACGCTGTAGTCAGTGACGTACGCAGCGTAGGTGGCGCCTTGGGGAGGATATAAAAATGCCGCCCTATTCTTCTACCCCAGAGTATTTAAAGTGGTGATATTATTGCATGTGATTGTCAGGCAAAGTAAGTGCTAACCCGCCCTACCCCCCTTTCACCCCGCCTTTTTACGTCACTGGTTGTAGCTACAAATATTTATTTTAAAAACTAAATAAAATGTAAAAGATTAACAAATTATTTTCAGTTTTCGTTTTTAAAGTGCTAAATACTTCTTTTTTTTTATGACAATTAGGGAAAAGAAATGATGCTTACCTGCTGGTAGATAATAACTTTATAAATGTTTTTTTTTTTAAATTGTATCTTTCTGGTGTCTTTCTCATTTCGCTGCACTAATTAACATATCTCTAGTAGTGTGATATATAAACAGGAACGAGAGATGCTTTAAAAAAAAATTAAGATATCAAGAAAGAGATCTCTATTAACATATTATGAGAAATTTGTCAACAAACCCATTCCTTCCATTAAACAGTATTCTCTATCCGGGCTACTTTGGCGGAGTTGTCGGTTTGACTACTCGGCAGTTCAGGGAAATCAACGGAAACTCTAACTTGTACGTCGGGTGGGGCGGTGAAGACGATGATTTGTTACAGAGGTAAGTCATATGTATCATGTGTTACAGACGTAAGTCATATGTATTATGTGTCACAGACGTAAGTCATATGTATCATGTGTTACAGACGTAAGACATCTGTATCATGTGTTACAGACGTATGTCCTCTGTATCATGTGTTACAGACGTATGTCATCTGTATCATATGTTACAAACGTAAGATATATGTATCATGAGTTACAGACGTAAGATATATGTATCATGTGTTACAGTCAGTCAATATTTGTTACGGAGGGCTCACAACAGCAGAGCCGCAGTTAGCTATTATTGCGCGCTGTGCAAGTTAACTTTCTTCGGTAGCCTCCTCTAAATCTGAAAAGCATAAAAATATTTAACAACCAATTTGGCGCCCATTTCTGATTCGGCGCGCTGTGAAGTCGTTCAACCCTCAATACCCCTTCCTACGGTACTGATAAAAAAATATTTTTTTATCAACGATAAGCCACGCCAACTAAAATCCATTTCAAGGGAGTGTTAATTAACTTTTGTCAATGTCTACATCTATAACTACGTCTACAACTACGTCTACGTCTACAACTACGTCTACGTCAATAACTACGCCTATATCTACGTCTACGTCTACTACTACGTCTACTTCTATAATTACGTCTACAACTACGTCTACGTCTACGTCTATAACTACGTCTATGTCTATGATGATTATTGAATATTCTCGCTGTGTGCGCGCAAATGTATTGGCTACGCGAACTTTTTGGGGAAGGGTGGATTTTTTTTTAAGTGCGCTACATAACAGTGGCGTTAGTAACTCGTAAATGAAACATTAGCGCTCTCAGATGTTATATGTGTTCGCGCACTCGTCAAATTGTTGCGCGCGCTCAAGCAAGCGGCAATAAGGAAAAGTGATCATGAGAAATGTTATAAGCAAAGTGTTCGTTCGTTTTATTGTATGTTTTTTGTTTACAGAATATTCAACAAGGGCTACTACATCAGCCGTTATGCCAGTGATATTTCCAAGTATGATATGATCAGACATGACATGGATAAAGGCAACGAACCAAACCCTTACAGGTTTCAACATAATGTTGTTTTCTGGTAGACCTCTTTTGTTAGATACAAAACATAGATTTCACAAAGTTCCGAAGGATGTAACTAAAAATATTGTATTCAAATCAACACACGTACCACTGGAAATAAGCCCCAATAAAACGTGTATAGTAAAAAATTAATATAATTATAGGACCAGCGCTTACAATATTTAAATGGGAGATAATGCACAGGGGAAAAGGAATGGGAAATGTAATATTCGCATTTATAGAACTTGGTTAAGGATTTCTCGAGATAGTGTACAGTGCCGTTCTAATGGATAGACAAACTGGGTGATCGTCGGTTGACCTCTTCAAGTACAAAACTATATCATCAATCTGTATGTATAGACGCAGTAGTCTTAACCCCTGGCCCGCGGACCGATACGGATCGTGGAACGAATGTTACTGGGCCATCCAAGAAACTTTAAATTATTTCCTTTATATATATTTATTTCCTGATTGTACGAGTTTCCAAGGACGAGCAATAATCAACGTCTCCCCTCCCCCCTTTTCCAATGAGCCGCGGTGAAATTATCAAACGCTGACCAGTCCGTGGCGAGAAAAAGGTTGGGGAAAACTGCCATAGAGGTCTCAACATTTACATCCTCTCTCCCCATCTTTTTCTAAGAGTCTCTGCCTAGCCCCCCCCCCCCCCCTCCGAAACAAAGAATGGCTCTGTGTCTATGAGTATACATTTCTCTACACAATTGAGGTTTTCTTTTTTATGCAGGGAGGGAAGCTAATCTATTTAGGAAGACTGGAAAATAATCGGGATCTTTTAGTTCATGTATCCGTTTCCTTTCGCCCAGTAAATTTTGGTATAAGGGGTAATATGAAAAGATTTCTAATTCTTATAGGCCTACTTAACTAAAGAAATTACATCTTTACAAGCAGAATCATACTTAAGGGGTCAGACTACAAATAAATACATGTTATCTTGATATTTCATAAATTATTTATTTTACGATCTTGCATTAAATGGTTCTACCCACAGATTATATATAATACAGATAGCGCATCGCTATATAAATAGTCGTCGGTTTTATGTTAAAAACTCTCGCTCCATTGTTGTTATTCGCTTTGTTTCCAATGACGCTTTCCATTCATAAAAAAAAAACCCACAGACACCTCTTTGTTGTTTATTTTTTCAAGACATAAAATATGAATGAAAAAGCTTTCGATTTGCTTTATAAATATAAAAAAGCGATAATGTATTATTTAATTCATGAGTTCATGAGTTTATGAGCTTTATATATATATACTAGTTGCAAGTACCCGGCTTTGCCCGGGTTTAAAATAAGGTTTTCTGTTTACCTTCTGTTTTCTTTCTCCCTAACCCCTCTCTCCCTTCCTCTCTCCCTCCCTCCCTCCCTCCCTCCCCCTCTCTCCCTTTCCCTCCCTCCCTCTCCCTACCTCTCTCCCATCTCTCTCACATCTCCCTCTCTCCCCTCTCCCCCTCCTTCTCTCCCAACGTCCATCCTCTCCCTCTCCTTTCCTCCCCTCTCTCCCTTCCTAACCCCTCTCTCCCCCTTCCTCCCTCCCTCATTCCCTCTCGCTCCCTCCCTGCCCCCCTCACTCTTTATCTCTCTCCCACCCCCTCTCTCTCTCCCTCCCTCCCCGTCCCTCTCCCTCCCTACCCCTCTCTCCTCACTTCCTTTCTCTCTCCATCTCCCCCTACTCCCTCTCCCATCTCCCCTCTCTCCCCCTCCTTTCTCCCCCCTGTCCATCCCCCTCCCTCCCTCTCCTCCCCCCCCCCCTCCCTCCCTCCCTCCTACCCTCCTTTCCTCTCCTCCTCCTGCCCCCTCTCTCTCTCTCTCTCTTTTATCTCTCTCCTCTCTCTCTTTCTCTCTCTCTCTCTCTCTCTCTCTCTCTCTAAATATATATATATATATATATATATATATATATATATATATACTTATTATTATGGCTTCACACTTCTTCTAAAATCCTTCTTTATTCCTTTATCTTCCTCAAACTGTACAAATCAGGGAGCATGAAAAAACAACAACAATTCTTTGCATCACAAAGGCACAATACAGCACCAGCGCGCAAGTTCTATTCGAATCGGGAAATGACGTCACAGAGGAATTTTATTTATGGCGCCGTCGAGATTACTTTAATATAGTAAAATACTAAAATAAAAAAAAATTAATTACAATTAAACTACCCATCGAGATGAAACGAAACCTGTCCTATAACCTTCCCCATGTAATTATGTGTATGTGTAACAAATTTCACGTTATCTGTTTTTCTGGATCTTGAGTTATAAGGGAACAGACAGACAGACAGACAAAAAAATGCGTCTTATAAGTATATATAGAGATAATAAACATTTCTAGTCAACTGATGAGAGTAAATATTATTAATGGCGGCGATGAAAACATTGTTTCAAAACGAGGCTTGCGCAATCTGTATAATATCTAATCTGTGGTTCTAATGTCTACTTTTTTTGATGTTATTTAAAATTATCAACATTTATGTAATTTTAAAAAACTGAAATAACAATTTGAATATATGTATAAAAATCAAAATGTCATCGAGAATAAATTTTGTATAACAAAAAGGTTATGCAATAGCTAGTCTTTTTACTCCAAAGATAATTTAGCTCTAAGGTAGGCCTATATGGTTTCATTAATCAACAGAGAAAAGTTCCTAGAGCTGGCCAAAGAACGCCAAGAGGCGGACGGTCTGAACACTGTCCGATACAATAAAACCACAAAAGACTTCAGTCTGTTTACTCTAGTTATGGTTGATATAAATAACGAGGAAATGTTGCTAGTAGGTGAACTTTTTGCCTAAGATTTATTCTAACTAGAGTTTTACAGTGGCGTATTTTAGTTGGAGGCCCCGGATGCAGAAGGGGAAAACAATCAAATTAAGAGCACGCGCCTGACGCCCCTGCCGATAGCTCCACCTTTGATGTTTTATGTCGTGCTATTTAAAACTCCCTTTCTACTTATGCTAACAATCATGACTTTCCCCAATGTGTCCCTGTGGTTTGATGTTTTCATTTCACAACTGTTAAAATACACGTATCTCAGTCTCAATAAAATTTCACTCTCCATTTCTTACTGTCTCAGTCCCATTATTACTCAGTCCCATTGTTATCACTTCACTAATAATCCACAGTTGATATTTTGTTTCTCCCCTTATGTTCCCCAACTCTCCCACTTACATTATCCACATCACTTTTGCAGGCTGCACCTCTACATATTCAAAACATCATGAAGAACGCTACCATTAATTCTACCGAGTCAACACATGAGGGAGTTTAAAACATAACAGAGAAATAAATCATAAGATATTGAAATCCTGATTTATATTCATCGAAAGCTCTCTCTTTTTTTTTTTTGCCTTTGCATCTTCTATATATTTACTATGTACACTAGTTGGACGAGGTTTTGCTGTGTGTTTTGAGTTAGTTACTAGTCTAGTCAGGAGCTGCTATGGTACAACTGATTTATGAACAATAGGTATTGCATTGCTTATGGATCGAATTTGACATAAGACAGGTCATTTTGCTAACTGACTGGACGTAGGGGACATTGGACCAGCGGCGTAGCGTGGATATCGGCCGCCCAGGGCGGAAGACGATTTTGCCGCCCTCTCATTTAGGTATTTCAATTTGATCTATACATTTTTGCCGCCCCCCCCCCTAAAAAGTAATAAAAAGTGCCGCCCGGTGCGGACCGCACCCACCGCCCCCCGCTAGGTACGCCACTGCATTGGACATGCCAGATTAGCAACTGGCTGAGCTAGGGGTTTTGGTCATAGCATTATATACAATGATGAATATTTAAGATTTTCCCTACTATTTTTGTCTTGTTTACATCTTTATAAATCAATCGTGTGAGCAAAACAAAAATCGATGCTGGTATATTTTTATCTATCAATAATCATGTTATTTACAATATTTTTTGTATCAATTTTCTTTGAGTTTTAAATTGTGTAACTGTTTTGTTGTTGTTGTTTTAATAATTTATTACAACTATCATGTTGCAATGGCAAGTAGTCTTTGTGTACTAAAAAAACCGCAATCTCTAGTCTCTACTAGTCAATGATACATTCTGACATATTGAAATGAATTTGTCATCTATAGTCATGACTTAACAATGTCACATTCTGACATATTGAAATGAATTTGTCATCTATAGTCATGACTTAACATTGACACATTCTGACATTTTCTTAAATTACTTGTTAAAAAATTATTTGATTGTATGTAAAATTTATGCTAATGTATGTTAATTTATTAGTGTGACTTCAAAAATGTGCTGCTGCTTTTATTTATTTCCTACTTATAAAATCATAAAACTGTCCTAAACATTGCTTATGGCTTGTTTTAAATCAATGATCTAATTGTTTGAACTTTTTTAAAACTTAGTTATATAGTGTTACTTTAAATTGTAAATAACTAATACAAATACTCCAATTTAATATAACGTTGTTTAAATATACTTAGTATTGTTGGTGAATTAGAGTGTGTTTTCCAGTGCTGAATGGATAGAAAACCTACAGGAACAAAAGGTAAAATAACACGTTTAGAAATAATGTTCATACATATGGATATTGTGGAGAACAGGGTTCTCACACAAGGAATTACAAATGTAGGTCCGGAAGATAGGATACTATATTGTTTAAATCAAGAGTTCGGGGTTATTAAATCTTTGGGGATAGGGTCTTTACAATTTCGAGCGACACAGGTTTTGGACTTTACATATGATACCTTAGCCTTTGTTCAGAGAGTATGGAGAGCGTCATCTAACATTCCTACAAACAGATAAATCACCGGACACAACTGAAGGCGTCATCTAACATTCCTACAAACAGATAAATCACCGGACACAACTGAAGGCGTCAACTAACATTCCTTCAAACAGATAAATCACCGGACACAACTGAAGGTGGCAAAGGGCGCTAACCTTTTAATGTTTTTTAACAAGCCAATCCAACTAAGCCCTATGGGACAGTTGAAGAAACAGGGCGTGGTAGAGCGTATAGAGAAATTGAGGTCTTTTGGGGACAGCAGATTTTCAGACAGAGCGGAGAGTGGTCACAAGTAGATTATAAGTTGATTGTACTTGGTGAAATTGATGTTCGACTATATTGCATGTTATGTAGTTTGTTTTGTAACAAATATTGCCATATACACGGCAACCCAAGTGCCTCTGTTATCAATACTACTGTAGGGAGTTTGAAGGCGTCAGTATGTAAACATATCTATAATAGAACGAGTGGCTACAGAGTGAAAGAGTCCTAGGCAGACAATATACAAAATACAGAGAAGAAGTGGCACTTAAACAAACACGTAACACATATGCAGGTGTTTTTATATATGTTACCGGCAAAATGTGAAATGCCGGCATTCTATAGAATGCCTATGCAATGTATAGAATGCCTGGTGGTTTTAGGCAAAGTATATAATTTTTAAATTATGCATACTTTTCCTAGGCATTCTATACAATGCCTAGGCATTGTATAGAATGACTAGTGTCGTTTTGGCATAGTATAAAATTTTTAAATTGTGCATACTTTTCCTAGGCATTCTATACAATGCCTAGGCATTGTATAAAAGGACTAGTGTCGTTTAGGCAAAGTATCAGAAAAGAACAACAAAAGCCTTTATTGATAAAAACGTATTTAAATATGGAATGAATGCAAAATAAAGCATATGATGTTCATACCCGAAAAAAACAACGACAGCAGAGCTGAGATTGAAGTATTTGCTTCAGCAGGTAAGACTGGATTCACACTTAGAATTGTACTGTACTTAATTTTCTTCTTTCACACAAAACACTTCGTATTTTGGTACTTTGATCTGTCATGTTCATATTTCACGACTTAGTGAATTAATAAATAATAAAAAGAAGTTGTTTCTGGTGAAAACAAGCAGAACACAACTGGAATGAGCTACTTGCAGCAGGGAAGACTAGAATGACATTTTGAATTGCATTTAATTTTCTTTTTCAAACAAAGACACCTCATAGTTTGGCATTTCGTCTTGCATATACATATGACGAATCCTTGTCCGCTTCCTGTAGACTGAGAAGTAGCAGCAGATCGGAGAACTATTTCAAGGTCAGGAACGTCTTCCGCTTTTATTAAATCTTTTGGACATACGGTGAATTCTGATCTGGCATATAGTTGCTTCAAGATTCCATGTGCAGTTCCATGGCGGTAAAAGCCATATTCTGTCATGCTCATAACAACTGCCAACAGATCTCGTGAGTCTCATTGCCCTTTGTCAACATCGGGAATCATAACTCGCACAGTGGCTCCCAAAGGCGCAGGAGGAAATTTTTTGTCCGAATCCGAAGTAAGAGCATTGGCTCTTAGGAGCGCCCCCGGTCGTCATTATTGTCTCTCCTAAACTGTTCGTTGTCGCCTCCCGGTCTACTTCTTTGCTGTTTACTACTCTATTGTTTTCTGAACACCTTGTCCTAAGTCGTCTGTCACCTTGTCAACCATTATTTGCATTACTCCCAGGCACGCCGAGAGGGGGGTAGGGGGTCATTTTCAGGGGGACCCGCATCAAACGACTCATTTTTTAAATAGGGGTTCGCAATGATGTCCTGCCCTGAAGCCCTAGTGGCTCTCGGCGCCTCTGATTACTCCTACTTCTGATATATCTTCTTATCTTACAACGTCGAAGGGGATTGTCTGTCTCTAAATCTAATCTAGTTCCTAACAAGACCAATTACATACTAGGCAATGTATGAAATAGCAATTTAGGCATTCTATAGAATGCCGGATTTCACACTTTGCCGGTAACATATAGATTGTCAAGAAACACACTTTTTCTGAAATTTTGCGACACAGCATCGGGTAGATTTTTTCAATTAATTTCTAGAAAATTACAGATTCTGTGCAAAATCTTCATATTTATATATGTTGAATGAGACACATCATAATATACAGAAATCACAAAAAGTTCAAATACGTAATCTCTAGTTAATATGTAATCTTGACTCAGCTGTTTATGTTAAATTTATAAGTAATATATGTTCATCTCTTAGATCCTATACAACCAGGGCTGTAGCCAGGGAGGGGGGGGCAGGGGGCGCCGCCCCCCCAAGTGAAAAAGTTTGCCCCCCCCCCTGAGAATTTTTAAAAATATTGTTTATTTCCAAGAAAATGTTGAAAATTTTTTTAATTAAATAAAAATGTTTTTTAAATTTTCTTGTAAGTCTAAATTTCCCTAACAATTTTCGATTTAAATAAATTAAGTTTTTAAAATAATTAAATTTTTTTTTACAAAATCAAGCAGAACATCATTGCGCGAACTAAATTTGCTTTTTTCAGAACCAAAAAACATGAACGCTTTCAATGAGAATTTGCGTAACCGCCATTTTGGTTAAAACATGACATAAATAATATTAAAAATGCGGTTTAGTTTTATTACTTTTTTATATTTTATACATTATTTTGTATTCATGAAAAATATATAGTTTTAAATACATTTAAAACGATAAATTTAATTGATATTTTAAATATTAAAAAGCTTGAGCAATTGCATTGAACCAATTACTTGCATATCCTCCTTTTTATTCATTCATTGGCTATTCATAATTTTGACTCCATTTTTGTTTTAGAGTGTTTTTTTCATTTTCGTTTTTTGTTTTAAAATGGATCGTTTTGTAATAAGAAAAAATCAAGAGATAAAATTAATTTCTATTAACAAACATAACGATGGCCAATCGTGTAGTCATAGTTGTGACGAAGAAGAAGATGCTGCTTCTACTTCTGCTACATCTGCCTCTACCAGACAACATCAAAATGGCTCTTTTCAGAGCCACTCTCAACAATTAAGCAAAAACAAATTAATGATCTAGCAAAAAAGGATGAACCTATCAAACAAATTATATTACCTACCTATCCTAAAAATAATCAGAATCGGTCTTTCAAGTCGGAATGATTTCAATATTTCAAGTGGTTGGAATATTCTCCGTCCTTGGACGCTGCATTTTGTTACCCATGTCGCTTGTTTGCTGCATTTTGTAAAGAGGATACCTATACGAAAACCGGTTTTAAAAACTGGAAAAGTGCATTGGATAAAACTAAAACTGGATTTTACAAGCATGCTTTGTCTGAAACTCATGTACAGTCTATGTTATTATGGTCCGAAAGAAATATCAGAGTTGAATGTAATAGGTCTCTTTCAACACTAGACAATGACAGTGTGCTTGAAAAACATAGATATTACATTTCAAGTATTTTTGAAATTATTCAGTTTCTTGTCATTAATGAGCTTCCTATCAGGGGATCATATAACATAGAAGAGCATTTAGAAGAAAGCTTATTCAAAAACTTATTTGAATTTACATTGAGAAAAGACCCAAAATTAACTGATTCTTACCAAATTATTCCAAAAAATGCCACATACCAATCCCCAGAAATTCAGAATGAAATAATTCAAATAATGACTGACCTGGTTAAAGAAGAGATTTCTAATGACATAAATAATTCAGATGTTCCATTTTTTACTCTATTGGAGGATGGAACAAAAGACGAAAATAATAGGGAAAACATTGCAATTGCTGTCAGATACGTTAAAATGGTGAAATTTTTGAATCTCTGCTGTCAATAGAAACAACAGTTCTTTTGGATGCTAAAATATTTACACAAAAAACATTAGAAACACTGGAAAAGTATGGTATAAATCCAAAAAACATGCTGAGCCAATGTTATGATGGTGCCTCAGTGATGAGTGGTAAAAAGGGTGGAGTTCAGGCACTAATTCAAGAAAAACTAGTGAAAGAGATTCCTTATGTATAGACTTGCCATACGTCCCGGTTTCGCCGGGACAGTCCCGGATATACTGGGTTGTCCCGGTGTCCCGCCCGGTTGTTGAAATTGTCCCGGTTTAGATTCAGGTCACAGTTTCTTGGAAATGATTGAGCAAAATTATTAGATCAGAGAATGATTAATCTGCTCTTGTGTGATCAGTAACATTTTAGTAAGTAACACAGTAATACAAATTTACAGAAGTGAAAAAATACGAGTGGTACAACATGTAGAAAACTGTTGTGTTTTGTAAAAATATCATGCTTGTGTACCATTATGAATAAAATAATAAAGATTATCTATTCTATATTTTAAGTGTTTTTTACATTACTGTTTTCATACCCCCCCCCCCCGAAATCGACATCCCTAAACCTAAAGTAAAAAAGACAGAACTGTCCCGGTTGGTCCGTGAAAAAATATGGCGACCCTACTTATGTACATTGCTATAACCATAAGCTTCATTTGGTTATAACAAAAGCTGTTTCTGTTTTGGCAATTGTTAATGAATTCTTTAGTCAGTGTGGGCAGTTATATAATTTTTTGTCTCGTGGTATTGTGGCTCCTATGTATAAAGGCAAAGCTCTATCGTGCTTATTGAAACAACGATGGTCAGGTCATCTTCATGCTTGTAAGATAATTTATGAAAATTACGACCATATATCAGAAACCCTAGAAATAATATCTTTAAACCAAGGAAAACATTTTAACGGAGATGATGTAGCTCTATGTACCGGTCTCTATATTGTGATAAAGAAACAAGAGTTTGTATTTTGTCTGTTAGTAATGAAACAAATTTTAGAAATTCTCTCACCAGTTGACAAGGGATTACAAAGCCATGATATTTCTTTGGAGCAGGGTTGTAATTTGGTTTTTGCTGCAACATCTGCCATAGAAGAACTAAGAAATGAAGACAGTCTAAAATCTATACTACAAGAAATGTCAAATTTATGCAAAGTACAAGAAGTTGAAACGAAAAGAAAAAGGAAGTTCAACTCTTTACTGGACAATTACATATACAAGTGAAACGACGGGCAACAAAGCTTCATTCAGCAGTGAAAGTAATGAAAGCAATGAGTTAGGTAGAATATTGTATGAAAT
>JAGDYQ010000003.1:14285561-14308061 GCA_021962125.1 Bulinus truncatus | reverse complement strand
AAAAAAAACCACAATATACAACTAATGCAATATATTTATTGAGTTTCTTTGAATCAATAACTGTCGGAGATCGATATCCATGGGACACATTTCATCATGCAGCGAGCTGAAATGGCGGCATTGTCCCGGACAAAAAAAAAATAGGCGACGAGGTGTAATTCCACGGGTCCACGCAGATCGTTCGGATATCTGGTTTCTCCTGCTGTGTTCATATTTTGGCCAATAGTCTATAAAAGCCATACTTATCTTATTAATTCATTATGTAAAAAAAAAAGACCTATCGAGGGAGTCTTTGTATATGTGGCAAATTACTTATGAAGTATTGAATTCATGATTCAAAATCAAATCTTATAATTTACGATCACAGTCTCTTATTAGACAAGATTGTCCAAAAGGTGAAGTACTTGCCGTATGAATTATTGCCGATGGCCAGATACAACCAACGTAAAAACTCTGCGTGGCTAATAAAGAAGATACATCACAATTCCACAATATATTTTCCAGCAAACAAGATTAAAAAGTTGCTGCCCAATGTAGCTGCTAATGTTTTTTGCTGTGTGGTGTGTTTGGTGTTTGTCGGTTATTTGTGGTACAGATCTCTGCCGCCGCAACTGTATCCTGCGCCAGTTTGTGGTAAGTGGGGAAATGGTTTCCCTTTTTTTTTTTCATCTATTTATTTTGATCACGGGTTTTTCCATGAAATTATTAGTGTTTCACTTGTTGGTATGCAAGCAATTATTATAAAAGCGCGGGCGACAGTTTGTAATTATCGTAGTTTATGAAATAATTCAAACATCAAAAGATTCTGGTCTAATGATGCCCTGTCTTCCAACTCTTTCATTATTAAATTAAATAATGTGTGCTGAAAGTGATATGTCTTTATGTAACATGGTTGTAGAATGTGCAAAATGATTGAGCGAAACTAATGTTCGTTTTTGGCGACCACTCTTTTAAGTCATTATAATTATATACATATTTGTAGGATCTGAGCCATTCTTTTTATCAATTTTTTTTTAATTTTAGCACATTTTAATAAAAAGAAAAAAATTAAAGTTGTTTTTTTTTCCGTGTGGAAATTACATTGGAGATTTTTTTGTCCAATACAGAATTAAGACTACGTTGAAAAAAATGTCACTAAATTTGGAAAATACAAAAACTAAAACACGTTTAGGATAATATATGACTATTACAGACCAATGACTAACGGAATTAAGACTTTCATATTACAAGTATATTAAAATCTTGTTAGTTTATACCACAAATTAGATATTAATATTATCTAATCTGTGACAAGCCAATGAATACATTGGTATTGACTCTTAGAATTTTATCTATAGTACAAATGAGGCTGTTCCCCTAGCAAAGTAGCCTCAGAGAGAAGACGAAAGGTGTAAACCAACGATCTAAGAGGCGTTATAGTAGACCGGGCGAATGGTGCAAATCTACGATCTAAGAGGCATTATAGTAGACCGGATGAATGGTGCAAACCTACGATCTAAGAGGCTTATAGTAGACCGGACGAATGGTGCAAACCTACGATCTAAGAGGCATTATAGTAGACCGGACGAATGTGCAAACCTACGATCTAAGAGGCATTATAGTAGACCGGACGAATGGTGCAAACCTACGAACTAAGAGGCATTATAGTAGACCGGACGACTGTGCAAACCTACGATCTAAGAGGCATTATAGTAAACCGGACGAATGTGCAAACCTACGATCTAAGAGGCTTTATAGTAGACCGGACGAATGTTCAAACCTACGATCTAAGAGGCCTCATACCAACACAGGCCCTCGGGCAAACCATTGTTTTAAGGCTCTTACGATAATCATTCCAAAGAATGAGTTGCGATCTATAAATAGAACTTTTCTGTTCATCAACAATTAACATATTTTTTTTAATTCCTAAACCGCATTAGGCAATATGAATTAGTTCTTCTAGTTTCTACCCATGTTTCTGAAATGTGCTAGAAAGTTATTTATTTCTATGTATAGGAATTGGGAATCGTGTGGCGGTGGGTTATTTAAAGAAATATCAACATCTGTAACAATCATTAATAGCATAATGAATTTATAAAACGTTTAAAACGGGTCTCGGTTAACTAGCATAAATTTCCTGGAATGTAATAAAAAAGAATTTCTTGGAAAGTAGCACGAACTCAAACGGCAAAATAAATTAATACACTGAGAAACAAAGGGCTAAGTTCAGTTACGAAGGAACACGATTATCACATGTGTGATGTATGTGTAATGTATGTGTAATGTAATTTGTAATGTATGGGTAATGTATGTGTGATGTATGTATAATGCATATATAATTTAATGTATGTTTAATGTAACGTATGTGTATTATGTATGTAGTGTGTGTGTAATGTATGTGTAATGTGTATGTAGTGTATGTGTTATGTATGAGTAATGTATGTGTAATGTGTATGTAGTGTATGTGTTGTGTATGAGTAATGTATGTGTAATGTGTATGTAGTGTATGTGTAATGTAATGTATGTGTAATGTGTACGTAGTAAAGGTGTAGTGTATGTGTAGTGTATGTGTAATGAAATGTATATGTAATGCAAGTGTGTGTGTGTATTAATGAGTTGTGTATGTGTGTGTGTATTTATGAGTGTGTGTACGTGTGTGCATGCGTGTGTGTATGTATGTGTGAGTGTTTGTTTATTGATGATGAGTTTAATAGTTATCCTGGTCTATTTTAGTTTCGATACTGAATAAAGTCTATTCATAAGCCACTGAATGAATGTGTATTAACGCTATCATGTCTACTCTCTCTCTCTCTCTCTCTCTCTCTCTCTCTCTACTTTATTACACCTCCTTGTCTGCGCAATAACAAAGCCGGTCAGTCAAACATGATTGCGTCTTGGCTGAAAAACAAAAAAAAAAGGATCTCGTTTCAAAGAGGCCAGTAGAATGTGAATGCACTTGGTTTTAACATGTTCAGAACCTGAAATATGAAGCTGTTTATGGTATGTTTTTATGGTATGTATACCTTCAGTGGGCTCGACTATTCGATCTATATTATATACAGTGGGACTTGACTATTCGATCTATATTATATACAGTGGGACTTGACTATTCGATTTATATTATATACAGTGGGACTCGACTATTCGATTTATATTATATACAGTGGGACTTGACTATTCGATTTATATTCCACTTCAAAGTGTCGTCACTGCCTACATACCGTTGTCGATACAGCAATTAAGGAAGCAAACCACTTATTATGTAACGCCCCCCCCCCATCCCCCTGGTAATATTTTGCCAAACTTTAAACGCCCCCCCCCCCGCCAAAAAAAAATTACGAACCGCCTGGATTACCCCCCCCCTCCCTTTTAAAAAATATAGCTACATATATAATAGTAGTTCAAAAATTGAATACAATAAAACGGTGGTTGTCAAACTATGCGAGTTGCGACTCATTATGAAAGTTATCCGTTGTTGCCGTTTTGTCTGTCTGTCTGTCTGTCATCACCCTAGATCTCAACAACCATAAGTCCTAGACCCATGATGTATATATCATTTTGTAGGTCTTGGCCTGCCAAGAAATGACTTTTTTCCATTTCGCGATCTGACCTCTCAGGGCCGTAAAAGGGGCCTTATAAAGTACCGTTTTTTACTATATAAGCTATATTAATAATGGACCGCCCTATATCTCAGCAACCATAAGTCCTAGACCCATGATGTATATATCATTGTGTAGGTCTTGGCCTGCCAACTGTACATCAAAAGTCCATTTCGCGATTTGACCTCGCAGGGCCAAAATATAAGAGTTTGTTATGTACCGTTTTGCTTATATTTTAAATATAAATAATAAAAGCTAATCAAAGGGGCGTAATCATTATTTATTTTTGTAACAGTTATTCAACATGACTTACTTGTCCTTTTAATATCTTTTTTCAGATATATGCATTACACAATTGAATTTATAAACATTTCCAAAATTTACAAATATTTACTGAAAGATAACAAACGTACTGATACATAAAATGAAAATGCGCTAACACGTCCTGTGTCCAGAATGGAACAGGCTTAATTGCTTGTTTTTTAAATCAAGAGACGTTGCTAGACGACCCATTATGGTTTGTTTAAAAAAAAGATATCGCGTATTTAACAAACTTATTTAACAGACTTATTTAACAGACTTATTTAACAAACTTATTTAACAGACTTTTTAACAGATTTATTTAGCAGACTTATTTAACAGACTTATTTAACGGACGTATTAAACATACTTTTTAACAGACTTATTTAACAGACTTTTTTAACAGACTTATTTAACAGACTTTTAACAGACTTATTTAACAGACTTATTTAGCAGATTTAATGAAGTAAATCTCCAGCTTCAATCAAATGAACTCAATTTATAAAGGAAAAAAAATGTATTTCTGCTTTCATGGCTTAACTTCTTTTGTATAAACATAATTTGGGAAGAAGGGAATTCAGTCAGTTTACTAATTTAATCAAGGAAGAGAATAAAGATAAAGATGTGAGCACAGTCAGCATCTGCGGTCTCTTCAGTCAGAATTTCATCAAAGATTCAAAGATTTTAAAAAAGAATATACCTTGTTGGCTTTTAGATCCTTATTCAGCTGCTGGAGAAGAAGAATCTATAGCTTTGTTATAGGAACTGATTGAATTATCAACAAGTGAGGAACTAAAACTTACATTTACATTGGGTTATCAGCAGTTCTGGTCACAGAGATAGATTCATATACTCTACCCTGGCTTAGCTTTTTTTTTTAATAGGGGGTCACGGATTCAGTCTCCATTTTCTTAGATTTTTTTTTTCACTTGGGATTCAATATGAGTTGTCGTTTTTTTAATGGGACCATGGATACAATCTCCAGGAAGTGACGACACATGCAAGTGGTTTATTAGGGAAGAAGCGCATGCCGGCTTATGTTCAGTAAATAAGACGTCATAGTTACACGGGACATTGCCAGTGTCACCACAAAATGTTTCCGCCCGTATCGTTCAACCCAAGACACAAATAATATAAATACACAAGGCCGTAGCCAGGATTTTGTTTTGGGCGGGGAGGGGGGGGGGGCTGTGCGGTTTGGGATGGGGCTGTGCGGAGAGTTTTATATAAGAAAAAATTGGAACACATTGATAAAGAAGAATATTTTATAATAAAATTTGATTTTTAGAATTAATTGGGGGGGGGGGGCTGCAGCCACCCCCCGCCCGGCTACGGCCTTGTGAATACATGACGCTCAAAACAATTCTTTTTTTTTTTCATTCACAAGCGATCACTGATTAATAGAGCCTAATAATTTAATTCGTTCATACAGTTTATATTTAATCTTATATATATATTTTCTCTTCGTCGCCCGACCATGCGGGACACAATGTAACAAGACGCATGTCAATATATAGATAGATTAGTCCCGTTTGAGGAATTGCTTAATTACTTTCCTCTCCCACTTGACGAAGACAGGAGCAATGAGATAGACCAATGTTGCGCATGCCTGGAGAGCGAGGAAGAGGGCGAGAGGAGGGTTAGAGAGTAGGCGTGCTGCGTGGTGTCCCGCATGGTTGGGCGACGTAGAGAATTATATCGACAGAAGATACTAAAAAAAATATCACAATGTTTGATGAGCAATTAAAAATGAATGATAAAATATATTTTGTTTGATTGCGTTTTTAAAAAAAAAAATAATTACAGTAATTTTATTGATAGGGCGGCGTATGCTACTCTGCTGGATGACTAGTGTACATTTATTAAATTAGCTCTTTGCTTATAGGAAGGTGCGCCAAATTGCATGAACTTTTTTTTTGTTTCGGAGAAGGAGAGATGAGATTGCCCCTCCGACAAAATAGATTGTCTCCTTTGCCCTTTCCATTGCGTCAGAAAAAAATCTGGCAAGCCGCTTAGGCCGAAGCTTTATAAATAAGCAGTCCTGTCCTACCCATGCCAATTAAAATACGCTTTTTGTTTTGTTACTAAAAGGGGCTGTCCATTAATTACGTCAACAAAATAGGGGTGGAGGGGGGGTCAGAAAATTTTTGACAATTGTTGACAAGGGGGGGGAGGTCAAGAAAAGTTGACGTCAACAATGTTACTTTTTTTTAATTTAATATAATTACTTAATAAAGGAAAATTAAGCAGTGTTTGTAGCCCTGTGTTACACACTCGCTTAACATTCAGTATTTTAATTAAGATAACTATATTCCTACTAATTTTGCCACATAAACATTTTGGACGCCACCTTTTTTTGGGGGGGGGGGGGTAATCAAATGTTGACGTAATTTTATAGGGGGGACTCTGGAAGTTTGACAAGTTGTTGACAAGGAGGAGGGTCGAGGTAAAAATCGCCAAAAATTTGTTGACATAAATAATGGACAGCCCCAAACCATATTTTATTCATTTCAAAACGGATATAAAACGGATATTTGTTTAACAGACCGGATAGTGAGGAAGTCGAATAATTGCGATCCGTTTTGTTTTCCAGTCCACTAAGAGTGAGATAAATATAATATGGCACTGCAGAAATGGTTGCATTGTTAAACGATACACGTATAATGAATGTCATAGCCTGTTAACCTCTATGAAAGTGAATTTATACTCGCGGACAGAAATAAACCCTTGAAAAAAAAATGGTTTGATTAGATCTGCGGTAGGTAAACTTTTTGAATCGCGTCTCACGTTGTGTTTAAACTTTGACCGCCGGGTCAGACATAGAACAGAGGGATGTGGGACTAATGATAGAACAGAGGGATGTGGGACTAATGATAGAATCGAGGGATGTGGGACTAATGATAGAACAGAGGGATGTGGGACTAATGATAGAACAGAGGGATGTGGGACTAATGATAGAACAGAGGGATGTGGGACTAATGATAGAACAGAGGGATGTGGGACTAATGATAGAACAGAGGGATGTGGGACTAATGATAGAACAGAGGGATGTGGGACTAATGATAGAACCGAGGGATGTGGGACTAATGATAGAACAGAGGGATGTGGGACTAATGATAGAACAGAGGGATGTGGGACTAATGAACTAATATAAATACTATGTCAACGTCCTAACATAAAAAAGACTAGTGCTGTGCTTCAATATATAATGATTGGCGGGCCACGGGTTGGATTAAACAGTCTGGCGGACCGGTTTTGGCCCCGGGGGCCGTACTTCGCCCATGGCTGCCTTAGAGCAGCGTTTCTTAACCTTCTTTTTTTTTTTGCGACTGCACTCCAAAGGGTGCAAATGCATATCCGCGGGTACCCCCCCCCCTCACACGTGTAAGTTCAAGAATAAATATACTTTTTTTCGTAATGGAATCTACTGACCTTTTCAATGTGATACTAGGTCACGTGGTTTTTTTTTTTTTGTGATGTCACGCATCAAACTGGCGACCTTCTTCAAACTCTTGGTTGTTTTTAAACGAAAATTACATGTCGGTGCGTACCACTGCATAACCTTTCCCGCATCCCTTGGGGTGTATGCGTACCACCAGCGGCGCAACCAGAGGGGGGGGGGCAGGGACTCAAGCCCGCCCCCCCCCACCACACCCCAGGCCAAATCGGAGGGACCCAGCAGTCTTTCTTTTGTTATCATCAATACATAATTAAAGTTACAAAAAAGACTGTCAAACTCATAATAATAATAATAATAATAATAATAATAATAATAATAATAATCTGTTCTATTCTTAATTCTTTATTAATTATAATTTTTTAGTTTTGATTCGAATAGTTTAAAAAAAAATTTTTCCGACTGCGGCGGGCTTTTTGTCTTTTTTCAAAATGTGAGGCCCCCCCCCCCCAGCATTTTTTGCTGGTCGCGCCACTGCGTACCACCGATTGAGAACCACGGGCATAGATTATCGTTCTTTTATTTTTCAAACACATAAAAAAAGGACAGGGGTTAGCTGAAATAATGTTATTTCCTTCATACATTACCAACACAATGGATTAGTGTTGTTTTCGTTGACGAAAACTAAAACTAAAACCTTCGTTGACGAAAATGTTGACTTTTCGTCAACGAGAACTAAAACTAAAACTAAAATTAGCAGCAAGACTAAAACTAGACTAAAACTGAAATTATTACAGAAAAAAACGAAATAAAAACTGAAACTAATATATAGTTTTGCTTTCGTTCACGAAAACTAAAACTAAAACCTCCGTTAACGAAAATGTTGACTTTTCGTCAACGAGAACTAAAACTAAAACTAAAATTAGCAGCAAGACTAAAACTAGATGAAAACTAAAATTATTACAGAAAAAACGAAATAAAAACTGAAACTAAAATATGACCTGGGACTAAAACAACACTACAATGGATGACTGTGGTATAAACCTGATTCGCTTTACATCTATTTTGATACTAGGTTTACTTCATTCGGTTAGAGCTATATTGTTGAATAATTATCTTCTCTTTAGATGATACCATCATTAGAATTGTCTCACTTTGTATATTAATAACTCAAACGCCATTAGCGTTATCTCCCCCTGTACATTAATATTTTTGCCACAATGAGTGTCTCCCCTATATCATGTTTGACTAATTTACCCCATTACAATTGTCTCCCCTGTTGTTTTTTTTATTTTCTTTATATCAAATATTACTGGGTTACATGCCCAGGACCTAAGGGGACCCTGACACGCTCGTCTAAATTTTATGAAGAAAGCCCTCCTCAGTATGTGGGCACGTGGAATAGCAATACAGTTTCTACAGTTCAACTTCCTTGTTATTTCAACTTTTTATAACTCCCAGCTCTACCACAATGAAATCCATAAAAATGGTATCGATTCCACATATTCTCTCAATTCAACATCAAGACTTCACAGACAGTTTCTCTACGTGTTTCTCATTATTATGTCAGCAATATATTTTTTTAAATAACTTTATTTATTTATTTCAAATATCTTCTTCATTACAGAGAGGGACAAAGAGCTCCAATAAAATTTATCTAATGCTCTAAGCTGTGATCGATTGACCTTATTTTCTTCTAAATAATAAATGCGTCAAGGTTGTCTAAGGGGGGGGGGGGACCAATAATAAACATCAATGTACTTTAACATTTCTAGCCTAATTAAAAAGTACGTGTGCACTAGTCAATAATAATTATCCGGAATCCAGAATAAATAATTCATACTTTTTTTAAATCTGAGGCCAAATTCAAATGTTTTTGGCGTTGAAAGGTTATTTATAAACAAAACAGAAATAAATCAGGATTTGTGATTGCGTGAATTGAAACCAGCCCGTGGCGTGAAAATTCTACAGCAGGGGCCAGGCATTCTACAGCAGGGGCAAGGCAATAGCAGGGGGGGGGGGCAGGAAATAAATTTTACTAAAGTAATCACGTGACCAGCGAGGTCACGAAAACATAATTCAAAATGGCGCTTGCATCGAATCGATTTGATATTTCTTTTTCAAAAATCTACAGTTTGAAACAGTTTCTGTGGTTTTTTATTATGAAATGTAAAAGTCCTAAATATTAAATAATAATAATATATAATATCATTCAAATTATTTTAGTTTTTATTACAACAGATAGCATTTTAATCAGACTAGGTCACTAGCGAGCGCGTTCGTAAATAACCTATGACCTATGACGTCCCGATGGTATTTTTTTTTTTGCAGAATGGGAGCGCCGTCGCTATAAATAAAAAAAATCCTCAATGACGTCATTTCCCGATGAGTGCTGTATCATGCCTTCGCGCTGCTAAATGACATAGTAAAGTAGTTATTTTTTTTACTTTTCAATGCATTTTTGTAATGCTTTGTTTTGATTTTAACTATAAATAGACGTCAAATAAAAAAAATAATTCTGCACATGATTTCACGTAAATCGGCTACGCATTTCACGTAAATCGGCTGCGCATTTGATAATCATGCTCAGTTATTATAGTTTGTTAACATTGTGTACTGGAGGTTATTGTTCCCTCGATGGATTACTTTTTGATGATGGTTTGTTGGTTATGGCAGCCACATCTTTTGACGTATGAAATGTAGGTCATTTCTGCACATTAGGAAGGTGGCATAAATCAGCACCTAATTAAATTAATTAAATTGATTAGGAAGGGGTTTAACATTACATCTAGATTTCCCGGGCAACGCCGGGCTTAATATCTAGTAATTTAATAATGGAATGTGCTTACTTTTCTAATGCGATTCTTCGGCACGTGGTTTTGGCGATGAGTCACGCAGCCAATTGGCGACATTCTTCAAATTCTTGGTTGGTTGTACCAGTGCCCACCGGTTTGAGAACAGCGGGGCATTTGTGGTTTATAGGATCTAAGCGATTTCATCTCATCTTTACAGGGAATTCACACACGCGCACATTTTAGGGTAGCCGAAATGGTGAGGCAGCCTAACAATTGTCAATCAACCCCTCCCCCCCCCCTATTCTCCCGAGCCTTAAAGGCACGTTTCTTAATGTCGGTTTATTTATTTGATTTTCTGCAACGAGGCTTCTTGCCTTTTGAACAAAAGGCAAACGAAAGGAGACCCCGACTATTATAATTTGTCGGGGGGAGGGGGCGGCTAGATTTTCTGGCTTGGGCCCAGTCTACTGATTATATTTGCCAGTACAGGTAGGCCTTGTATTGATTTAAGGTTGTCTATATGTAATGAGAGCTATCTTGTTTACTGGGTTAATTTATTGATTTTCTTATTTCAAATTCCTCTCCTGTACAATACTATTTGTGGTTCACGAGCAATGACATGCAATCTTTTAATCATTTATAGCAGACCGTAACCACCACACCTTGTGACAGATTTATAGATTACTTCCTATATCGTTACTATATAGTAGAGGGTTCAAAGTTCAAAGGTCATAAGAAATTTTTACATTAAATTAATTTTTGCATCTGCTGTGCTTATGACTGATATGTTTGTAAATTATCCAATTTTTGTATTACTTATTTAAAAGAAGAAAAATATATTAAGTTTTCGAGTTTTTTTTTGGTCAATGTTTCACTTGTCAATGATTCGCTTATGTTCAGTCATGGTTTATTTGTTCAATATGTCATTTGTTAATGATTTTCTTGCGTCCAATAGTACTACTAATGGTTTATTTGTTCAATATGTCATTTGTTAATGATTTTCTTGCGTCCAATAGTACTACTAATGGTTTACTTGCTCAATATGTCATTTGTCAATGATTTTCTTGCGTCCAATAGTACTACTAATGGTTTACTTGTTCAATATGTCATTTGTCAATGATTTTCTTACGCACAGTAGTACTACTACTATTGGTTTTCTTGTTCAATGTCATTTATCAATGATTTTCTTACGTCCAATAGTCTTGCTAATGATTTACTTGTTCATTATGTCATTTTTCAATGATTTTCTTACGCCTAGTAATACTACTAATGGTTTTCTTGTTCAATGTCATTTGTCAATGATTTGCTTATGTTCAGTCATGATTTATTTGTTCAATATGTCATTTGTCAATGATTTTCTTGCGTCCAATAGTACTACTAATGGTTTACTTGTTCAATGTCATTTGTCAATGATTCGCTAACGTCCAGCCATGGTTTAGTTGTTCAATATGTCATTTGTCAATAATTGGCTTACGTCCATTGGTGCTACTAAAGGTTTACTAGATCAATATGTCATTTGTCAATGATTTTCTTACGCACAGTAGTACTACTAATGGTTTACTTGTTCAATGTCATTTATCAATGATTTTCTTACGTCCAATAGTCTTACTAATGATTTACTTGTTCATTATGTCATTTGTCAATGATTTTCTTACGTCTAGTAATACTACTAATGGTTTTCTTGTTCAATGTCATTTGTCAATGATTTGCTTACGTCCAGTACTGCTACTAATGGTTTACTTGTTCAATGTCATTTGTCAATGATTTGCTTACGACCAGTAGTGGTACTAATGTTTGATTTGTTTCAATATTTCAGTTGTCAATGTTACGGAGAAGGTGGCTGATATAAAAGTATTAAATGTTCCCAGAATCAGCCACGACTATGATGAAATCAGCGTGGAGATATCATCGATACGAGCCAATCAAAGTCATTCACTGATCTACCAGCAACAGACGAAGGCGAGGCAACAGTTGATGACGTCATTGTGGAGCAAACATTTTAAGGATACCAGAAAGTTGTCGGATGATAAAAAAGATGCATCATTGCCAGTTTGTCCCATGCTGCCTCCAACACTTGGTATGAATAATTATTCATTACATAATACAAGGTGATCTATTATTTTTTTTTTTAGAAAAGAGTGAAATTTCCTTTAAATATTTTTGATAAACCAAGAACCATTGATTTAAATAGACAAACTAGGTCATAGCCTTAGGGCTATGAAATCTAACGATATGGGAACCCCGATAAGTAAATTTGGCCTACAGCCCCCATAGGGTTCTTAAAATGTTTGTCTAGGGCCCTCATATATTTCTTAAAGTCTCAGCCTAGGGCTCCATAAGAACTACTTTGAATACAACTAACAGTTAAGTGAATAAAACAACTTATAAGTCATTGATTAAAACAAAAATCAGGGTTTGTGAAAGCGTTATTAGAAGTTTCAGTATTACAAACTATTACACGTGTTATTAGTTTCAGTATTACAAACTATTAAATTTGTTGTTAGTTTCGGTATTACAGACCTATTACATGTGTTATTAGTTTCAGTATTACAAACTATTACAAGTGGACATTACTTTAGAAGTGTAGGTAGTGGTACGTTCGTGGGTCGCGGTCGAATTTCGGGCGGTTTACGACAGAATTCGAATAAAAAAGAATCTGTGTGTGCATAATTTTTCTATAGCAGATCTCTATATGTGTCAATACCAGAAGCGGATTTCACGGCGGGCGACTAGGACTTAAAGAGTGGCCCAAGAAAGCCAAAATGTATACGAAGTTAGCCCCTTTTTTGACATCAGTCTGTTCTATTTTCTTCTCCACCTCGGGGCCTCAACCGACCTTAATCCACCAATAGTTGTCTGAAAGTTTGTAAATCTGCAAAGTAAAAGCAAACAGTTCATTTTCAAAGCTAACGAGGCTAACTTCTCTTTCTTTTATCTTAGTTCTTCTTTAATCTTTATATTTACATTTTAAAAAAAGTCTTATTATTTCATTAACCTTTCATCTATAACGTCCCCCACCCACAGCTGGGAACCTGAGGACAGACGAGTCTTTGGTGTCTTACAAGTACATGGTTAAGAAATTTCAACATCTTCACAGACGTGGCCGTTTCCAGCCCATGGACTGCCTGCCTCGTCAGCGATTGGCTGTCATCATTCCGTTCCGGAACCGAATGACCCATTTGTTACTGCTGTTGAATAATCTCATTCCTTTTTTGACAAGACAACAAGCTGATGCCACTTTTTTTGTTGTTGAACAGGTAAACCAAAGATGAGTAGACAAATACATAGCGGTAACGCTATTAGCGATGGGAATAAAAATGAATTTTTAAAAAATGGTTAAGAAAGTGAAAATAAAACGAAATAATACATAATCATTCAAAAAAGAAAACAAATACGGTTTAATACGCAGGTCCTATACAATGATATATAACATTTCATTTTAACAATGTCCTACAAAGCCAGAATATAAAAATAAGCAACAATATATGTACATATTAATGTAAAGAAATACGTTCATTAAATTCTATGCTAAAGTGTATTTAATGTTAAAAGCATGGATCAATGATATTAGTATCAAAAGTCGTATAGTCTTACAATTCATGAAACAATGTTCTACAAAGTAAATAAATAGATAATTTAAAGAGACTTTACTACCACGTAGTACCATACAGAGGCGCAACTAGACCTAACTTTCAGGAGGGGGGGACAAATAAATCACTTATATTAAAAATCACATTATTTATATATATGTATTTTATTTTTAAAAAATTTTGGTCTAATGTTTTAATTTTGTTTTATTTCGGAGGGGGCAAATGCCCCCAATGCCCCCCCCCCGTTGCGCCACTGGTACCATATCATTTTTAATTTAAGTTGTAGACAATATTGGGGTCACCGAAAAAAATTGAAATACAAAAATTATATAGATAATATATAGCAACGTGAATTACAAAGTTAAAAAACGAATTATCATCTCATATCTCATGTTATTTTGGCTCAGCGACAAACCGAGCATACATAGATACAAACACTCATATATATATATATATATATATATATATATATATATATATATATATTATATACTAGCTGTATGATAGGAATATCTAAAGGGGCAAGTGTAGGAGGTCCAGAAAAGCATGCATGTTTCTGCTCATGGACAGCTCTAACAGAAATAACCATGGAATAGTCTTCCAGTATGCTGCAGTGAAGTGAAGAAGTTGGCATTAGGAGTGCTGACGATCTTTGGGTCAACATATTTGTGCGAGCAAGTGTTCTCTTGCATTAATATAATAGATTGTAAAGTAAGAAGCCAACTAGCAAATAAAAATCTAGAGGCGTGCTTGAAACTGAAAATTAGTTATGAGCCAGATTTAACCAAACTTTCAAAAAGCATGCAAGGCCAATGCTCCCAGTGATGTAACTATTGTTGCGATCTATTAAAATCATTTGTTTAAAATTTAAATTTTGTATTTGAATAAATATTTCATACTAGCTGTACCCTGCAAAACCTTTGCATAGAGTTATATCTCCTTAGGCTTAATCGGTAGGCTAGGTTATTTTTTTTCGTTTCGGGCAGATCCGATTTTTTCATGAATGTATTTTAAGCTGGAATACTGTTTCATTAATTCTTTACTTTCGATTTAACGCAGAACTCAAATCGCTATTATTTTATTACTAGCTGTACCCTGCAAAACTTTTGCAGATAGTAATATCCCCTTAGGCTTGATCGGAAGGCTAGGTTATTTTTTGGTTTCGGGCAGATCCGATTTTTTTCACGATTGTATTTTAAACTGGAATACTGAATACTGTTGTATTCATTCTTTACTTTTGATTTAACGCAGAGCCTAAATCGCTTTTATATATATTACATGCTGCACCCTGCAAAACCTTTGCATAGAGTTATATCCCCTTAGGTTTGATCGGTAGGCTAGGTTATTTTTGGTTTCGGGCAGATCCATTTTTTTCTTGATTAATTTTTTTACCGTCGATTTAACGCAGAGCCCAAATCGCTTTTATATACATTATAATAATAATTATTTATTTCAGGTTCATGGAGCTATGTTTAATAAAGGTGTTCTACTTAACGCTGGTTTCCTGGAAGCCATGAAAGTCGGACATTTCGACTGTTTCATCTTTCACGACGTGGACCTGATTCCTTTGAATGACAGAAACTTGTACAGATGTGGCGACAACCCTCGACATTTTTCTGTAGCCATTAATATATTTTCCTACAGGTGGTGTATTATCATATAGCAGTGTTAAAATGCATTCATATAATTGAATTTAGATCTATTACTTGCAAAAAAAAAAAGATAAATAAACTCACTTTTTTATGTGCTACTGTCAACAGCCTGTATTATCCCGGTAACTTTGGAGGAGTCGTTGGGTTATCTACACAACAGTATTTGGATGTCAATGGATATTCTAATCTATACATAGGCTGGGGTGGTGAAGATGATGATATGTTGGAGCGGTAAGTCATTAGCAGTCATCGCCAGAAAGTTTATAAGACCCACAGAAAGGGCGTATGAAAGCATACGTCCCCAACCCCCCAAAAAAAACGACCATATCAGATAAGGGTATAAAAAAGATTATTTAAAACCTTAACGATTATGAATTCGCACAATGTCATACGGGAACAAGTTCGTAACTTGAGGTATCACGGAACAGAAAACTCAAAATGCCGCACTCCCCCCTCCTCCAGGAGTAGAAAAAGTGTCGCTCGGGGCGACTCCCCCCTCCCCCCCCCCCAACACACACCCATACACGCCGCTGACGTTTTACATGCTTCACTATTTTTGTTAAGTTCTATTTCGGCCTTCAAGGCCGTTACACTGTTGGTTATGGTGGATATGAAACAAGAGCACTGCCAAAACCGTTCCATTAGTGAATTATGGGATCTAAAAGATTCCATCTCATAATTACAGGGACTTCACACACAAACACAAACACACACAAACACACCGAAAACTGCTTCAAAACAGCCAGTTAGGCAACAAAAAATGTAAACAGGAATTTCATGATATTTGCGTACCTTTTTAAAATTGTTTAGTATATTTCATTATAACTTTTTTTTACTAGTCATTTATAACACGCCATGTATCATGCCAAAGGCTCCATTGGTATTTTTCTCATCCAAGTGTCATCACACAAAACTACAACTTTTGTTAAGTATATTTCTGTTGTCATTTCATAGTTAAACACGGTGATTCTTCGCATACACGTTAATTACTTTCATACCCACTTACTGAGACATTAAACAAATCTCCACTGGAATCTAACTTCTTCTTGATGAACACTGCTTTTCTTATATCACTGCTGTTGCATTCTTCTCTGTCCTTAGACATGTTTAGCCCACTTGATTTCATTGTGCAGTCTGGCGGAACCAGGTAGAACAATACAAAAACGTCAATAAAAAGGTTGGAATCATGTCATGATTTATTATTCAAACCTAGTTTCTTTAATATTTTTTTTTGCATTTCAGCGTAATGAACAAAGGCTATTATATCAGCCGTTATGCGAAGGATCTGTCTAAATACGATATGGTCAATCACACAAGAGATAAAGGCAACGAACCGAATCCTAGTAGGTAAGATCTCCGATTGCCAGCAGTCTAGAAAAATCAAATTTCTGTTTCAAGTTGTCTTATATTAAAAAAAAAACTCATTGTTAGTGTCAATAGTTAAAGATCTAGTAGAAATTTAATCCGCTTTGGGACCCGGTAGAGCATAATCGACGAACAATGCTTCTTTCAAGAGACAGCCTATCTATCGTAAGATTGCATTGAGACGCTTTATTTTATTGTACACAGAACCACTTGACGTACTGTTGATTTCAACAACAAAAAAAATAGTCTCGTTTTCAATAGGTTATTTTTTTAATGATTTGTGAACATAGAAGCCGGAAATGTATGCTATGATTTTATTTTATTTTTTTAAGGAAGCAAATATCTTATACTTATCGCTCTGTGATTTATTTAGTTTTAAACCTAACAGTTTGTGCACAAAGTTAAGCTCGTAAAACAAACTCATTGTTGTGTTTAAACGTGGGGCGTGAAATACTAAAGATTTTTTTTTATTTTTTCTGACTAATTACAGGTTTAGGTTTCTGGAACTGGCTAGACTGCGTCAAGAGTTGGACGGTCTCACTGCTGTACAGTACAACAAAACAATCAAAGACATGATTCTGTTTACACGCATTAGGGTACAGCTAAATAACGATATGTTGATGAAGGTAGGAAGGGGAAGACGTCTTTCTTTAAACACTTGTAGTAATCAATGCAATCACTTGTAGTAATTAATGTGGTAATTAATTCAATCACTTGTAGTAATTAATACAATCACTTGTAGTAATTAATGCAATCAGTTATGGTAATTAATGGAATCAGTTGTGGTAAATTATGCAGTCACGTGAGGTCGATTCTTAGAATTTGAACCGTTGCTGGACAAGGTCACAGAGACAACTTGAAAGTTATGTTCAACCATATTTAGGCGGACAACTAGGAACCTCCACACAAAGGCGAGCTCAGCCATTACCAGAGAACTCACTGAGCATACTTGTCGTATCTGATGCTATAGCCTGTGACAGGTTGGCAAACTCTTTAATCAAAAGATCCAAAAATCAGCAGCAGGACTTTTTTTTTTATTACTTTTCAAGAACCTGCGAAGAACCATGTTTTTTGGTCTCGGTTTAAACCCCAGATTAGATATTATATATTATTTGTTTAAATCTAGCTGGTGAACATAAAATACACCCCAAAAATAATAATAATATTATTATCTATTAAAAAACAGTACAAAACACAAATTAAACATCAAATTCAATTATATACAATAATAATTTTATTGACCAAAAATACGAAACACGCATTTAAAGAATTTCCTTGGAAAGTTTTGAAAAGTCTGATGTTTACGTCGTTGTTTTTAATGTCAAGGAGGATTCCAGATTCTCGTCATTAATTCGCTCTATCCATTTACTCTTGATGAAGTTCATGATTGAACTGAGAATGGCTTTACTATCAGCCTACTAGCTTGTAAATCGTGCAGCACTGTGTCACAGCCAGAGATCATTCCTTTGATTACCACCAGAAAGGCTAATCGTTGTTTCTGAGAAGCTTTTGAAATGATTAGCAGTCTGTCTAGAAGAAAGGCTTTATTGTTCCATTGTTCTAAACATAAGCGTACATTGTAAAAAATGCATTAAAAAAAGTGTAAACAAAAGTAGATAAATTTCAAAACATTCTTTATTTGTCGTCAATTGATTTTCGTCTTAAACGTTCTGTTAATTGGTCTAATTTTTTCTACCCCTTGATTAGGAGAACTTTCATTTATATAATAATTAAAATTACTTCAAAAAATTAAACATCTAAAAAAAATTCACCTGACTCTTGTTGAAAAAAATTCCTAATTGAAATTTTTTTTTTTAAAGAATGGAGTTATAGCTTTCAAAAGTATTCAGAATGTTGGTTAATCTTCTGTTTTTCCCCCTTATATATAAAAACTTTATACTCCACATAATTATAGAAGGGGTTACCAAATCAGATTTAAACAATGTGTTTGTATGCTATTATTTTAGTAGAGGGGGTGGGGGTGGAGGACGTTCAAGATAAAGAAGAACAGCTGAGAAAAAAGTGACACATTATGGTAAGTATGAGGCATGCACACACACGGACCCATAATTATTTGGCTAAGTTTAAAAGTTACCCTACTTCTGCCTTGTGGCTTAGTGAAATGTAAAACTGACGGATAAAGTGTGTGAGTGTAGATTCTGATCACAGATGAAGAGTAGTTCATTAAACTTTTCCATTAACCAAGAGGACCTCTCTTTATTACCGGTAATGTGTTAATCCGAAATAACACGTATTATGGTTTATTAACTCTTTATTCCCGGTGATGTGCCGAAATAACACGTATTATGGTTTATTAGCTCTTTATTCCCGGTGATGTGTTAATCTGAAATAAGACGTATTATGGTCTATTCACTCTTTATTACCGGTGATGTGCCGAAATGGTTTATTTTCGTCATAAGTGGTTACTTTGTGTACAGTTACTACTCCTCCCAAAATTTACAATGGGTTTTCTAAAGCAGCGGTCGGCAACTTGTAGTCGGCGAACCATTAGTTGTCTCCGATATATTTTTTTTCTTATTTCCCCTCTTAACTTAGGATATTTATTACCAACAGAAAAATATTGTATATATAAATTCTTGAATGTAGCCTACATGTGATAATATGGGTAAAAACATAATATGGTGATTTTTGTTTTTATTAAAAGTTACACACTCATTAATCAAGCTTACAGAATAAAAAAAAATGATAACTTTAGTGTTCCGCGCGGGAATACATTTGTATATGTAGTAGTTCCCCCCGGGGGGGGGGGGATCATGAATTTTGTTGTCTGCGCAAAAGCAGCTTTAAAATTTAGTGGTCCGCGAGGTCCAAAAGATGGCAGGACAACCGCTCTAAACAATACAGGTTTAAAATTATCAGCTTCCACTGTTAACCAAGTTCAGCTTCAACAGTTGGCCAAGTTAATCTCAGAATTGATTGTGATTGAGGACTACTTAATAAGTGCTACTAACTCCAATCATTTTGATTCAAGGCATTCTTGAAGAAAATAAACAAGCATCTGTATAAATTATTTGAAATAAAAATCTTTGTCGTATATACTTCATGTATTCTCATTAACAGAGACTTTCTTGTGTATTTTGTATATAATTCATGTATTCTCATTAACAAAGACTTTCTTGTGTGTTGGGAGCCATATACAATAATGCTGCATTTTGCAAATGTTGGGCCCCTTATAAAACATTTCTTTTAAAAATAGTAAACACCTCTAGAGTCGCAAGATGGTTGAAAAAAGTTGCACATTTATGCAAAAAACAGAGTAAACTTGACATTTCAATTGCCTTACGCCAAAATGAACATCCCTTCTAGGGGCCCCCTTTAACCAGTGCCGGCCACTTATGTCCCCTATTCTTACTTTATAATATATGTAGCCCCCCCCCACCACCATGCACATTTTAAATCTGTCAAACTTACATCAATCAGAGCCGCCACAAGGAAGGGGGTGGGTGTAATCCGAATCTTGTCAGGGGGTCCAAAACATGGAAAGTCCCGTTTCATTAAAAAATAATATTTTAACTTTTTTATTTCGCTACAGAACTGCAGGGAAAGGAGGCAAAGTGACCCCTACTATCATCGTATGTCAGGGGTTCCGGAATTCCTGATTGTTACAGTAAGGTCACAACTTCCCGTGTGTTCATCTGAAATAATCATATAGTTTTATTGTTGTTTTTTTTTCCCTCTGCGACAGGCGGCTCCAAGTTACATCCAAGAGGTCTATGCTGAATCTTTCAACAGTACTACAACCAGTGGCGTAGATGTCTAGATGCCCATATAAGAACTGGAGCAGCTGGTTGAAGAGATTCCAAGTGACTTTTTGACGTTTTGATGATTTTACCTACCTGATGTGGACATTTGTTAACAGACGAGAATCAAATGTTGTGATAATATTTCGGCAATGGTTAATTATCCGTTCCACAAAATGAAAATGTGTCTTAAGATAATACCGGTTGTGTGCAGTGGCGTAACTGGGCGGACTCTAAAGAAATTTCGCCATTTTCCTTGTTTTTGAAAAAAAAATAAAAATACTAAAGTGATGAAAATGACACAACTCGGTTGTTGGCAATCGGCAAAGTAAGCACCGCCCAGAGCGGAGCGCCTCTTCCGTACCTCCCTAGTTATGCCACTGGTTGTGATTTGTTTTAGGTAATTGAATGAAAGGCTGCTTCACAGAATGTATCTTCGGTTTTTATTTTGTGAGACGTCCTATCAATAAACTTTACTGGCTGTTGTTATAAATGTGTTGTTATTGTATGAAGTACACACCACAGAATAGTGACATGATGTGATACAGTTTGCTCATTTATGAGTGTATTTCACGTTATAATTTATTGCATGTATGATTAATGTACAAATGTTATGTGTAAGGTGCTAAACAACATTGTAATTGTCTGTTTGTTTGTTTTCATATTCTATATTCTTTATATTTATATTTATTTACCACCTAGGTGTCTGTGATGTAGGTTATGTCCCTTTTATTATTTAAATATTTTTTTTTTATTTTTCTGTCTTATAAATCGCTTTGTGCACAAAACTCTGGTCTCTTAAAACTATTTATTTTAGTATTTACTCGATTAGACATTTATATTTTATCTCATATTAAATTTGATTTAGTTTTTCAATCTTTTCGTTAAAAAATTAAAACTTGTTTCCATGTTTCAGTTATTAAAATCTCTTTTTTTTCTGTCCGATTTGTGAGAAAATGTAGAGAGTTCACTTTTGTTCACAAATAGGCAAAGATCTATTTTAACTACGAATATAGACGCCCCATGCTAATTAACAAAGTACATTCCGCTTTTTTTTTTGTGTAGTAGCTTTACTGACCCCAGCACAGCGGTTAGGGTGGTCTATGGTGGTGTAAAGGGGCTCTGTATAGGTATAGGCCTTTTAAACACGTCATTGTGAAGCGCTTAGAAATTGAATGCTGGTTTTGTTTTTTTTCACTTTTCCATCTTTTTTTTAATAGGCATCATATAATGTTTATTGCAGTGAAACATAACTGGATGTTCTCACATTGTAACTTTAGAGGTGGATTATCTCAGACTGGTAATGTCAAAAGCGGATTTGTGGGGTGAGGTATCTCAGAATGGTAATGTCAGAAGCGGATTTGTGGAGGTGGATTATCTCAGATTGGTAATGTCAGAAGCGGATTTGTGGACGTGGATTATCTCAGATTGGTAATGTCAGAAGCGGATTTGTGGAGGTGGATTATCTCAGAATGGTAATGTCAGAAGCGGATTTGTGGGGTGAGGTATCTCAGAATGGTAATGTCAGAAGCGGATTTGTGGAGGTGGATTATCTCAGATTGGTAATGTCAGAAGCGGATTTGTGGGGTGGATTATCTCAGAATGGAAATGTCAGAAGCGGATTTGTGCAGGTGGATTATCTCAGACTGGTAATGTTAGAAGCGGATTTGTGGGGTGAGGTATCTCAGAATGGTAATGTCAGAAGCGGATTTGTGGAGGTGGATTATCTCAGAATGGTAATGTCAGAAGCGGATTTGTGGGGTGAGGTATCTCAGAATGGTAATGTCAGAAGCGGATTTGTGGAGGTGGATTATCTCAGATTGGTAATGTCAGAAGCGGATTTGTGGAGGTGGATTATCTCAGAATGGTAATGTCAGAAGCGGATTTGTGGAGGTGGATTATCTCAGAATGGTAATGTCAGAAGCGGATTTGTGGAGGTGGATTATCTCAGATTGGTAATGTCAGAAGCGGATTTGTGGAGGTGGACTATCTCAGAATGGTAATGTCAGAAGCGGATTTGTGGGGTGGATTATCTCAGAATGGTAATGTCAGAAGCGGATTT
>JAGDYQ010000003.1:14269385-14285061 GCA_021962125.1 Bulinus truncatus | reverse complement strand
AATTACTACATTAATTACTACAAGTGATTGCATTGATTACTGCAAGTGTTTAAAGAAAGACGTCTTCCCCTTCCTACCTTCATCAACATATCGTTATTTAGCTGTACCCTAATGAGTGTAAACAGAATCATGTCTTTGATTGTTTTGTTGTACTGTACAGCAGTGAGACCGTCCAACTCTTGACGCAGTCTAGCCAGTTCCAGAAACCTAAACCTGTAATTAGTCAGAAATAATAAAAAAAAAAAAAAACTTTAGTATTTCACGCCCCACGTTTAAACACAACAATGAGTTTGTTTTACGAGCTTAACTTTGTGCACAAACTGTTAGGTTTAAAACTAAATAAATCACAGAGCGTCAAGTATAAGATATTCGCTTCCTTAAAAAATAAATAATAGCATACATTTCCGGCTTCTATGTTCACAAATCATTAAAAAATAACCTTTTGAAAACGAGACTATTTTTTTTTTTAAATCAACAGTACCGTCAAGTGGTTCTGTGTAAAATAAAATAAAGGTCTCAATGCAATCTTACGATAGGCGGTCTCTTGAAAGAAGCATTGTTCGTCGATTATGCTCTACCGGCTTCAATTTTTACTAGATTTTTAACTATTGACACTAACAATGAGTTTTTTTTTGAAATATATGACAACTTGAAACAGAAACTTGATTTTTCTAGACTGCTGGCAATCGAAGATCTTACCTACTAGGATTTGGTTCATTGTCTTTATCTCTTGTGTGATTGACCATATTGTATTTAGACAGATCCTTCGCATAACGGCTGATATAATAGCCTTTGTTCATTACGCTGAAATGGAAAAAAATATTGAAGAAACTAGGTTTGAATAATAAATCATGACATGATTCCAACCTTTTTATTGACGTTTTTGTATTGTACCTGGTTCCGCCAGACTGCACAATGAAATCAAGTGGGCTAAACATGTCTAAGGACAGAGAAGAATGCAACAGCAGTGATATAAGAAAAGCAGTGTTCTTCAAGATGAAGTTAGATTCCAGTGGAGATTTGTTTAATGTCTCAGTAAGTGGGTATGAAAGAAATTAACATGTATGCGAAGAATCAACGTGTTTAACTCTGAAATGACAACAGAAATATACTTAACAAAAGTTGTAGTTTTGTGTGATGACACTTGGATGAGAAAAATACCAATGGATCCTTTGGAATGATACATGGCGTGCTATAAATGACTAGTTAAAAAAAGTTATAATGAAATATACTAAACCATTTTAGAAAGGTACGCAAATATCATGAAATTCCTGTTTACATTTTTTGTTGCCTAGTTGGCTGTTTTGAAGCAGTTTTCGTTGTGTTTGTGTGTGTGTTTGTGTGTGTTTGTGTGTGTTTGTGTGTGTCAAGTCCCTGTAAGTATGAGATGGAATCTTTTAGATCCCATAATTTACTAATGGAACGGTTTTGGCAGTGCTCTTGTTTCATATCCACCAGTTACCAACAGTGTAACGGCCTTGAAGGCACCGCATTCACAAAATAGAACTTAACAAAAATATTGAAGCATGTAAAAAGTCAGCGGGAGTGTGTTGGGGGGGGGGGGTCGCCCCGAGCGTCACTTTAACTACTGCTGGAGGAGGAGGGAGTGCGGCAATTTGAGTGTTCTGTTCCGTGATAACTCAAGTTACGAACTTGTTCCCGTATGACATTGTGCGAATTCATAATCGTTAAAGTTTTAAATAATCTTTTTTATACCCTTATCTGATATTGTCGTTTTGGGGGGAACGTATGCTTTCATACGCCCTTTCTGTGGGGCTTATAAACTTTCTGGCGATGACCGCTAATGACTTACCGCTCCAACATATCATCATCTTCACCACCCCAGCCTATGTACAGATTAGAATATCCATTGACATCCAAATACTGTTGTGTAGATAACCCAACGACTCCTCCAAAGTTACCGGGATAATACAGGCTGTTGACAGTAGCACATAAAAAAGTGAGTTTATTATTTTTTTGCAAGTAATAGATCTAAATTCAATTATATGAATGCATTTTAACACTGCTATATGATAATACACCACCTGTAGGAAAATATATTAATGGCTACAGAAAAATGTCGAGGGTTGTCGCCACATCGGTACAAGTTTCTGTCATTCAAAGGAATCAGGTCCACGTCGTGAAAGATGAAACAGTCAAAATGTCCGACTTTCATGGCTTCCAGGAAACCAGCGTTAAGTAGAACACCTTTATTAAATATAGCACCATGAACCTGAAATAAATAATTATTATTGTAATATATATAAAAGCGATTTGGGCTCTGCGTTAAATCGACGGTAAAAAATTAATCATGAAAAAAATGGATCTGCCCGAAACCAAAAATAACCTCGCCTACCGATCAAACCTAAGGGGATATAACTCTATGCAAAGGTTTTGCGGGGTGCAGCAAGTAATATATATAAAAGCGATTTAGGCTCTGCGTTAAATCAAAAGTAAAGAATTAATACAACTGTATTCAGTATTTCAGTTTAAAATACAATCATGAAAAAAATCGGATCTGCCCGAAACCAAAAAAATAACCTAGCCTTCCGATCAAGTCTAAGGGGATATAACTAGGGAGCGACCGATATGCCTTTTCACCGATAGTCCGATACCGATATTTTCCCCAGCATTTTTACCGATACCGATATTTTTTTAACCAACAACAATGCCAAACACGTGTTTTTCTCGTGCTGTAGTTCCCAATATAATGACGTATATCATCCTATGTTCACCCCTTCCCTGTCATATTTCGTAACACTTCGCCCACATGTGCTTGTTACCCCCCCCCCCCCCCAACTTCCCATCCCCCCAAAAAATACACACAGATGTTCAAGGTCATACATTAGAATTGAGAAATGCTGATCCTATTGTTTCAAGGTCATATCTCTGATGCAATTTTTGTGGACGTGACAATTTCTATGTACGGGTTTTTTTTTTTCTTTTTTTTTTAAATCTTGTCTGATCTGGTTATAGAATTGGGTTGTTTACTGATTTTTTTTTCTGCAACTCTGTTGTGAAAAAAAAAAACAATGTATCGGCAGTCAAAAAACGGCCGGTCCGATAGTTAACCCATAGTGCCAGCCCTGTAGCCAAAGGGGGCACTGAGGAGCCATGCCCCCCCCCCCGGCTAGGTGTGGAGTGCCCCCGCTTAAAAAAGAAGAAAAAGATGAAAAAGTAAAGAAAAAGTAAAGGTGCCATCTTGCTGGGTATTGGTGCCCCCTGCTTACTTTGACCTGGCTACGGGCCTGCATAGTGCCAATATCGGTTCGACTATCGGTCGCTCCCTACAAAAATCGGTCGATCCGATATTAACCGATAGTGCCAATATCGGTCCGATACCGTTACGATTATCGGTCGCTCCCTAGATATAACTATCTGCAAAGGTTTTGCAGGGTACAGCTAGTAATGAAATAATAGCGATTCGGGTTCTGCGTTAAATCGAAAGTAAAGAACTAATGAAACAGTATTCCAGCTTAAAATACATTCATGAAAAAATCGGATCTGCCCGAAACGAAAAAAAATAATAAAAAAAATAGAAGATTAGACCAAAATTTGTTTAAAATAAAATACAAATATATAAATAATGTGATTTTTTAATATAAGTGATTTTTTAGAGCATTTTCGAAAAAAAAAATGCTCTATTGTCCCCGTTGTGTCTGTCTGTCTGTCGTCTGTCCGTCATCACCCTAGATCTCAACAACCATAAGTCCTAGACCCATGATGTATATATCATTTTGTAGGTCTTGGCCTGCCAAGAAATGACTTTTTTCCATTTCGCGATCTGACCTCTCAGGGCCGTAAAAGGGGCCTTAGTACCGTTTTTTACTATATAAGCTATATTAATAAAGGAGCGCTATATCTCAGCAACTATAAGTCCTAGACCCATGATGTATATATCATTTTGTAGGTCTTGGCCTGCCACGTGTACATCAAAAGTTCATTTCGCGATAGGACCTCTGAGGGCCGGGCTTCAGGGCTCATAAGGGGCTTATATATTATATATACACCTTGTACGTTCAATAGCCCGTTCATTTGGTGCGAAATACTGCAGCACGTAGTTTCACCAAGATTTATTAAGAAACTCATCAAATGAAATAGTAAGCTTGTGTTCTGAGTTTAATTGAAAGTATCAGAGCTATGCAACAATTGACGGAGTTTTCGGACGATTAAATGACTATAATTTCGAATGTTTTCAATTATGAGTCCTATTTCAGTAACCACAAACCACTTGTAGATAGATTTAAGAGAAAATAATTTTTTTTCAAATATAAAGAAACGTCTTTATAATATTTTTTTTACAGATATATGCATTACACAATTGAATTTATAAACATTTCCAAAATTTACAAATATTTACTGAAAGCTAACAAACGTACTGATACATAACATGAAAATGCGCTAACACGTCCTGTGTCCAGAATGGAACAGGCTTAATTGCTTGTTTTTGTCCCCCCCCCCCTAAAAGTTAGGCCTAGTTGCGCCTCTGTATGGTACTACGTGGTAGTAAAGTCTCTTTAAATTATCTATTTATTTACTTCGTAGAACATTGTTTCATGAATTGTAAGACTATACGACTTTTGATACTGATATCATTGATCCATGCTTTTAACATTAAATACACTCTAGCATAGAATTTAATGAACGCTTTTCTTTACATTAATTTGTACATATATTGGTGCCTATTTTTATATTCTGGCTTTGTAGGACATTGTTATAATGAAATGTTATATATCATTGTATAGGACCTGCGCATTAAACCGTATTTGTTTTCTTTTGTGAACGATTATGTATTATTTCGTTTTATTTCCACTTTCTTAACCATTTTTTTAAATTCATTTTTTTATTCCCATCGCTAATAGCGTTACCGCTATGTATTTGTCTACTCATCTTTGGTTTACCTGTTCAACGACAAAAAAAGTGGCATCAGCTTGCTGTCTTGTCAAAAAAGGAATGAGATTATTCAACAGCAGTAACAAATGGGTCATTCGGTTCCGGAACGGTATGATGACAGCCAATCGCTGACGAGACAGGCAGTCCCTGGGCTGGAAACGGCCACGTCTGTGAAGATGTTGAAATTTCTTAACCATGTACTTGTAAGACACCAAAGTCTCGTCTGTCCTCAGGTTCCCAGCTGTGGGTGGGGGGGGGGGACGTTTTAGATGAAAGGTTAAAGAAATAATAAGACTTTTTTTTAAATGTAAAAATAAAGATTAAAGAAGAACTAAGATAAAAGAAAGAGAAGTTAGCCTCGTTAGCTTTGAAAATGAATTGTTTGCTTTTACTTTGCAGATTTACAAACTTTCAGACAAATATTGGTGGACTAAGGTCGGTTGAGGCCCCGAGGTGGAGAAGAAAATAGATCAGACTGATGTCAAAAAGGTGCTAACTTCGTGTACATTTTGGCTTTCTTGGGCCACTCTTTAAGTTCTAGTCATCCGCCGTGAAATCCGCCTCTGGTATTAACACATATAGAGAGCTGCTATAGAAAAATTATGCACACACAGATTCTTTCTTATTCAAATTTTGTCGTAAACCGCCCGAAATTCGACCGCGACCCACAAACGTACCACTACCTACACTTCTAAAGTAATGTCCACTTGTAATAGTTTGTAATACTGAAATTAATAACACATGTAAAAGGTCTGTAATACCGAAACTAGCAACACATGTAATAGTTTGTAATACTGAAACTTATAATAACGCTTTTATCAAACCCTGATTTTTGTTTTAATCAATGACTTATAAGTTGTTTTATTCACTTAACTGTTAGTTGTATTCAAAGTAGTTCTTAGGGAGCCCTAGGCTGAGACTTTAAGAAATATATGAGGGCCATAGGCAAACATTTTAAGAACCCTATGGTGGCTGTAGGCCAAATTTACTTATCGGGGTTCCTATATCGTTAGATTTCATAGTCATAAGGCTATGACCTAGTTTGTCTATTTAAATCAATGGTTCTTGATTTATCAAAAATATTTAAAGGAATTTTCATTCTTTTCCAAAAAAAAAAAAAATAATAGATCACCTTGTATTATGTAATGAATAATTATTCATACCAAGTGTTGGAGGCAGCACGGGACAAATTGGCAATGATGCATCTTTTTTATCATCCGACAACTTCCTGGTATCCTTAAAATGTTTGCTCCACAATGACGTCATCAACTGTTGCCTCTCCTTCATCTGTTGCTGGTAGATCAGTGAATGACTTTGATTGGCTCGTATTGATGATACATCCACGCTGATTTCATCATAGTCGTGGCTGATTCTGGGAACATTTAATACTTTTATATCAGCCACCTTCTCCGTAACATTGACAACTGAAATATTGAAACAAATCAAACATTAGTACCACTACTGGACGTAAGCAAATCGTTGACAAATGACATTGAACAAGAAAACAATTAGTAGTATTACTAGACGTAAGAAAATCATTGACAAATGACATAATGAACAAGTAAATCATTAGTAAGACTATTGGACGTAAGAAAATCATTGATAAATGACGTATTGATCAAGTAAACCTTTAGTAGCACCAATGGACGTAAGCCAATTATTGACAAATGACATACTGAACAACTAAACCATGGCTGGACGTTAGCGAATCATTGACAAATGACATTGAACAAGTAAACCATTAGTAGTACTATTGGACGCAAGAAAATCATTGACAAATGACATAATGAACAAATAAACCATGACTGAACATAAGTGAATCATTGACAAGTGAAATATTGACCAAAAAAAACTCGAAAACTTAATATATTTTTCTTCTTATAAATAAGTAATACAAAAATTAGATAATTTCCAATTATATCAATCATAAGCACAGCAGATGCAAAAATTAATTTAATGTAAAAATTTCTTATGACCTTTGAATTTTGAACCCTCTACTATATAGTAACGATATAGGAAGTAATCTATAAATCTGTCACAAGGTGTGGTGGTTACGGTCTGCTATAAATGATTAAAAGATTGCATGTCATTGCTCGTGAACCACAAATAGTATTGTACAGGAGAGGAATTTGAAATAAGAAAATCAATAAATTAACCCAGTAAACAAGATAGCTCTCATTACATATAGACAACCTTAAATCAATACAAGGCCTACCTGTACTGGCAAATATAATCAGTAGACTGGGCCCAAACCAGAAAATCTAGCCCCCCCTCCCCCCGACAAATTATAATAGTCGGGGTCTCCTTTCGTTTGCCTTTTGTTCAAAAGGCAAGAAGCCTCGTTGCAGAAAATCAAATAAATAAACCGACATTAAGAAACGTGCCTTTAAGGCTCGGGAGGGTGGGGGGGGGGGAGGGATTGATTGACAATTGTTAGGCTGCTTCACCATTTCGGCTACCCTAAAGTGTGTGCGTGTGTGAATTCCCTGTAAGGATGAGATGAAATCGCTTTGATCCTATAAACCACAAATGCCCCGCTGTTCTCAACCGGTGGGCACTGATACAACCAACCAAGAATTTGAAGAATGTCGCCAGTTGGCTGCATGACTCATCGCCAAAACCAACTGCCAAAGAATCGCATTAGAAAAGTAAAGCACATTCCATTATTGAATTACCAGATGTTAAGCCCGGCGTTGCCCGGGAAATCCAGGTGTTATGTTAAACCCCCTTCCTAATCAATTTAATTAATTTAATTAGGTGCTGATTTATGCCACCTTCCTAATGTGCAGAAATGACCTACATTTCATACGTCAAAAAATGTGGCTGCCATAACCAACAAACCATCATCAAAAAGTAATCCATCGAGGGAACAATAACCTCCAGTACACAAGGTTAACAAACTATAATAACTGAGCATGATTATCAAATGCGCAGCCGATTTACGTGAAATGCGTGGCCGATTTACGTGAAATCAAGTGCAGGATTTTTTTTATTTGACCTCTATTTATAGTTAAAATCAAAACAAAGCATTAAAAAATGCACTGAAAAGTAAAAAATAACTACTTTACTATGTCATTTAGCAGCGCGAAGGCATGATACAGCACTCTACGGGAAATGACGTCATAGAGGATTTTTTTTTATTTATAGCGACGGCGCTCCCATTCTGCAAAAAAAAAATGTACAATCGGGACGTCATAGGTCATAGGTTATTTACGAACGCGCTCGCTAGTGACCTAGTCTGATTAAAATGCTATCTGTTGTAATAAAAACTAAAATAATTTGAATGATATTATATATTATTATTATTTAATATTTAGGACTTTTACATTTCAAAATAAAAAACCACAGAAACTATTTAAAACTGTAGATTTTTGAAAAAGAAATATCAAATCGATTCGACGCAAGAGCCATTTTGAATTATGTTTTCGTGACCTCGCTGGTCACTTGATTACTTTAGTAACATTTATTTCCTGCCCCCCCCCCGCTATTGCCTTGCCCCTGCTGTAGAATGCCTGGCCCCTGCTGTAGAATTTTCACGCCACGGGGCTGGTTTCAATTCACGCAATCACAAATCCTGATTTATTTCTGTTTTGTTTATAAATAACCTTTCAACGCCAAAAACATTTGAATTTGGCCTCAGATTTAAAAAAAAGTATGAATTATTTATTCTGGATTCCGGATAATTATTATTGACTAGTGCACACGTACTTTCTAATTAGGCTAGAAATGTTAAAGTACATTGATGTTTATTATTGGTTTTTCCCCCCTTAGACAACCTTGACGCATTTATTATTTAGAAGAAAATAAGGTCAAGCGATCACAGCTTAGAGCATTAGATAAATTTTATAGGAGCTCTTTGTCCCTCATTGTATTGAAGAAGATATTTGAAATAAATAAATAAAGTTATTTTAAAAAAAATCTACTACTGACATAATATTAAGAAACACGTAGAGAAACTGTCTGTGAAGTCTTGATGTTAAATTCTGAGAATATGTGGAATCGATACCATTTTTATGGATTTCATTGTGGTAGAGCTGGGAGTTATAAAAAGTTGAAATACCAAGGAAGTTGAACTGTAGAAACTGTATTGCTATTCCTCGAACAGCCCACATACTGAGGAGGGCTTTCTTCATAAAATTTAGACGAGCGTGTCAGGGTCCCCTTAGGTCCTGGGCATGTAACCCAGTAATATTTGATATAAAGAAAATTAAAAAAAAACAGGGGAGACAATTGTAATGGGGTAAATTAGTCAAACATGATATAAGGGAGACACTCACTGTAGCAAAAATATTAATGTACAGGGGGAGATAACTCTAATGGCGTTTGAGTTATTAATATACAAAGTGAGACAATTCTAATGATGGTATCATCTAAAGAGAAGATAATTATTCAACAATATAACTATCCGAATGAAGTAAACCTAGTATCAAAATAGATGTAAAGTGAATCAGGATTAGACCGCAGTCATCCATTGGTGCAGGTAATGTGTGAAGGAAATAACATTATTTCAGCTAAAAATGTATGAAGGAAATAACATTATTTAAGCTAAAAGTGTGTGAAGGAAATAACATTATTTAAGCTAATAATGTGTGAAGGAAATAACATTATTTAAGCTAAAAATGTGTGAAGGAAATAACATTATTTAAGCTAAAAATGTGTGAAGGAAATAACATTATTTCAGCTAAAAAATGTGTGAAGGAAATAACATTATTTCAGCTAACCCCTGTCCCTTTTTTATGTGTTTGAAGTAAAATAAAAGAATGACCTATGCCGGTGGTTCTCAATCGGTGGTACGCAGTGGCGCAACCAGCAAAAAATGCTGGGGGGGGGCGGGGGGCTCACATTTTGAAAAAAGACAAAAGCCCGCCGCAGTCGAAAATTTTTTTTAAACTCTTCGAATCAAAACTAAAAAAATATAATTAATAAAGAATTAAGGATATAACAGATTATTATTATTATTATTATTATGAGTTTGACAGTCTTTTTTGTCACTTTAATTATGTATTGATGATACAAAAAGAAAGACTGCTGGGGTGGGGAGGGGGGCTTGAGCCCCTGCCCCCCCTCTGGTTGTGCCACTGGTGGTACGCATACGCCCCAAGGGATGCGGGAAAGGTTATGCAGTGGTACGCAGCGACATGTAATTTTCGTTTAAAAACAACCAAGAGTTTGAAGAAGGTCGCCAGTTTGATGCGTGACATCACCAAAAAAAACCACGTGACCTAGTATCACATGGAAAAAAGGTCAGTAGATTCCATTACGAAAAATAAGTATATTTATTCTTGAACTTACGTGTGAGGGGGGGTACCCGCGGACATGCATTTGTACCCGCGGACATGCATTTGTACCCACGGACATGCATTTGTACCCGCGGACATGCATTTGTACCCGCGGACATGCATTTGTATCCGTGGACATGCATTTGTACCCGCGGACATGCATTTGTACCCGCGGACAGTCGCAAAGAAAAAAAGGTTAAGAAACGCTGCTCTAAAGAAGCCATGGGCGAAGTACGGCCCCCGGGGCCAAAACCGGTCCACCAGACTGTTTAATCCAACCCGTGGCCCGCCAATCATTATATATTGAAGCACAGCACTAGTCTTTTTTATGTTAGGACGTTGACATAGTATTTATATTAGTTCATTAGTCCCACATCCCTCTGTTCTATCATTAGTCCCACATCCCTCGGTTCTATCATTAGTCCCACATCCCTCTGTTCTATCAATAGTCCCACATCCCTTTGTTCAAACCATTTTTTTCAAGGGTTTATTTCTGTCCGCGAGTATAAATTCACTTTCATAGAGGTTAACAGGCTATGTCATTCATTATGCGTGTATCGTTTAACAATGCAACCATTTCTGCAGTGCCATATTATATTTATCTCACCCTTAGTGGACTGGAAAACAAAACGGATCGCAATTATTCGACTTCCTCACTATCCGGCCTGTTAAACAAAGATCCGTTTTATATCCGTTTTGAAATGAATAAAATATGGTTTGGGGCTGTCCATTATTTATGTCAACAAATTTTTGGCGATTTTTACCTCCCCCTGCCCCTTGTCAATAACTTGTCAAACTTCCAGAGACCTCCCTATAAAATAACGTCAACATTTGATACCCCCCCCCCCTTAAAAAAAGGTGGCGTCCAAAATGTTTATGTGGCAAAATTAGTAGGAATACAGTTAGCTTAATTAAAATACTGAATGTTAAGCGAGTGTGTAACACAGGACTACAAACGCTGCTTAATTTTCCTTTATTAAGTAATTATATTAAATTTAAAAAAAAAGTAACATTGTTGACGTCAACTTTTCTTGACCTCCCCCCCTCCCCCTTGTCAACAATTGTCAAAAATGTTCTGACCCCCCCCCCCATTTTGTTGACGTAATTAATGGACAGCCCCTTTTAGTAACAAAACAAAAAGCGTATTTTAATTGGCATGGGGAGGACAGGACTGCTTATTTATAAAGCTTCGGCCTAAGCGGCTTGCCAGATTTTTTTCTTACGCAATGGAAAGGGCAAAGGAGACAATCTATTTTGTCGGAGGGGCAACCTCATCTCTCCTTCTCCGAAACAAAAAAAAGTCCATGCAATTTGGCGCACCTTTCTATAAGCAAAGAGCTAATTTAATAAATGTACACTAGTCATCCAGCAGAGTAGCATACGCCGCCCTATCAATATAATTACTGTAATTATTTTTTTTTTAAAAACGCAATCAAACAAAATATATTTTATCATTCATTATTAATTGCTCATCAAACATTGTGATATTTTTTTAGTATCTTCTGTCGATATAATCCTCTACGTCGCCCAACCATGCGGGACACCACTCAGCACGCCTACTCTCTAACCCTCCTCCCGCCTCCTCCCTCGCTCTCCAGGCATGCGCAACATTGGTCTATCTCATTGCTCCTGTCTTCGTCAAGTGGGAGAGGAAAGTAATTAAGCAATTCCTCAAACGCGACTAATTTATCTATATATTGACTTGTGTCTTGTTACGCGGTGTCCCGCATGGTTGGGCGACGAAGAGAAATATATATGTTACCGGCAAAGTGTGAAATCCGGCATTCTATAGAATGCCTAGGCAATGTATAGGATGCCTGATTTTTCAGGCAAAGTATGAAATAAATTGCTATTTCATACATTGGCTAGGCATTCTATAGAATGCCGAGTTCCCGTTCGGCAAAGTATGTAACTGGCCTTGTTAGGAACTAGAGTAGATTAAGAGACAGACAATCCCCTTCGACGTTGTAAGATAATAAGATATATCAGAAGTAGGAGTAATGCAAATAATGGTTGACAAGATGACAGACGACTTAGGACAAGGTGGTCAGAAAACAATAGAGTAGTAAACAGCAAATGTGTGACGACTTTAGAAGTAGACCGGGAGGCGACAACGGACAGTTTAGGAGAGACAACAATGACGACCAGGGGGCGCTCCTTAGGTGAGATCTATTCTGAAGGAGACTGTGACATATTTAGGGAAATTAAGGTGGGGACGTTAGGAGTATAAATACGATTGTATTCGAACATTAGTTAGCGACGGGAGTAATGAGAATAGTTCTAGTGCCGATTACTGTGTAACCGTGTTGGAAGGGAATGTAGTGCCAGGACAGGAATCACGCCATGTTGACATGCAACGAATTATCTAAAGTAAGAGCCAATGCTGCTAAAAACTGTTACCAAAAATTAATGGACGATGTGAAAAAGGCTAAGACGACCATTAAGAAAGAACCACGGGACTATTGGCTGGTTAAACACTATGATGTCATGATGGTGGAAAATAAGAGTAAGTTGATCTACCCTGTTAAAGAAGGTGTAAGTGCCATTCAGTTTTACGTTGCGGACTCCGAGTTATTTGACGTACTTCCTAATGCCCATTTGGCTATTGGTCATGGAGGACGGGACAGAATGTTGAAAGAACTATCACCCAAATACAAGAACATTACACGTCATGATATTGAACCTTTGCGAACCTTGCCAGAAAAAACAAAAAGCAAATACTTCAATGTCAGCTCTGCTGTCGTTGTTTTTTTCCGGTATGAACATCAAATGCTTTATTTTGCATTCATTCCATATTAAAATACGTTTTATCAATAAAGGCTTTTGTTGTTCTTTTCTGATACTTTGCCTAAACGACACTAGTCATTCTATACAATGCCTAGGCTCTATTAATCAGTGATCGCTTGTGAATGAAAAAAAAAAGAATTGTTTTTGTGCGTCATGTATTTACAAGGTCGTAGCCGGGGGGGGGGCTAGGGGGTAGAAGGCCCCCCCCCCAATTAATTCTAAAAATCACATTTTATAATAAAATATACTTCTTTATCATTGTGTTCCAATTTTTTCTTATATAAAACTCTCCGCATAGCCCCACCCCAAACCGCACATTCCCCCCCCCCAAAAAAAAAATCCTGGCTACGGCCTTGTGTATTTATATCATTTGTGTCTTGGGTTGAATGATACGGGCGGAAACATTTTATGGTGACACTGGCAATTTCCCGTGTAACTATGGCGTCTTATTTACTGAACATTAGCCGGCATGCGCTTCTTCCCTAATAAACCACTTGTAAGTGACATCACTTCCTGGAGATTGTATCCATGGTCCCATTAAAAAAACAACAACTCATATTGAATCCCAAGTGAAAAAAAAAATCTAAGAAAATGGAGACTGAATCCGTGACCCCCTATTAAAAAAAAAAGCGAAGCCAGGGTAGAGTATATGAATCTGTCTCTGTGATCAGAACTGCTGATAACCCAATGTAAATGTAAGTTTTAGTTCCTTACTTGTTGATAATTCAATCAGTTCCTATAACAAAGTTATAGATTCTTCTTCTCCAGAAGCTGAATAAGGATCTAAACGCCAACAAGGTATATTCTTTTTTAAAATCTTTGAATCTTTGATGAAATTCTGACTGAAGAGACTGCAGATGTTGACAGTGCTCACATCTTTATCTTTATTCTCTTCCTTCATTTAATTAGTAAACTGACTGAATTCCCTTCTTCCCAAATTATGTTTATACAAAAGAAGTTAAGCCATGAAAGCAGAAATACATTTTTTTCTTTAATAACGAGTTCATTTGATTGAAGCTGCAGATTTACTTCATTAAATCTGCTAAATAAGTCTGTTAAAAAGTCTGTTTAAAAAGTCTGTTAAAAAGTCTCTTAAATAAGTCTGTTAAATAAGTCTCTTAAAAAGTCTGTTAAAAAGTCTGTTAAATAAGTTTGTTAAATAAGTCTGTTAAAAAAGTCTTTTAAATAAGTCTGTTAAATTAGTCTGTTAAATACGCGATATCGTTTTTTTAGACAAACCATAATGGGTCGTCTAGCAACGTCTCTTGATTAAAAAACAAACAAACAAACCAACAACAATGGATAACTTTCATAATGAGTTGCAAATCGCATAGTTTGACAACCACCGTTTTATTGTATTCAATTTTTGAACTACTATTATATATGTAGCTATATATTTTAAAAAGGGGGGGGGGGCAATCCAGGCGGTTCGTAATTTTTTTTTTGGGGGTGGGGGGGGGCGTTTAAAGTTTGGCAAAATTAAACCAGGGGAATGGGGGGGGGGGCGTTACATAATAAGTGGTTTGCTTCCTTAATTGCTGTATCGAAAACGGTATGTAGGCAGTGGGATATAAATTGAATAGTCAAGTCCACTGTATGTAATATAGGTCGAAAAGTCGAGCCCACTGAATGTATACATACCATAAACAGCTTCATATTTCAGGTTCTGAACATGTTAAAACACAAGTGCATGCACAGTCTACTGGCTTCTTTGAAACGAGGTCCTTTTTCCTGGTTTTCAGCCAAGATGCAATCATGTGTGACTGACCGGCTTTGTTATTGCGCAGACAAGCAGGTGTAATAAAGTAGCGAGAGTAAACATGATAGCGTTAATATACATTCATTCAATGGCTTGTGAATAGACTTTATTCAGTATCGAAACTAAAATAGACCAGGATAACTATTAAACTCATTACCAATAAACAAACACTCACACATACATACACACACATACACACACGTACACACACTCATAAATACACACACACACACATACACAACTCATTAATACACACACTTGCATTACATGTACATTTCATTACACATACACTACACGTACACATTACACATACATTACATTACACATACATTACACATACACTACACAAACACTACATACACATTACACATACATTACATTACACATACATTACATTACACACACACTACATACATATTACACATACATTACATTAAACATACATTAAATTACATATGCATTATACATACATCACACATACATTACCCATACATTACAAAAAATTACATTACACATACATCACACATATGATAATCGTGTTCCTTCGTAACTGAACTTAGCCCTTTGTTTCTCAATGTATTAATTTATTTTGCCGTTTGAGTTCGTGCTACTTTCCAAGAAATTATTTTTTTTATTACATTCCAGGAGATTTATGCTAGTTAGACGACACCGTTTTAAACGTTTTATAAATTCATTATGGTATTAATAATTGTTACAGATGTCGATATTTCTCTAAATAACCCACCGCCACACGATTCCCAATTCCGATACATAGAAATAAATAACTTTCTAGCACATTTCAGAAACATGAATAGAAACTAGAAGAACTAATTCATATTGCCTAATGCGGTTTAGGAATTAAAAAAATATGTTGATGAACAGAAAAGTTCTATTTATAGATCACAACTCATTCTTTGGAACGATTATCGTAAGAGCCTTAAAACAATGGTTTGCCCGA
>JAGDYQ010000003.1:14200994-14268885 GCA_021962125.1 Bulinus truncatus | reverse complement strand
TACTTCAATTCTTCAGCATCCTTAATATGACGTTACGTAAACATATTTCAATTCTTCGCAACTGTAAATGTGACGTTACGTAACATACTTCAATTCTTTCGCATCCTAAATGTGACGTTACGTAACATACTTCAGTTCTTCGCATCCTTAAATGTGACGTTGCTGCACAGCCACTTGGTGTCTTCATCCTAAATGGGATAATATGTAACATACTTCTTAATTTTTCAGATCCCAAATGTGGATGTTGGCGTAACATACTTCAATTTTTCGCATCCCCCAAATGTGACGTTACGTAACATATCAATTCTTCAGATCCTAAATGATACAATATACTAAATTCTTCGCATCCCAAATGTGACGTTGCTGCAATATACTTCAATTCTTCTGCAACCTAAATGTGACGTTACGTATTTATACTTCAATTCTTTGATCCCAAATGTGACGTTACGTAACATACTTCAATTCTTCGCATCCTAAATGTGATTGTTACGTAACATACTTCAATTCTTTCAGATTCCCAAATGTGATTGCTATTTAAATATACTTCAGTTCTTCGCATCCCAATGTGATGTTACGTAACATACTTTAGTTCTGCATCCCAAATGTATCGTTATAACATACTTCAAGACAAGTCGCATCCTAAATGTGACGTTACAAACATACTTCAGTTCTTCGCATCCTAAATATGACGTTAAGTAACATACTTCAGTTCTTCATCCCAAATATGATGTTATTGATAACATAATTTTCAGTTCTTCAGATCTCAAATATGATATCGTTACGTAACATATTTCATTTCTTCGCATCCCAAATATGACGTTACGTAACATACTTCAGTTCTTCGCATCCCAACATGATGTTACGTAACATACTTCAGTTCTTCGCATCCCAAATATGACAGTTACGTAACATACTTCAGTTCTTCTGCATCCTTCAAATATGACGTTACGTGAATATACTTCAGTTCTTTCGGATCCCAAATATGACGTTACGTAACATACTTCAGTTCTTCACATCTCAAATATGACGTTTTCTTCAAGGCAACATATCCCGTTCCTTCGTATCCCAAATTAAGTGACGTTACGTAAATATTTCATTCCTTCGCATCCTAAATACTACGTTACGTAACATACCTTTTCAATCTCTTCGCATCCTAAATATAACGTTACGTAACATACTTCACTCCTCTCTGCATCCCAAATATGATGTTAGGTAACATACTTCTAATTCTCTTCTTAATTCTCCAAATATGACGTTAGGTAACATACTGGGTTCCTTTCGATCCTGTAAATATGACGTTAGGTAACATATTTCAATTCTTTTTCTGGCATCCCAAATATGATTTTAGGTAAATATACTTCAATTCTTCGCATCCCAAATATGACGTTAGTAAAATATACTTCAATTTTTCGCATCCCAAATATGACGTTAGGTAATGATACTTCAATCTCTTCGCATCTCAAATATGACGTTAGGTAACATACTTCGTAACTTCTTCGATCCTAAATATGACGTTAGGTAACATACTTCAACTCTTCTATAGCATCCCAAATATGACGTTAGGTGCAATATACTTCAATTCTTCGCATCCCAAATATGACGTTAGGTAAATATACTACAATTCTTCGCATCCTAAATATGACGTTAGGTAACATACTTCAATTCCTGCATCCCAAATATGACGTTAGCAACATACTTCAATTCCTTCGCATCCCAAATATGACGTTAGGTAACATACTTCAATTCTTTCGCATCCCAACATATTTGTTAGGGTAACATATTTCAGTTCTTTCGCATCCCAAATATGACGTTAGGTAACATATTTTGCCTCTTCGCATCCCAAATATGACGTTAGGTGCAACATACTTCAGTTCTTCGCATCCCAAATTTAAGAGACGTTAGTAACATACTTCAGTTCTTCGCATCCCAAATATGACGTTAGTAACATAATGCAGTTCTTCGCATCCTAAATATGACGTTAGGTAACATACTTCAGTTCTTCAGACCCTAAACATGACGTTACGCAACATACTTCAGTTCTTCGCATCCCAAATATGACAAGTTACGTAACATACTTCAGTTCTTCTGCATCCTAAATATGACGTTACGTAATATACTTCAGTTCTTCGCATCCTAAATATGACGTTACGTAACATACTTCAGTTCTTCGCATCCCAAATATGACGTTACGTAACATACTTCAGTTCTTCGCATCCCAAATATGATGTTGATGTAACATACTTCAGTTTTCGATCCCAAATATGACGTTACGTAACATATCAGTTCTTCCTTGATCCCAAATATGAGGATTGCTGCACATACTTAAGTTCTTCAGATCCCAACCATGACGTTACGTAACATAATTTCAGTTTTTCTGCATCCTAAATATGATGGCAAATAACATACTTCAGTTCTTTCGCATCCCAATTATGATGTTGCCGGTAACATATTTCAATTCTTCGCTTCCCAAATATGATGTTGCTGTAACATACTTCAATTCTTTCGCCTCCTCTAAATATGACGTTACGTAACATACTTCAATTCTTCCCATCCCAAATATGACGTTAGGTAACACATACTTCAATTCTTCGCATCCTGCAAATATGATCGTTACGTAACATAATTTCTTCCAATTCTTCGCATCCCAAATGTGACGTTACGTAACATACTGTCAATTCCTTCGCATCCAAATGCATGTTACGTGTCGATGCATCTAATTCCCTTCGCATCCTGCAATATAGACGTTACGTAACATACTTCAATTCTTCGCATCCCAAAATGTGACGTTACGTAACATACTTCAGTTTTCTTGCATCCTAAATGTAGGACGTTACGTAAATATACTTCAGTTCTTCGCATCCCAAATGTGACGTTACGTAACATAATTCAGTCTCTTTCGCATCCCAAATATGTGACGTTACGTAACATACTTCACCTTCGCATCCCAAATGTGACGTTACGTAACATACTTCCAATTCTTCGCATCCCAAATGTGACGTTACGTAACATACTTCAATTCTTCGCATCCCAAATGTGACGTTACGTAACATACTTCAATTCTTCGCATCCCAAATGTGACGTTACGTAACATACTTCAAATTCTTCTGCATCCCAAATGTGACGTTACGTAACATACTTCAATTCTTCGCATCCCAAATGTGACGTTACGTAACATACTTCAATTCTTCACATCCCAAATGGACGTTGACGTAACATACTTCAGTTCTTCGCATCCCAAATGTGACGTTACGTAACATACTTCTAGTTCTTCGCATCCCAAATATGACGTTACGTAACATACTTCAGTTCTTCGCATCCCAAATGTGACGTTACGTAACATACTTCAGTTCTTCGCATCCCAAATATGACGTTGCGTAACATCCCAAATATGACGTTAAGTAACATACTTCAGTTCTTCGCATCCCAAATATGACGTTACGTAACATACTTCAGTTCTTCGCATCCCAAATATGACGTTACGTAACATACTTCATTTCTTCGCATCCCAAATATGACGTTACGTAACATACTTCAGTTCTTCGCATCCCAAATATGACGTTACGTAACATACTTCAGTTCTTCGCATCCCAAATATGACGTTACGTAACATACTTCAGTTCTTCGCATCCCAAATATGACGTTACGTAACATACTTCAGTTCTTCGCATCCCAAATATGACGTTACGTAACATACTTCAACGTTCTTCGCATCCCAAATATGACGTTACGGTAACATACTTCAATTCTTCGCATCCCAAATATGACGTTACGTAACATACTTCAATTCTTCGCATCCCAAATATGACGTTACGTAACATACTTCAATTCTTCGCATCCCAAATATGACGTTACGTAACATACTTCACCTTCTTCGCATCCCAAATATGACGTTAGGTAAATATACTTCAATTCTTCGCATCCCAAATATGACGTTAGGTAACATACTTCAATTCTTCGCATCCCAAATATGACGTTAGGTAACATACTTCAATTCTTCGCATCCCAAATATGACGTTAGGTAACATACTTCAATTCTTCGCATCCCAAATATGACGTTAGGTAACATACTTCAATTTTTCGCATCCCAAATATGACGTTAGGTAACATACTTCAATTCTTCGCATCCCAAATATGACGTTAGGTAACATACTTCAACTCTTCGCATCCCAAATATGACGTTAGGTAACATACTTCAACTCTTCGCATCCCAAATATGACGTTAGGTAACATACTTCAGTTCTTCGCATCCCAAATATGACGTTAGGTAACATACTTCAATTCTTCGCATCCCAAATATGACGTTAGGTAACATACTTCAATTCTTCGCATCCCAAATATGACGTTAGGTAACATACTTCAATTCTTCGCATCCCAAATATGACGTTAGGTAACATACTTCAATTCTTCGCATCCCAAATATGACGTTAGGTAACATATTTCAGTTCTTCGCATCCCAAATATGACGTTAGGTAACATACTTCAGTTCTTCGCATCCCAAATATGACGTTAGGTAACATACATTTCAGTTCTTCGCATCCCAAATATGACGTTAGGTAACATACTTCAGTTCTTCGCATCCCAAATATGACGTTAGGTAACATACTTCAGTTCTTCGCATCCCAAATATGACGTTAGGGGTAACATACTTCAGTTCTTCGCATCCCAAATATGACGTTACGTAACATACTTCAGTTCTTCGCATCCCAAATATGACGTTACGTAACATACTTCAGTTCTTCGCATCCCAAATATGACGTTACGTAACATACTTCAGTTCTTCGCATCCCAAATATGACGTTACGTAACATACTTCAGTTCTTCGCATCCCAAATATGACGTTACGTAACATACTTCAGTTCTTCGCATCCCAAATATGATGTTACGTAACATACTTCAGTTCTTCGCATCCCAAATATGACGTTACGTAACATACTTCAGTTCTTCGCATCCCAAATATGACGTTACGTAACATACTTAAGTTCTTCGCATCCCAAATATGACGTTACGTAACATACTTCAGTTCTTCGCATCCCAAATATGACGTTACGTAACATACTTCAGTTCTTCGCATCCCAAATATGACGTTACGTAACATACTTCAATTCTTCGCCTCCCAAATATGACGTTACGTAACATACTTCAATTCTTCGCCTCCCAAATATGACGTTACGTAACATACTTCAATTCTTCCCATCCCAAATATGACGTTAGGTAACATACTTCAATTTCTTCGCATCCCAAATGTGACGTTATAGTAACATACTTCACTTCTTCGCCTTCCCAAATGTGACGTTAGGTAACATACTTCAATATTTCGCATCCCAAATGTGACGTTAGGTAACATACTTCAATATTTCGCATCCCAAATGTGACGTTAGGTAACATACTTCAATTCTTCGCATCCCAAATGTGACGTTAGGTAACATACTTCAATTCTTCGCATCCCAAATGTGACGTTAGGTAACATACTTCAATTCTTCGCATCCCAAATATGACGTTAGGTAACATACTTCAATTCTTCGCATCCTAAATGACGTTAGGTAACATACTGTCAATTCTCGCATCCTAAATGTGACGTTACAAACATACTTCAATTCTTCGCATCCTAAATAATGACGTTACGTAACATACTTCAATTCTTGCATCCCAAATGTGACGTTACGTAACATACTTCAATTCTTCGCATCTCAAATGTGACGTTACGTAACATACTTCAATTCTTCGCATCCCAAATGATGGTTACGTAAACATACTTCAATTCTTCGCATCCCAAATGTGACGTTACGTAACATACTTCAATTCTTCGCATCCCAAATGTGACGTTACGTAACATACTTCAATTCTTCGCATCCCAAATGTGACGTTACGTAACATACTTCAATTCTTCGCATCCCAAATGTGACGTTACGTAACATACTTCAATTCTTCGCATCCCAAATGTGACGTTACGTAACATACTTCAATTCTTCGCATCCCAAATGTGACGTTACGTAACATACTTCAATTCTTCGCATCCCAAATGTGACGTTACGTAACATACTTCAATTCTTCGCATCCCAAATGTGACGTTACGTAACATACTTCAATTCTTCAGCATCCCAAATGTGACGTTACGTAACATACTTCAATTCTTCGCATCCCAAATGTGACGTTACGTAACATACTTCAATTCTTCGCATCCCAAATGTGACGTTACGTAACATACTTCAGTTCTTCGCATCCCAAATGTGACGTTACGTAACATACTTCAGTTCTTCGCATCCCAAATGTGACGTTACGTAACATACTTCAGTTCTTCGCATCCCAAATGTGACGTTACGTAACATACTTCAATTCTTCGCATCCCAAATGTGACGTTACGTAACATACTTCAATTCTTCGCATCCCAAATGTGACGTTACGTAACATACTTCAATTCTTCGCATCCCAAATGTGACGTTACGTAACATACTTCAATTCTTCGCAACCCAAATGTGACGTTACGTAACATACTTCAATTCTTCGCATCCCAAATGTGACGTTACGTAACATACTTCAATTCTTCGCATCCCAAATGTGACGTTACGTAACATATTTCAGTTCTTCGCATCCCAAATGTGACGTTACGTAACATACTTCAGTTCTTCGCATCCAAAATGTGACGTTACGTAACATACTTCAATTCTTCGCATCCCAAATGTGACGTTACGTAACATACTTCAATTCTTCGCATCCCAAATGTGACGTTACGTAACATACTTCAATTCTTCGCATCCCAAATGTGACGTTACGTAACATACTTCAGTTCTTCGCATCCCAAATGTGACGTTACGTAACATACTTCAATTCTTCGCATCCCAAATGTGACGTTACGTAACATACTTCAATTCTTCGCATCCCAAATGTGACGTTACGTAACATACTTCAATTCTTCGCATCCCAAATGTGACGTTACGTAACATACTTCAATTCTTCGCAACCCAAATGTGACGTTACGTAACATACTTCAATTCTTCGCATCCCAAATGTGACGTTACGTAACATACTTCAATTCTTCGCATCCCAAATGTGACGTTACGTAACATACTTCAATTCTTCGCATCCCAAATGTGACGTTACGTAACATACTTCAATTCTTCGCATCCCAAATGTGACGTTACGTAACATACTTCAATTCTTCGCATCCCAAATGTGACGTTACGTAACATACTTCAATTCTTCGCATCCCAAATGTGACGTTACGTAACATACTTCAATTCTTCGCATCCCAAATGTGACGTTACGTAACATACTTCAATTCTTCGCATCCCAAATGTGACGTTACGTAACATACTTCAGTTCTTCGCATCCCAAATGTGACGTTACGTAACATACTTCAGTTCTTCGCATCCCAAATGTGACGTTACGTAACATACTTCAATTCTTCGCATCCCAAATGTGACGTTACGTAACATACTTCAATTCTTCGCATCCCAAATGTGACGTTACGTAACATACTTCAATTCTTCGCATCCCAAATGTGACGTTACGTAACATACTTCAATTCTTCGCAACCCAAATGTGACGTTACGTAACATACTTCAATTCTTCGCATCCCAAATGTGACGTTACGTAACATACTTCAATTCTTCGCATCCCAAATGTGACGTTACGTAACATACTTCACTTCTTCGCATCCCAAATGTGACGTTACGTAACATACTTCAGTTCTTCGCATCCCAAATGTGACGTTAAGTAACATACTTCAGTTCTTCGCATCCCAAATGTGACGTTAAGTAACATACTTCAGTTCTTCGCATCCCAAATATGACGTTAAGTAACATACTTCAGTTCTTCGCATCCCAAATATGACGTTACGTAACATACTTCAGTTCTTCGCATCCCAAATATGACGTTACGTAACATACTTCATTTCTTCGCATCCCAAATATGACGTTACGTAACATACTTCAGTTCTTCGCATCCCAAATATGACGTTACGTAACATACTTCAGTTCTTCGCATCCCAAATATGACGTTACGTAACATACTTCAGTTCTTCGCATCCCAAATATGACGTTACGTAACATACTTCAGTTCTTCGCATCCCAAATATGACGTTACGTAACATACTTCAATTCTTCGCATCCCAAATATGACGTTACGTAACATACTTCAATTCTTCGCATCCCAAATATGACGTTACGTAACATACTTCAATTCTTCGCATCCCAAATATGACGTTACGTAACATACTTCAATTCTTCGCATCCCAAATATGACGTTAGGTAACATACTTCAATTCTTCGCATCCCAAATATGACGTTAGGTAACATACTTCAATTCTTCGCATCCCAAATATGACGTTAGGTAACATACTTCAATTCTTCGCATCCCAAATATGACGTTAGGTAACATACTTCAATTCTTCGCATCCCAAATATGACGTTAGGTAACATACTTCAATTCTTCGCATCCCAAATATGACGTTAGGTAACATACTTCAATTCTTCGCATCCCAAATATGACGTTAGGTAACATACTTCAACTCTTCGCATCCCAAATATGACGTTAGGTAACATACTTCAACTCTTCGCATCCCAAATATGACGTTAGGTAACATACTTCAATTCTTCGCATCCCAAATATGACGTTAGGTAACATACTTCAATTCTTCGCATCCCAAATATGACGTTAGGTAACATACTTCAATTCTTCGCATCCCAAATATGACGTTAGGTAACATACTTCAATTCTTCGCATCCCAAATATGACGTTAGGTAACATACTTCAATTCTTCGCATCCCAAATATGACGTTAGGTAACATACTTCAATTCTTCGCATCCCAAATATGACGTTAGGTAACATACTTCAGTTCTTCGCATCCCAAATATGACGTTAGGTAACATACTTCAGTTCTTCGCATCCCAAATATGACGTTAGGTAACATACTTCAGTTCTTCGCATCCCAAATATGACGTTAGGTAACATACTTCAGTTCTTCGCATCCCAAATATGACGTTAGGTAACATACTTCAGTTCTTCGCATCCCAAATATGACGTTACGTAACATACTTCAGTTCTTCGCATCCCAAATATGACGTTACGTAACATACTTCAGTTCTTCGCATCCCAAATATGACGTTACGTAACATACTTCAGTTCTTCGCATCCCAAATATGACGTTACGTAACATACTTCAGTTCTTCGCATCCCAAATATGACGTTACGTAACATACTTCAGTTCTTCGCATCCCAAATATGACGTTACGTAACATACTTCCAGTTCTTCGCATCCCAAATATGACGTTACGTAACATACTTCAGTTCTTCGCATCCCAAATATGACGTTACGTAACATACTTCAGTTCTTCGCATCCCAAATATGACGTTACGTAACATACTTCAGTTCTTCGCATCCCAAATATGACGTTACGTAACATACTTCAGTTCTTCGCATCCCAAATATGACGTTACGTAACATACTTCAGTTCTTCGCATCCCAAATATGACGTTACGTAACATACTTCAGTTCTTCGCATCCCAAATATGACGTTACGTAACATACTTCAATTCTTCGCCTCCCAAATATGACGTTACGTAACATACTTCAATTCTTCGCCTCCCAAATATGACGTTACGTAACATACTTCAATTCTTCCCATCCCAAATATGACGTTAGGTAACATACTTCAATTCTTCGCATCCCAAATATGACGTTAGGTAACATACTTCAATTCTTCGCCTCCCAAATATGACGTTACGTAACATACTTCAATTCTTCGCCTCCCAAATATGACGTTACGTAACATACTTCAATTCTTCCCATCCCAAATATGACGTTAGGTAACATACTTCAATTCTTCGCATCCCAAATATGACGTTAGGTAACATACTTCAATTCTTCGCCTCCCAAATGTGACGTTAGGTAACATACTTCAATATTTCGCATCCCAAATGTGACGTTAGGTAACATACTTCAATATTTCGCATCCCAAATGTGACGTTAGGTAACATACTTCAATTCTTCGCATCCCAAATGTGACGTTAGGTAACATACTTCAATTCTTCGCATCCCAAATGTGACGTTAGGTAACATACTTCAATTCTTCGCATCCCAAATGTGACGTTAGGTAACATACTTCAATTCTTCGCATCCCAAATGTGACGTTAGGTAACATACTTCAATTCTTCGCATCCCAAATGTGACGTTAGGTAACATACTTCAATTCTTCGCATCCCAAATGTGACGTTAGGTAACATACTTCAATTCTTCGCATCCCAAATGTGACGTTACGTAACATACTTCAATTCTTCGCATCCCAAATGTGACGTTACGTAACATACTTCAATCTTCGCATCTCAAATGTGACGTTACGTAACATACTTCAATTCTTCGCATCCCAAATGTGACGTTACGTAACATACTTCAATTCTTCGCATCCCAAATGTGACGTTACGTAACATACTTTAATTCTTCGCATCCCAAATGTGACGTTACGTAACATACTTCAATTCTTCGCATCCCAAATGTGACGTTACGTAACATACTTCAATTCTTCGCATCCCAAATGTGACGTTACGTAACATACTTCAATTCTTCGCATCCCAAATGTGACGTTACGTAACATACTTCAATTCTTCGCATCCCAAATGTGACGTTACGTAACATACTTCAATTCTTCGCATCCCAAATGTGACGTTACGTAACATACTTCAATTCTTCGCATCCCAAATGTGACGTTACGTAACATACTTCAATTCTTCGCATCCCAAATGTGACGTTACGTAACATACTTCAATTCTTCGCATCCCAAATGTGACGTTACGTAACATACTTCAATTCTTCGCATCCCAAATGTGACGTTATACTTCAATTCTTCGCATCCCAAATGTGACGTTACGTAACATACTTCAATTCTTCGCATCCCAAATGTGACGTTACGTAACATACTTCAATTCTTCGCATCCCAAATGTGACGTTACGTAACATACTTCAATTCTTCGCATCCCAAATGTGACGTTACGTAACATACTTCAATTCTTCGCATCCCAAATGTGACGTTACGTAACATACTTCAATTCTTCGCATCCCAAATGTGACGTTACGTAACATACTTCAATTCTTCGCATCCCAAATGTGACGTTACGTAACATACTTCAATTCTTCGCATCCCAAATGTGACGTTACGTAACATACTTCAATTCTTCGCATCCCAAATGTGACGTTACGTAACATACTTCAATTCTTCGCATCCCAAATGTGACGTTACGTAACATACTTCAATTCTTCGCATCCCAAATGTGACGTTACGTAACATACTTCAATTCTTCGCATCCCAAATGTGACGTTACGTAACATACTTCAATTCTTCGCATCCCAAATGTGACGTTACGTAACATACTTCAATTCTTCGCATCCCAAATGTGACGTTACGTAACATACTTCAATTCTTCGCATCCCAAATGTGACGTTACGTAACATACTTCAATTCTTCGCATCCCAAATGTGACGTTACGTAACATAATTCTTCATCCCAAATGTGACGTTACGTAACATACTTCAATTCTTCGCATCCCAATGTGACGTTACGTAACATACTTCAATTCTTCGCATCCCAAATGTGACGTTACGTAACATACTTCAATTCTTCGCATCCCAAATGTGACGTTACGTAACATACTTCAATTCTTCGCATCCCAAATGTGACGTTACGTAACATACTTCAATTCTTCGCATCCCAAATGTGACGTTACGTAACATACTTCAATTCTTCGCATCCCAAATGTGACGTTACGTAACATACTTCAATTCTTCGCATCCCAAATGTGACGTTACGTAACATACTTCAATTCTTCGCATCCCAAATGTGACGTTAGGTAACATACTTCAATTCTTCGCATCCCAAATGTGACGTTAGGTAACATACTTCAATTCTTCGCATCCCAAATGTGACGTTAGGTAACATACTTCAATTCTTCGCATCCCAAATGTGACGTTAGGTAACATACTTCAATTCTTCGCATCCCAAATGTGACGTTACGTAACATACTTCAATTCTTCGCATCCCAAATGTGACGTTACGTAACATACTTCAATTCTTCGCATCCCAAATGTGACGTTACGTAACATACTTCAATTCTTCGCATCCCAAATGTGACGTTACGTAACATACTTCAATTCTTCGCATCCCAAATGTGACGTTACGTAACATACTTCAATTCTTCGCATCCCAAATGTGACGTTACGTAACATACTTCAATTCTTCGCATCCCAAATGTGACGTTACGTAACATACTTCAATTCTTCGCATCCCAAATGTGACGTTACGTAACATACTTCAATTCTTCGCATCCCAAATGTGACGTTACGTAACATACTTCAATTCTTCGCATCCCAAATGTGACGTTACGTAACATACTTCAATTCTTCGCATCCCAAATGTGACGTTACGTAACATACTTCAATTCTTCGCATCCCAAATGTGACGTTACGTAACATACTTCAATTCTTCGCATCCCAAATGTGACGTTACGTAACATACTTCAATTCTTCGCATCCCAAATGTGACGTTACGTAACATACTTCAATTCTTCGCATCCCAAATGTGACGTTACGTAACATACTTCAATTCTTCGCATCCCAAATGTGACGTTACGTAACATACTTCAATTCTTCGCATCCCAAATGTGACGTTACGTAACATACTTCAATTCTTCGCATCCCAAATGTGACGTTACGTAACATACTTCAATTCTTCGCATCCCAAATGTGACGTTACGTAACATACTTCAATTCTTCGCATCCCAAATGTGACGTTACGTAACATACTTCAATTCTTCGCATCCCAAATGTGACGTTACGTAACATACTTCAATTCTTCGCATCCCAAATATGACGTTACGTAACATACTTCAATTCTTCGCATCCCAAATATGACGTTACGTAACATACTTCAATTCTTCGCATCCCCAATATGACGTTACGTAACATACTTCAATTCTTCGCATCCCAAATATGACGTTACGTAACATACTTCAATTCTTCGCATCCCAAATATGACGTTACGTAACATACTTCAGTTCTTCGCATCCCAAATATGACGTTACGTAACATACTTCAGTTCTTCGCATCCCAAATATGACGTTACGTAACATACTTCAGTTCTTCGCATCCCAAATATGACGTTACGTAACATACTTCAGTTCTTCGCATCCCAAATATGACGTTACGTAACATACTTCAGTTCTTCGCATCCCAAATATGACGTTACGTAACATACTTCAGTTCTTCGCATCCCAAATATGACGTTACGTAACATACTTCAGTTCTTCGCATCCCAAATATGACGTTACGTAACATACTTCAGTTCTTCGCATCCCAAATATGACGTTACGTAACATACTTCAGTTCTTCGCATCCCAAATATGACGTTACGTAACATACTTCAGTTCTTCGCATCCCAAATATGACGTTACGTAACATACTTCAGTTCTTCGCATCCCAAATATGACGTTACGTAACATACTTCAGTTCTTCGCATCCCAAATATGACGTTACGTAACATACTTCAGTTCTTCGCATCCCAAATATGACGTTACGTAACATACTTCAGTTCTTCGCATCCCAAATATGACGTTACGTAACATACTTCCGTTCTTCGCATCCCAAATATGACGTTACGTAACATACTTCAGTTCTTCGCCTCCCAAATATGACGTTACGTAACATACTTCAATTCTTCGCCTCCCAAATATGACGTTACGTAACATACTTCAATTCTTCGCCTCCCAAATATGACGTTACGTAACATACTTCAATTCTTCGCCTCCCAAATATGACGTTAGGTAACATACTTCAATTCTTCGCCTCACAAATATGACGTTAGGTAACATACTTCAATATTTCGCATCCCAAATATGACGTTAGGTAACATACTTCAATTCTTCGCATCCCAAATGTGACGTTAGGTAACATACTTCAATTCTTCGCATCCCAAATGTGACGTTAGGTAACATACTTCAATTCTTCGCATCCCAAATATGACGTTACGTAACATACTTCAATTCTTCGCATCCCAAATGTGACGTTACGTAACATACTTCAATTCTTCGCATCCCAAATGTGACGTTACGTAACATACTTCAATTCTTCGCATCCCAAATGTGACGTTACGTAACATACTTCAATTCTTCGCATCCCAAATGTGACGTTAGGTAACATACTTCAATTCTTCGCATCCCAAATGTGACGTTACGTAACATACTTCAATTCTTCGCCTCCCAAATATGACGTTACGTAACATACTTCAATTCTTCGCATCCCAAATGTGACGTTAGGTAACATACTTCAATTCTTCGCCTCACAAATGTGACGTTAGGTAACATACTTCAATTCTTCGCCTCACAAATATGACGTTAGGTAACATACTTCAATTCTTCGCATCCCAAATGTGACGTTACGTAACATACTTCAATTCTTCGCATCCCAAATGTGACGTTACGTAACATACTTCAATTCTTCGCATCCCAAATGTGACGTTACGTAACATACTTCAATTCTTCGCATCCCAAATGTGACGTTACGTAACATACTTCAATTCTTCGCATCCCAAATGTGACGTTACGTAACATACTTCAATTCTTCGCATCCCAAATATGACGTTACGTAACATACTTCAATTCTTCGCATCCCAAATGTGACGTTACGTAACATACTTCAATTCTTCGCATCCCAAATGTGACGTTACGTAACATACTTCAATTCTTCGCATCCCAAATGTGACGTTACGTAACATACTTCAATTCTTCGCATCCCAAATGTGACGTTACGTAACATACTTCAATTCTTCGCATCCCAAATGTGACGTTACGTAACATACTTCAATTCTTCGCATCCCAAACGTGACGTTACGTAACATACTTCAATTCTTCGCATCCCAAATGTGACGTTACGTAACATACTTCAATTCTTCGCATCCCAAATGTGACGTTACGTAACATACTTCAATTCTTCGCATCCCAAATGTGACGTTACGTAACATACTTCAATTCTTCGCATCCCAAATGTGACGTTACGTAACATACTTCAATTCTTCGCATCCCAAATATGACGTTACGTAACATACTTCAATTCTTCGCATCCCCAATATGACGTTACGTAACATACTTCAATTCTTCGCATCCCCAATATGACGTTAGGTAACATACTTCAGTTCTTCGCATCCCAAATATGACGTTAGGTAACATACTTCAGTTCTTAGCATCCCAAATATGACGTTACGTAACATACTTCAGTTCTTCGCATCCCAAATATGACGTTACGTAACATACTTCAGTTCTTCGCATCCCAAATATGACGTTACGTAACATACTTCAGTTCTTCGCATCCCAAATATGACGTTACGTAACATACTTCAGTTCTTCGCATCCCAAATATGACGTTACGTAACATACTTCAGTTCTTCGCATCCCAAATATGACGTTACGTAACATACTTCAGTTCTTCGCATCCCAAATATGACGTTACGTAACATACTTCAGTTCTTCGCATCCCAAATATGACGTTACGTAACATACTTCAGTTCTTCGCATCCCAAATATGACGTTACGTAACATACTTCAGTTCTTCGCATCCCAAATATGACGTTACGTAACATACTTCAGTTCTTCGCATCCCAAATATGACGTTACGTAACATACTTCAGTTCTTCGCATCCCAAATATGACGTTACGTAACATACTTCAGTTCTTCGCATCCCAAATATGACGTTACGTAACATACTTCAGTTCTTCGCATCCCAAATATGACGTTACGTAACATACTTCAGTTCTTCGCATCCCAAATATGACGTTACGTAACATACTTCAGTTCTTCGCATCCCAAATATGACGTTACGTAACATACTTCAGTTCTTCGCATCCCAAATATGACGTTACGTAACATACTTCAGTTCTTCGCATCCCAAATATGACGTTACGTAACATACTTCAGTTCTTCGCCTCCCAAATATGACGTTACGTAACATACTTCAATTCTTCGCCTCCCAAATATGACGTTACGTAACATACTTCAATTCTTCGCCTCCCAAATATGACGTTACGTAATATACTTCAATTCTTCGCCTCCCAAATATGACGTTAGGTAACATACTTCAATTCTTCGCCTCCCAAATATGACGTTAGGTAACATACTTCAATATTTCGCATCCCAAATATGACGTTAGGTAACATACTTCAATTCTTCGCATCCCAAATGTGACGTTAGGTAACATACTTCAATTCTTCGCATCCCAAATGTGACGTTAGGTAACATACTTCAATTCTTCGCATCCCAAATGTGACGTTACGTAACATACTTCAATTCTTCGCATCCCAAATGTGACGTTACGTAACATACTTCAATTCTTCGCATCCCAAATGTGACGTTACGTAACATACTTCAATTCTTCGCATCCCAAATGTGACGTTACGTAACATACTTCAATTCTTCGCATCCCAAATGTGACGTTACGTAACAGACTTCGATTCTTCGCATCCCAAATGTGACGTTACGTAACAGACTTCAATTCTTCGCATCCCAAATGTGACGTTACGTAACATACTTCAATTCTTCGCATCCCAAATGTGACGTTACGTAACATACTTCAATTCTTCGCATCCCAAATATGACGTTACGTAACATACTTCAATTCTTCGCATCCCAAATGTGACGTTACGTAACATACTTCAGTTCTTCGCATCCCAAATATGACGTTACGTAACATACTTCAGTTCTTCGCATCCCAAATATGACGTTACGTAACATACTTCAGTTCTTCGCATCCCAAATATGACGTTACGTAACATACTTCAGTTCTTCGCATCCCAAATATGACGTTACGTAACATACTTCAGTTCTTCGCATCCCAAATATGACGTTACGTAACATACTTCAGTTCTTCGCATCCCAAATATGACGTTACGTAACATACTTCAGTTCTTCGCATCCCAAATGTGAAGTTACGTAACATACTTCAATTCTTCGCATCCCAAATGTGACGTTACGTAACATACTTCAATTCTTCGCATCCCCAATGTGACGTTACGTAACATACTTCAATTCTTCGCATCCCCAATATGACGTTACGTAACATACTTCAATTCTTCGCATCCCCAATATGACTTTACGTAACATACTTCAATTCTTCGCATCCCAAATATGACGTTACGTAACATACTTCAATTCTTCAGCATCCCAAATATGACGCGTTACGTAACATACTTCAATTCTTCGCATCCCAAATATGACGTTACGTAACATACTTCAATTCTTCGCATCCCAAATATGACGTTACGTAACATACTTCAATTCTTCGCATCCCAAATATGACGTAACGTAACATACTTCAATTCTTCGCATCCCAAATATGACGTTACGTAACATACTTCAATTCTTCGCATTCCAAATATGACGTTACGTAACATACTTCAATTCTTCGCATCCCAAATATGACGTAACGTAACATACTTCAATTCTTCGCATCCCAAATATGACGTAACGTAACATACTTCAATTCTTCGCATCCCAAATATGACGTTACGTAACATACTTCAATTCTTCGCATCCCAAATATGACGTTACGTAGCATACTTCAATTCTTCGCATCCCAAATATGACGTTACGTAACATACTTCAATTCTTCGCATCCCAAATATGACGTTACGTAACATACTTCAATTCTTCGCATCCCAAATATGACGTTACGTAACATACTTCAATTCTTCGCATCCCAAATATGACGTTACGTAACATACTTCAATTCTTCGCATCCCAAATATGACGTTACGTAACATACTTCAATTCTTCACATCCCAAATATGACGTTACGTAACATACTTCAATTCTTCACATCCCAAATATGACGTTACGTAACATACTTCAATTCTTCACATCCCAAATATGACGTTACGTAACATACTTCAATTCTTCACATCCCAAATAAGACGTTACGTAACATACTTCAATTCTTCACATCCCAAATAAGACGTTACGTAACATACTTCAATTCTTCACATCCCAAATAAGACGTTACGTAACATACTTCAATTCTTCGCATCCCAAATATGACGTTATGTAACATACTTCAATTTTTCGTCAATTCTTCGCATCCCAAATATGACGTTATGTAACTTACTTCAATTTTTCACATCCCAAATATGACGTTATGTAACATACTTCAATTTTTCACATCCCAAATATGACGTTATGTAACATACTTCAATTTTTCACATCCCAAATATGAAGTTATGTATCATACTTCAATTCTTCGCATCCCAAATATGATGTTACGTAACATATTTCAATTCTTCACATCCCAAATATGACGTTATGTAACATACTTCAATTCTTCACATCCCAAATATGACGTTATGTAACATACTTCAATTCTTCACATCCGAAATGTGACGTTATGTAACATACTTCAATTCTTCACATCCCAAATGTGACGTTATGTAACATACTTCAATTCTTCACATCCCAAATGTGACGTTATGTAACATACTTCAATTCTTCACATCCCAAATGTGACGTTATGTAACATACTTCAATTCTTCACATCCCAAATGTGACGTTATGTAACATACTTCAATTCTTCACATCCCAAATATGACGTTATGTAACATACTTCAATTCTTCACATCCCAAATATGACGTTATGTAACATACTACAATTCTTCACATCCCAAATATGACGTTATGTAACAATTCTTCACATCCCAAATATGACGTTATGTAACATACTTCAATTCTTCACATCCCAAATATGACGTTATGTAACATACTTCAATTCTTCACATCCCAAATATGACGTTATGTAACATACTTCAATTCTTCACATCCCAAATATGACGTTAGGTAACATACTTCAATTCTTCGCATCCCAAATATGTCGTTATGTAACATACTTCAGTTCTTCGCATCCCAAATATGACGTTACGAAACATACTTCAGTTCTTCGCATCCCAAATATGACGTTACGTAACATACTTCAGTTCTACGCATCCCAAATATGACATTACGTAACATACTTCAGTTCTTCGCATCCCAAATATGACGTTACGTAACATACTTCAATTCTTCGCATCCCAAATATGACGTTAGGTAACATACTTCAATTCTTCGCATCCCAAATATGACGTTACGTAACATACTTCAATTCTTCGCATCCCAAATATGACGTTACGTAACATACTTCAATTCTTCGCATCCCAAATATGACGTTACGTAACATACTTCAATTCTTCGCATCCCAAATATGACGTTACGTAACATACTTCAATTCTTCGCATCCCAAATATGACGTTACGTAACATACTTCAATTCTTCGCATCCCAAATGTGACGTGAGACTAAAGTTTTGGGATTCCCCATTCTATTTTTAGCCGCGAGACTTATACACACGCTCGCTCGCCCGTACGTACACCAGGCTAGACGATTATGTATTAGTTAGTCTGCTGCTCTTAAATGAGGTATGGTTGTACAATATTACCATTAGCTATTCAGTTGCAATAGTAACTGTGCTCGATTTAAGAAAAAGTAAGTGCCGGGGATGAAAAAAAAAATTTCTGCAGAGCCGGGGATAAATGTTTATGATTTCGTCCCCGGCTGGGATATATTAGCTAAAGAAGAGCCGGGGATGACAGTCCCCGGCATCCCTGACGGTAAATCGAGCCCTGCGTAGTAAACAATATTAATCCGCAATAAATGAATGGTTTAAAATTTGTTTCTTAATAATAAATAATATATTTTTTTAAATTTACTTGAAAAGAATTTCATTATTTAAAGCTTTAGGTTCTTTGTTTTTTTTTTTTTGAAGTATGTGTAAGGCAGTTCAACTTAATGTTCTACGATTATTCGCCTTTGACCCAACGTTAGATGGGGTATCTTCCCAATCAAATAGTATTAAGTCGTAAGATTTAGCAATGTATCAGATCTTGAAAGACAATAAAGAAATTATTTTAAGAAATGTGTTGTCCGGGAGGGGGGGGGTTATAAAAAATTGAATTGATTCAAACTCTGTCTTTGAACTCATTCAGTTTATATATAAGCTGAGACATAAAGACTTATTAGCCCGTGAGATTATACTCGCTAAGTTCAACATTTGCTTAAACCAATCATTGAGATCATTCTTCATACAATGCCATTTAGGACTACAGAAATTTTCCAACCACCCTCACCAATGTCAACAACAGTCAAACTACCACCCTCACCAATGTCAACAACAGTCAAACTACCACCCTCACCAATGTAAACAACAGTCAAACTACCACCCTCACCAATGTCAACAACAGTCAAACTACCACCCTCACCAATGTCAACAACAGTCAAACTACCACCCTCACCAATGTCAACAACAGTCAAACTACCACCCTCACCAATGTCAACAACAGTCCAACTACCACCCTCACCAATGTCAACAACAGTCAAACTACCACCCTCACCAATGTCAACAACAGTCCAACTACCACCCTCACCAATGTCAACAACAGTCCAACTACCACCCTCACCAATGTCAACAACAGTCAAACTATCACCCTCACCAATGTCAACAACAGTCAAACTACCACCCTCACCAATGTCAACAACAGTCAAACTACCACCCTCACCAATGTCAACAACAGTCAAACTACCACCCTCACCAATGTCAACAACAGTCAAACTACCACCCTCACCAATGTCAACAACAGTCCAACTACCACCCTCACCAATGTCAACAACAGTCAAACTACCACCCTCACCAATGTCAACAACAGTCAAACTACCACCCTCACCAATGTCAACAACAGTCAAACTACCACCCTCACCAATGTCAACAACAGTCAAACTACCACCCTCACCAATGTCAACAACAGTCCAACTACCACCCTCACCAATGTCAACAACAGTCAAACTACCACCCTCACCAATGTCAACAACAGTCAAACTACCACCCTCACCAATGTCAACAACAGTCAAACTACCACCCTCACCAATGTCAACAACAGTCAAACTATTTTTTCATGCTTCCCCACACCCTCCCTTAATTTGTTGACGTAATGAATGGACGAGTCCAAAGCAAATCGTGTTGTAAATAAACAACCACTATGCATTGTATACATTGACTGACTTTTGGAAATGTAAATAATCTATTAATTGTTTTTAATGTAATACTCTTTCCCTAAGTCCAACATTGTGATCATTAAATGCATTCCATTGTTTTGATTTCGCATATAGTTTATTGACGACTTTGATGCATACATCATTGAAGAAAGTTTAGTAATTCAAACATATATTTTACTTCATGGAACTAATGTATCTCTGATATTACTATGCGATACAACCTAAAACTCATTTCTAGTCCGTCTCTCTCTCTCTCTCTCTCTCTCTCTCTCTCTCTCTCTCTCTAGTTACAGTCTAGTCGATATCTGTAGTGACATTTTAGTGTATAAATAAATATATATAGTTTTCTCTCTCTCTTTATATATATAGTGTTATAACTCTGCTTCACACCCCCGCCCCCCGTTCGCACCCCTGCCCGAGGTGAATGATGCAATCACTTTTGTACGCCTACACATTGTTAATTCGGTCGTTCACCCCCCCCACCCCCCCGCCTTAGTACAAGTGATGCAATAGTGTTATTTGCCACCTGCACGCCCACGCAATGACCTTCACCCTCCATTCTGGCGGGAAAACGATGGTTTAGCGTGGGTGAGACTGCCTATAAAAGGAACTGTGATGTGAAAAGAAGGGACGGACGAACAGGTCGAACGTTCGAGTGGAGAACGACGAACGACGCAAGGAAGAAGGAAGAAGGGACAACGAGAGACCAGGTCTGTTGATGCCGCGAGTTCGTTCAGCACATCGCCAGCGATAGATAACACGTAGACTCGTTTCAACTTGATTAGTTGTACGCATAATGGACTTAGTTGTTTTGTTTTAGCCTGGACTATTATAACCTACTCTTGTAGACTGTTGAATAAATCTTGTTTTCAACTATTGAACCCACGTGTCCTGTGTGTGTGTCATTCTGGATAATATCAAGTCGCAACAATATATATATATATATATATACATCTCTCTCTCTCTCTCTCTCTCTCTCTCTCTCTCTCTTTCAACATGAGGTAACTGGCTTGCAGACCAATGAGAAGCTAGCTATTCGATTGGTCCACCCTGTGGTCTGCCAGCTCGGGGAACTTAAATAGTACATTCGCCACGGTTTCCTCTACCCTCCCTCAGCGGCGTCAAAGAGTATTCCCATTGTGCCTGAACCTCCCAATGTACTCCGCACTAATCGTGCAATGACCAGTGAGCGCACTAATCGTGCAATGATAGGTGAGACAATGTGCAATTAGTGCATGCTCGAAAATATTGTACAGACAAAGATTAAAGTAGTTTTTTTATTTATTTATTTTTTGTTATTTTTGCATATGAAGAAATTATAGAAAATTAATTTATGATATTGTTATAACTCTTTACATTCTGTTTATAAAATCAAAACATAACACAGGCCGGCGTAGGTTCCAAGAGTTTACTATTCTTTTAACATTGACAACGACAACAATATCACGGCCATCTTCTTGCCGGCTTCTACGTCACTGTCTCTACTGCGTCATCGCGTTCACTCTGTAGACTGTACGGTGCGCACCGAGAGGGTCGTAACACTGCCCCCCTCTTAAATCTGTCCGTCCCGGACAGGTCAGTTCTCACAACAGTATCTGTACAGTCTGTCCACATGTACCAGAGCTCTATTCTCAGCGTGACCGTTGATGCTAGCTAGAGCATGTCATTTGTCAGGCTGTGGAGGTTGATTATCCCCGTGGTGGGGCGGGGAGAATCGTTTTCGTTCCCATAGCAATCTGGCTGTTCACCAGGTAGGTTTTCTTGCAGGTGCAGGCTTTCGGGATACTGACCTCCATTGATGAGGCCCAACAAAATCAAGTCCTTGTTGTTGCAGAATAACATGACGATGACGAAACACACTTTGTAGCAGTAACGACATGATTTGCGTTTGACAAGTCTAGGATGGATGTATACTGAACTGATTAAAGTCAATGGCCAGGTTCATCTCTGTCCTGCCTCGTTCTCCTCTGCTCCGATGAACACTGCTGGTCTCCTAGCTCCTCTCTACCTTTCGTCTCTGCTCCCCAGGTGGCTCATATCGGTTCACCAGTGTCTCAGATGGCTCTTCATGAGTCACCAGCTCCTCAGGGGGCACTTCATGGGTCACCAACGTCTCAGGTGGCTCATCACAGGTCACCAACGTCTCAGGTGGCTCATCACAGGTCACCAACGTCTCAGGTGGATCATCACAGGTCACCAACGTCTCAGGTGGCTCATCACAGGTCACCAACGTCTCCGGTGGCTCATCACAGGTCACCAACGTCTCAGGTGGCTCATCACCGGTCACCAACGTCTCAGGCGGCTCATCACAGGTCACCAACATCTCTGGTTGCTCATCACAGGTCACCAAATCTTTCTTGTTATCGAAGCGCGGCAGATTATGCACGAAATTAAGACCTGTAGGGATCTTGCCGTTGCAGTGCCAAACGTTGGCACTAGCATCAGCTCCACTGTTGTAGATTTCCATGCATTCGTGGCTTTTGTTTAGTTGTGGTTTATTGTTCTTGACGTTGTTTTTATCAGACTGTTAAGTTGTCTGGATATTCAAGGTAACCAGGGCAGCGGTTGCAACAAGCTTTCAGAAATTCTGCAGACCGATCATTCTCACTGGGGCTCAGATCGCTGGGCGGCTCTTCTTGGATTAGTTCCTTCTCGTGCGCCACGTTTTGGATGACCACACCATCAGGTACCACTTCCTGGATGACCACATCCTCAGGTACCACTTCATGGATGACCACATCCTCAGGTACCACTTCATGGATGACCACATCCTCAGGTACCACTTCATGGATGACCACATCCTCAGGTACCACTTCATGGATGACCACATCCTCAGGTACCACTTCCTGGATGACCACATCCTCAGGTACCACTTCATGGATGACCACATCCTCAGGTACCACTTCATGGATGACCACATCCTCAGGTACCACTTCATGGATGACCACATCCTCAGGTACCACTTCATGGATGACCACATCCTCAGGTACCACTTCATGGATGACCACATCCTCAGGCACCACTTCATGGATGACCACATCCTCAGGTACCACTTCATGGATGACCACATCCTCAGGTACCACTTCTTGGAAGACCACATCCTCAGGTACCACTTTATGGATGACCACATCCTCAGGTGCCACTTCATGGATGACCACATCCTCAGGTACCACTTCCTGGATGACCACATCCTCAGATAAAACTGGCCGCATGTCTAAGTCTGCTTCAATAATTAACTTTGTCTGTCTCTGAGTCATGTTTTCTTTTGTTGTCGTTTCATTTACTACTTTCACTTTTGGTAATTCAATCTTTGCTTTCTCGATGTCACCTTTTAAACCTTTCTTAATGTCCTCTATTTCACTTCTTAATGTTAAATGAAATTCTTTCATTTCATTCCGGCCTTCTTTCATTTCTTTTCTTAACTTTGCGATTTCAGACTCAAAACAGTGGCTCTCCGGGTCCATTCCCTCATCAATAAGAGCTTCATGAAGTCTATTAAACAGTTGTTGTTTGTTGCCGTCAGTTGGAAGGTCCCTTTCTTCTAATTCTTCCTTTAACTCTCTAACTAAAAGTTCGTTTAATTTCTTACCGAACATTGTAAGACTGTTCCGCTTCTGACACCAATGTTATAACTCTTTACATTCTGTTTATAAAATCAAAACATAACACAGGCCGGCGTGGGTTCCAAGAGTTTACTATTCTTTTAACATTGACAACGACAACAATATCACGGCCATCTTCTTGCCGGCTTCTACGTCACTGTCTCTACTGCGTCATCGCGTTCACTCTGTAGACTGTACGGTGCGAACCGACAGGGTCGTAACAATATGCTAATGTAACAGCGGGACCTTAGCCGTGACCTGAAATATCCATTGGTCCTCCCCGGAGATCGGACCATGGACCCTTAGGTCGACAGTTGAACGCTGTACCGCACGACCACTCGTCCCCCAAATATATATGTTGATACGTCCTTTTGTCCCCCCCCCCCATCCAACCCCCCACCCCCAACGACCACATCGGTTAAGGGCATGATGAAACATAATGATGTGATGAAGGCTTAAATTAAGTATGCATTTCTGATAAAATACTTTCCAAAATATTCTACCGTTTGTTAGGGGTGGAGGAACACCAAAATTAGTTAGTACTTAGGGCATCTCAGAGAATGAATCTGACAGTAGTTATTGTTTTACAGACTGGCTAATAACCGGTATGATTCAAATAATATGAAAACATCATTTAATGGAATAAACAGCATCATTCGTCCAGTGAAGATTATAAATTCTGTGTGTATTTGAATCTCATTGTCAAACGATTCTGAAAAGGTTTTTGCGTCATCAATTCAAGCGTAGATAACAATTTCATTGCGGGAAATTATTAGCTTGCCATTCCTTGAATACTTTGATTTAAGCCAAGTCTTTTCCTTTTCTTTAATTGTATCAGAATGATAACGACGATACATATTAAAATGGCCGTCAGGCTTAGAATGACCGTTAACACAATGACGTAATTGCCATCTTCCAGTGGTTGTATATCTGCCTCCTTAAAGGCGGTCTTTGTGTCTGCTTCTGCAGACCGAAAATCCTTGTCTGCCTCTGCAGACTTGGGTTGTGTGTCTGAAACAGCAGACTTGGGCAGTGTGTCTGCAACAGTAGACGTATGTTGTGTGTCTGAAACAGCAAACCCGGGCAGTGTGTCTGCAACAGTAGACCTACGTTGTGTGTCTAGCCCTGTCGTTAACACGTATTCGCTATACACGGGCAGAGGAGTCTCATACTCTACCTTTAGTAAAGACGTATTGACAAAAACCTTGACATAGGAAGGCCAGTCCAGCTTGACACTGCCATGGGTACACAATTTGTTCACAAGGTGAGAATCATTTCTGAACCTGATGGTCTGGGTGTATCGTTCAGATTTCGTACAATTTATGGCAAAGTCTCTACCAGAGTTAAATCGATAGACCTCACATTTTCTAACAGGTTGCCCGACTGGATCTTGATCACCCAGACACAGCACGGTTGAAATGTTCACTTCACTGACATACTGCACAGTTGGTCTTGCCAACTTATCTGACCAGCCAAACGCTGAGCAATGGTGTCTTTCAGGTATACATAGAAACCTAAAGAAACTGATAATTTTAATTAAAAAAAATGAAAGTAAATTAATAAAACTGTAACGAAGTATCAATATAACTAGATTAATTAGATAGTATTTTTTGTTTTAATAAAAAAAATCTCGTAAAAAATGCGCAAAAAAAAAAAAAAAAAAGAAAGAACCCACTATAAAAATGACGACTCCCTGAAAGTTATATTCACTCCATCAAACCGTATAACCAGCGCCATGTTCTCAGCTCTGGCTTTATTGGACTGGAGGAAGACGAATACAGCAAACAATAAACATTGAATTATCATGATGACTGAAATCTGTGAAGGAAGAGACCAGTATAACTAAATTATGGTGTGTATATATATGTTATAACTTTCTCTCTCTCTCTCTCTTTCCCTCTTCTCTTTCTCTCTCTCTCTCTCTCTCTCTCTCTCTCTCTCTCTCTCTCTCTCTCTCTCTCTCTCTCTCGCTCACTCTCTCTCTCACAAATTTTCTATGTTACCAACGAAGTTTGCTATCCGGCCAGCGACTTTGGCCAATGAGCAAATGTTCTAGGTGCGACAGACCAAAGCTATGAAGTTATGATGTGAAAAGTACATAGATAAACATCAATTACACATTAGTTTCCCACATTCAGCCTTTAATGTTTTACCACATTAAAATGTTAATGTCCCCCCCGGGCCAGCCAAACAACTTGTTGTTTATGTTATCTTGTTGTTCAATATATTCTTCCCTTAATCACTTGTAGCTTTGGCAGGTTGCATTGAGCCAATGAGTGCAAATTGTTTCAAACAATAAAAATAAAATATAAAATTCAGGTTAAACATTTCTATATATAGAAATGTAAATAACCTAAAAAAAAAATTACATACATAAACATCAGGTAAAATACCAAACAAAAATTTACTTTTAAGATAAAGACTGGATACGAATGTAATCAGAAAGTTATACAGAATATATTTTTAATGAATTCAAAACCATACCAGAAGAACAGGGTTCGATTTACCGCAATGAGAAATGTCAATCCCAGCTCTGCTTGAGCTAATATATCCCCGCCGGGATGAAACCACAGACATTTATCCCCGGCAATTCAGAATTTTTTTTTTCATCCTCGGCACTGGTTTTTTCTTAAATCGAGCACTGCAGCAGACATCACCTAACGTTTGAGCTGTGACATCGGGGACATGTTAAGAGAATGGCAAATATAAGCAACATTATATAGAACAGTAAAGACTTAATATTTTCTGTCTACACATAGTAGAAATGTGTGCCTATGTAAAATATTTGGAATAATTTGTTTCTCAGTATGTAAGGAAAATATAACTGTTACAAGAGTGTTACGAAAAAATTTAGAAGATTTCCAACAGAGCGGAGTACAACAGAGAAGTGTCCAACAATACAGTAACCAACTAAACTCTTCAACAAAACGGTGTCCAACAATACTGTGTCCAAATAATTCAATAAAACAGTGTCCAACAATACTGTGTCCAAATAAACTCTTCAACAAAACAGTGTCCAACAATACTGTGTCCAAATAAACTCTTCAACAAAACAGTGTCCAACAATACTGTGTCCAACTAAACTCTTCAACAAAACAATGTCCAACAAAACAGTGTCCAACAAAACAGTGTCCAACAAAACAGTGTCCAACAAAACAGTGTCCAACAAAACAGTGTTCATCAAAACAGTGTCCAACAAAACAGTGTCAAGCAAAACAGTGTCCAACAAAACAGTGTCAAGCAAAACAGTGTCCAGCAAAACAGTGTCAAGCAAAACAGTGTCCAACAAAACAGTGTCAAGCAAAACAGTGTCCAATAAAACAGAATACCGTAAACGATAACAGTGTCCAACAAAACAGTGTTCAACGGGACAGTGTCCAACAAAACAGTGTCCAACAAAACAGTGTTCAACAGGACAGTGTCCAACAAAACAGTGTCCAACAAAACAGTGTTCAACAGAGAAGACAAAAAGTATAGATAACCAAGTACGAATGAAGCTTTGAGGACTTGAGACACTAAGGAGATTAGGACACTGTAAATATAACTTATATACTAGATAATGATTAAACCATCATCACAATAGGCTAATCATAATAAATGCAGTTCAACTATGTTAATATAATTTTATGTAAAATTTGTTATTTGTAAAATAAGCATGTTAAACCATTTTTATAAGTGTAATATGATATTATTTCGAACAGCCAGCCTGAAAAATCGAAGTTTTTTCATGTGTATAATTGTCTAAGATAATAAAGAAACATTAATTTTAACCTCTATTAATTCTCAGAATTAACGTTTCTTCGTATTTTTAGAGCATTTTCGAAAAAAAATGCTCTATTGTCCCCGTTTTGTCTGTCTGCCCGTCTGTCTGTCCGTCATCACTCTAGATCTCAACAACCATAAGTCCTAGGCCCATGATGTATATATCATTTTGTAGGTCTTGGCCTGCCAAAAAAAAAACACTTTTGTCCGTTTCGCGATCTGACCTCTGAGGGCCGTAAAAGGGGGATTATAAAGTACCGTTTTTACTATATAAGCTATATTAACAAAGGAGCGCCCTATATCTCAGCAACCATAAGTCCTAGACCCATGATGTATATATCATTTTGTAGGTCTTGGCCTGCTATGTGTACATCAAAAGTTCATTTTGCGATCGGACCTCTGAGGGCCGGGTTTCAGGGCTCCTAAAGGGCTTATATATTATATATATGGCCCCATTCTACACCTTGTACGTTCAATAACCCATTCATTTGGTGCGAAATACTGCAGCACGTAGTTTCACCAAGATTTATTAAGAAACTCATCAAATGAAATAGTAAGCTTGTGTTCTGAGTTTCATTGAAAGTATCAGAGCTATTCAACAATTGACGGAGTTTTCGGACGATTAAATGACTAAAATTTCGAATGTTTTCAATTATGAGTCCTATTTCAGTAACCACAAACCACTTGTAGTTAGATTTAAGAGAAAATATTTTTTTTTCAAATATAAAGAAACGTCTTTATAATATTTTTTTTACAGATATATGCATTACACAATTGAATTTATAAACATTTCCAAAATTAACAAATTTGTACTGAAAGCAAACAAACGTACTGATACATAACACGAAAATGCGCTAACACGTCCTGTGTCCAGAATGGAACAGGCTTAATTGCTTGTTTTTTTTTTTTTGTTATTACTTGGTAGAAGCAAAAATGTCTAAACATATCCGGCAAGTATAACAAATAACCATTGTATATAAAAGTGACCATACAAAATAAAAAATTACCATTACTTACGTCCTTGCTGTGCAGTTCAAAAACAACAATTAAAGAAATGAAGATTGAAATAAACGAAACAAATTAACATCACGAGCACACTGTATAAGATGTATAAGGGAGGTGTGTTTTATCTCATATGAACATGAGTCGAGCAGGGTAAAGGCAGGTCAGAGCAAAGTTGTTTACATTTTTTTATTTACTTTTACCTTCAGGCAGAGGCGGCAATAATTTACACACGTCAGAGCTTATGGGGGTGAGGGGGAAGGGGCTGATAGCTGACGTGTCATATGCGAGGCTGAAACACCTTTAGTGTAGGCATATAGCAGAGGCGTAGCTAGGGGGCGGGGGTACTTTTGTCCCCGGGCGCCGAGGTTCAGGGGCGCCAAATGGTATATTTTACATATAATATTCTATGGTTTTCGAATGGGGGGGGGGCGCTAAAAAGGTATTAAAAAGGTAAAATGCCCCGGGCGCAAGTTGCCTTGCTCCCCCTCTCTACGCCTCTGGCGTATAGAAAAGTATTGGAATGATTGGTCCTATCGCGGTCACGTGACTGCCCCACCCCCACCTCAGATGACAGATGGTTGACGCCCAAATGAACCCTCCTTCCCCCCCCTCCCTCAAAAGCCAACTTTGTTGCTGGTCATTCATCAAAGCTGCTAGTTATATTTTTTTTCGCTGCACGTGTAAAATGGTAGAAAAGATGGAGGTAGGGGATGTGTTCATTCTGGTATTAAAAGCAACAACATAATATACGTCAAACGCAATGATAGGTTGAATCCTAAATACACATGGTTATATATATATATAAACAAAATTGTGAGTAGGTGAATGCATAGATGCCCATTCTTACAACGGAGCCCTTCCTTCATTAGCTAATCTATCACATCTGGACTAGACTCTTGCCTCTTGTCTATCTCCCCCTAATATCCCTATAAGTCTCTGTCTAGGATTCCCCAACCCCCCCCCCCTTTCACCCACGATATCCCTAAGGCCCTGAAATAACTACGAACGTCTCTGACCAGGGCCTCTAAATATCTGTCTAGTGCCCCCTTCCCACTAATCTGTGAAAGTCTCTACTTTAGGGCTCACATAGACCTAACAACGACCCTGTTTATAAAACGCAACACGACGCTGACAAACTTTACACATGTATACAGTATAAAAAACTTAGCACCGCCACCGAAAAAATACTTGCGCAATTCTCAGTCACTCTGTTAAAAAAAGAGAGAGAGAGAGCCAGCAAGAAACACCTTTCGCACGTGCAAGCTGGGTCAAGTTAACCTGCAATTATTGAATGTTCTACCCTTTCTTTTTTTTTTAATTCGGCTACTGCATAAGAAACAGTGCCGGGGCATATTTTAACCGAATTGGCAGAACAAGTGGGAGTGTATGATGAGAAAATAAACAGGTCAAACTAGGTCGTTCAACCTGTACCGCAGGAAGAGTACAATGAAAGGGAGAGTACAATGAACTCAAATGTTCTAGTCATGGGGAGAAGTCAAAGTTATCATTCTTCTTCTGTTGTTGTTGTTTTGTTTTTTTTTAAATAAAGGAATTATACCATAGTGTCTACATTTAAACAATATTCTAAAGGTAAATAATTTAATCTGTGAGATATATGAGTCTCATTGACTATTGATACGTTCGTTATTTAAGTTTATTTCTCACAGTTACAGAGGCGGATGTAAGAGGAGGGTGAGTCGAACGCGCACTGGGTTCACGAATGGTGTGCAACCTCTTTGAAAACATAACTGTACACATTTTATTTCTAATTACACGTACATCAAACTTAATTTCATTAGCGTCGTATCCGATGTCAAGCCACATGTAGCGGGTACCGGCATATAATGTATATTATACAGAAAGTGCGTCGCTATATAAACATTCCTTTACCATAGATCTCTCTATCTGATGGCCCCAATCTCTGATGGCCCCTCTCTCTGATGGCCCTTCACACTGATGGCCTTTCCATCTGATGGCCCTTCTTACTGATGGCCCCAATCTCTGATGACCCTTCTTTCTGATGGCCCCTCTCTCTGATGGCCCCTTTCTCTGATGGCCCCTCTCTCTGATGGCCCCTTTCTCTGATGGCCCCTTTCTCTGATGGCCCTTCTCTCTGATGGCCCCTCTCTCTGATGGCCCCTTTCTCTGATGGCCCCTCTCTCTGATGGTCCCTTTCTCTGATGGCCCCTCTCTCTGATGGTCCCTTTCTCTGATGGCCCCTCTCTGATGGCCCCTCTCTCTGATGGCCCCTTTCTCTGATGGCCCTTCTCTCTGATGGCCCCTTTCTCTTTCTCTCTCTCTCTCTCTCAGTCTCTCTCTCTCTCTCTCTCTCTCTCTCTGTCGGCCCCACAATACGCTGAGACATCTACCTCTACATTATAAGATTACAAATAAATTGCTTCTTCCATTGCCTAAAATTAATATAGTATGTAAACTGCTTATAGTTTCTTAAGATCGTAGGACTTACATAAGACAACGCCACCACACTGCTAATGATTCAGTGTTTAAGACTAAAATGACTTATTAAGAACTCGGACAATTAAGAGATGGCTAATATTTCCAGGAACTGTATGTTTTAATGATGTAGTGATGTATCTAAAAATATTTCAATTCGGTCCAATGGTGTAAGACACACACGTACAATGGACATGCACCAGCCATCCGCTCTCAAAATCTTGACAAAGAAAAATGTGCTTTATTTCATTTAATGATGGGGCTGACGTGGGGCCGCAGCAAACAAAATCTAGGGCCCCTGAAAACATGTGACAACTAGGGCCCATCTGACTCCCCGGCCAAGAATCGGGAGCCCCATCAAGTGTTTGGGTTCCCTAACTCCGACACCCCTTACCCTGAACTATAAATATTAAGTGTGTTGCAATATATTATTTAAACGTGTCACGTCTATACTTAGGAAATTTAAATGATTAGCTCAAAACAGGCCCGTAGCGTGCGGGGGGGGCAGGGGGCGGCCCCCCTGCGTTTTGTCTGCCCCTCTGCTTATGTGTTCTACTTAGTAAAATGTTTTACCTGGCCCTCCTGCTATTGCCTGGCCCCTGCTGTAGAATGCCTAGCCCCTGCTGTAGAATTTTCACGCTACGGGGCTGGCTCAAAACAATCAATTACTGTATTTAAATAAGTTTCTTGCTTCTATATAAAGCTGGTGCTGGTTGAAATCATCCTAAATATATACCTTAAATTCTCAGATAATCTTTTTTTTAATATGACAGAAGAGCCTATTCATGAACAGGTTTATGAAGCGTTATTAAGAGCATAAATGAAATTAAACATATAAATAAACGTGCGGGCCACATCAAAAGCCCAACTGGGCCTTACTCGGCCATCGGGTCAAAGTTTGTACATCCCTGATTTCTTTTATAGGAAATGCTATGGACTTATTCTACAAACTGAAGACAGTTTGTTTTACTGCTGTTAGAAATACACGCTTAAAAATTTACTGTTTATTCAGCATTAGTTCTATTGCTTTTTGACATGAATTTGGCTATTAAATCCCAAAAGCAATATACAAAAAATAACATTTAAAAAGCAAACACCATAAGGAAAATACCATTGAACATATTTAAGAATATAAGATCATTTATAACAGCATTGTAACCTTGTCATAGTTAAATCGGATAGATAATACTCTCCGATCTCATTGCATAGTCTCATTGCATATTAAATATAGTCTCAGACATTATCAAAGTTAAAACAAAACAGAATGAGTTCCAAAACTTTGTTTTTCTCAAATTCAAACTTTTCTTTTTATTATTTTGATTAAAATCAAGCAGAGACATCCTTAAGATTTTTTTTTTTAATGTTGTTTATGTAAGGGATATAACTGTGATAATAATTGAAAAATATATATTAGATGCGTGCTATTTCCCTTGACATTTTTTTCTCTTTTTATTTTATGTATTTTTAATTTATCAGACAATAGTTTAAGACTTAAAATCTTTAAATGCGGAAATTTCGTTCGCCGTAATCCTTAAAAGTGATATTTTGTTTCCCATGGGTATTACTTGTTATGTATCTATTGTGAGTCAATAGCTTTAAGAATGACCAGCACAATGTGTTCGCAGATAGATGTGCACCATTTTAAACTAGTCTAAACGCGTTTGACACAATTCAAGTGATACTATTCAGAGGCACTGCCAGATTCCACCTGCAAAAGTTTATCTATCACAAAACAATGCTTACAAATTGTACGTATAGACAGACATTAATATCCATGAACTGCCGGCATTAAAAAAACCAATAGCCAGTTTTTGGGGAAACAGAGAAATATTTAACCGAATTAGCAGAACTAGTTGGGCGCTGTGCCATAAACAGGTTTCGTCTGTGTTGTTCATACTGCATGGAAGAGGTGAGCTCAATAAACTCATTATCTATGGCGGAATTAGGTTGGGTGCAGTGGCGTAGGTAGCTTTACTCGCGCCAGGGCATAATTCCGTTTTAGCACCCCTCCCCCCATTCAAAAACCATATAATATTATATGTAAATTATACCGGTGGCCGAGTGGTGTAGATACTCGACTGTCGACCTGAGAGTCCTGGGTTCGATCCCTAGTGAGAACCATGGGAATTTTTCCAGGTGAAATGTGTTCCAATATCGTCCCTTAAGTCCAACCAGCTTTATATGGGTACCTGTCCTAAGTTGGGTAAATAAAGGCGGCTGGGCGTTGCGCTAACCACACAATCCCTTCATATACCGAGGTTATAGAAACATGAATTCTACACTTCATCTGCCCCAATGGCCCGTTAGGGCTAAGGGAACATTACTTTACTATACCATTTGGCGCATCTTTGTGAGTGGCGCCCGGAGTATGATGACCCACAATGAATAGCATCTCTGCCGATCAGCGAGGAGTCGGCGAGCGCCATCTGAATAAAGCACTGACCTACAGCAGCGTCTGTCATAGTTCAACTGATGGCGGCATTTATAATAAAAAATATGCTATCAAACAGGCATGATACGTCTCCCAACTGGCCAGCCAAGAAAGATCTCTTGCTTAGCTGTCAGTAATGACATTGATCCTGCCATATGCAAAGTGACAATGTCAGTAAGCACCCTACACTGTAAAATGGGCAGACGATAATGAAAAAGCCTTACGACCAACCCAATGTAATATTATCGCCCGTCAAGACAAATATAATAAGGAGTTGAAAGCGATCTTAGGAACAACAACTGGAATTCTCCAATAAAGTTTTTTTTTTTTAACGCCGCCATTGCCAGCATGGTAGGGTATAGTGTGCCTACCACACCAGTATTGTGGCGGCGCTGATGCACGTCTGCCATGCCTACAGAGCGGCGGGGTGAGTGTGCCCGCTATCATCTGCAGGGATGGCAGAAAGATGGGTTTTAATCCTTACCCAAACTGGCCAGACGAGCAGGGTGTGTGTGCTGCCGATCGACCAGAATGGCAAGGAAAGGGGCTTTTCCTGCCACTCGGACAGAGGTGAGGGTGTAGTGTGCCTGTACCCTCAGCCCGAAATGGCAGGCTGCGCAGGTGTGCTTGAGTGGGACGGAGTGGAAGGGTGTTGTGTGCCGACCACATCCGTCACCACCGCCAGCTGTGAATACTGCGGTCTCGGATTGTCCTTACTGACCACAGTACCACCACCCTCGCAAGTAATGGGTTTTTTTTCCTGACTAGAGATCCCCTATGATCCATCCAATGATCATGGTATGTCTCTCAGACCATGAAGAAGAGTTCACAAATTATTCTGTGATGTCAAAATACTTTGTGATACTCTCCTAGACAGTTATAACATATCAAATACCTGTTCGATTTAGTTTGTTAATTACGACACACGAGATATACGGAATTGCAATGAAATTTCGTATGTATATCTCACAATAATGTTATATGTATGGTGTTCAGTTTGTTATTAAATGAAAAGCGATCTTAGGAGAAATATCTACTGAAATCGTTCATTCAATATTTTTTTTTTATTATTTTTCTCAATCTTAGTCTTAATGTAAACAAATTATGTATGTATATCCTAAGATAATGTAATATTTACAATTATGGTCAGTATGTTATTATTTCTAGAATGTGTCAAAATCTAATCTACAATTATCTCCCTTTACCACTAACACGACAATGCAAACTAACCCATTTATGATGGGGGCTTCACACGGAGGCGTACCTAGGGTGGGTTGAAGGGGGTCTAAATTCGATACTCCCCCGGGCCCCACCTTGACAGGGGCTCCCAAAAATCTTTTTTTACATTAACTTTAAGTACATTATCTCATGTCAACATGCAGGGCCCCCAAAAGGCCAAGCCCCAAATCCCTAGGTTCGGCACTGGCTTCACAGAACTATACTGTTTTGATTTTTTTTTTAAGAGGCCTGATATTTTCTGCGTCTGCGGCCTCAACTGGATTAATGGAATATTTTTTTTTAATTGAAGGTCAGATAAAAGCTACACAATGATTCTTTCTCCCCGGGACCCAGCTTGAGGGGCCCCAATTTTTTTTACATTAAATATTCAGTACATTATCTCATGTCATGGTGTCGAATATCAAAATGCAGTGGCCCCCAAAGAGGCCAAGCCCACCGGGCCCCAAAATCCATAGGTTCTGCACTGCCGGGTTGGCTATATTTTCTTAGTTAATTCTCAGTACGATATGTTGTACTATACTACAATGTGTATAACAGTAACCTTAGAAACTTAACATCTGATACTTAAGGGACTTAACATCTGATACCTTTGGGACTTTACATATGATACCTTAGGGACTTAACATATGATACCTTATGGACTAAACATATGATATCTTAGGGACTTAACTTGACATCGAAAGAGCCGCATGCGAGCCGCAGATTGCCGTCCCCTGAGTTAACCGATAGTGCCAATATCGGTAAGATACCGATACCTATCATATTAACGGTCGCTCCCTAGTAATTAGGCCCTGTTGATAACAGTGAAAGCGTATAAATCCTAACTAAATCATCTACTTTGATAAAATATAGTGACCTTACTAAGAATGTTGGTTTAGAAAAAATGGGATCTAGCAGTGGTAGGGTGGAAGCATCAGGCAGTTGGCTGTAGTTTAAGTCTAAAAATATTTTCTCAAAAAGTAGGGTCAAGGTTTTTTAGTGATTAAAAAATACTTTTTTTTTTTTTAAGATTTTGTAAATATCTAGTAAACGAAACATCACTAGCTCATCCGTGTTTGTGCACGCTTGTGAGTTACAGTTTATGTGTGTGCATATATGTGTGTGTGTGTGTATGTTTGTGTGTGTGTGTATGTGGCGTAAAACTAATTTTTAAAGTGCGTATTGTGATGTGCTTCATGTCATAGTAAAGGAAGTTTAAATTTTAGTTCAAATGACGCATGCTGATTGAAAGATTTCACTTTCTAGATGAAGAAAAAAACAACATGGCCGTTCAGACTGATTTGCAAAAAAGATTAAAAAGTAAGTCGAGTGAAAACAAACTTGACGTCATGTCTTCATTGGGTAAGTGGGGAGGGAACGGCGGGGGGGGGGGTTGGTTGAGGGGGCAGTCAATATAATTTGTTTAAGACGGAAGAAATCTTCAGAAATAACAACACAAAAACAAACAATCAACTAACCAACACAAACACAATGTAACAAAAAATTATTTTGATACTTTGACATGAAATGTTAGCGATTAAAAAAACAACAGAAATAAGCGGCATCTTACTTTTATAAAGTGTTGCTAAAATGAAATATACATAAAAAGATACATGTCTATGTATTAAAATGAACTAAAAAGTAAACAATAACTCCATAGATTATAAACATAATATATATAATAGCGATTTGGGTTCTGCGTTAATCGAAAGTAAAGAATTGATACAACAGTATTCCAGTTTAAAATACAATCATTAAAAAATCGGATCTGCGCGAAATAAAAAATAACCTAGCCTACCGATCAAACCTAAGGGGATATAACTGTCAGGGATGGCAATTGTTTGGTTTCAGGTATGGCGATGGGTGTTGTTATATCTTCTTTATATTTAATTACTTTCTTTCCTTTTCTTTCTTTACACACAACTAATGTAAATTCACAAACTCCGTTTTATTAATTAAAATCACTTTATTGAATGATCTAAAGCACTTATATCCAAGAGTGAACATCAAATATTAAATCAATTCTACACAATAAATTACTACATCAATTGTCGTTCCGTCAATACAATACCACTGTTCCTACTCATCCCTTCGTTTCTTCCTAATCAACTCCCTTCTTCAAACTTAACAAAACCTACACTGCCCCCGTCTCTTTCTGTCGTGACCTGTATATCCCCGCGTCCCTACAACTGACCACGCTGTCCCTTTCGCCCCGCCTTCTCTTCCCACCAGTCTAATTACGTAACACCTAACTCTACACGCTGCTGCTATTAATCATCAGTCCTGACCTATTTTCTCTGTCCGTGCAATTCGTTTGTCTACTTAATTATCTGTCTATCAATCTATCACTCAATCTATCTGTCTATCTATCTAACAATATGACTGTTTATCTATCTTGTCTATCTATCTATTTTCACTGTCCTTACAATAACTCTATGCAAAAGTTTGGCAGGGTACAGCTAGTATTTTATAAAAAAAACAACTATACTGACAAAGAAAGAAAGAGCGGATGCCTGATTTGATTGTTGTGTTGGGTTGTTAAGTGTGTGTGTATATATATATATATATATATATATATATATATATTGCAATGTATAGATGTGTGTAGTCTCAGTCAAAGATGATTATTGGAGTGCGCAACTGCCTCTAGTTGTCCATTACAGCAGTGGTCCCCAACATTTTTCTCCTTACGGGCCAGTCAGCTTTTGATAATTTCACCGCGGCCCGCTGGAAAAGGGGGGGGGGCTAGGGCCGATGAGGTGGAGGGCGTGGATTATGTCTCATCCACGGAAAGCCCGCACAATGCCGAGAGAAAATACGCCACAGTAAATGAAAAGGAAATAATTGAATGTTTTTCGGGCGGCCCAGTACCTTTCGATCCACGGACAGGAATTGGCACGGGATTGGGCACATGCTCTTTACAGCATCCTGATTTCATGTGATATTTTCAGAGTACGTTGTTCAATTAAGCAACAGCCCTGTTTTATGTCATACTTTCTATGTATATAGTTCAAATTCGAAACAGCCCTGTTTCATGGCATACTCTCAATGTATATAGTTCAAAATAGCAACAGCCCTGTTTTATGTCATACTTTCTATGTATATAGTTCAAATTCGCAACAGCCCTGTTTCATGGTATACTCTCAATGTATATAATTAACAACAGCCCTGTTGTATGTCATAGTTCCAGGGCACATTGTTCAGTGTAGCCGTAAATTGAGTTGAGAGCAAAATAATTAATTTATAATTAAAACGATTTCTTTTGGTAAGTAGTAGAAAAATAACGCAAAGAGCTGAATTATCCGGATACAATGTGTCATTCTATGTGGTTAAGAGCTATGTAGCTGATGAGCAAGACATTCGTACTTCTCAAGCTATTGAAAGACCAGATGTCAATCTCCTGAGAATGATGTTCCGTTGTTACAAAATAAAACCATTCTTTGCCGTTTACGTTCATGCAGTGTGAGATAACTAAAGTGTTTCTTTATTAGGATGTCGCTAATCTAAATATCATCCAAAACTACACCAAAACACGTACAAACACTAACAAATTGTTTCCAGAATGTCAATACCGAACGTTAGATCACTACATTATTCTTAATGTGTTTTTTTTTCTGAAAAGCACTGACATAAAAAAAATTGATCATCAGCACACATAATTGATTTTTATTTTTAATTTTCCACAATTTGAGCAGTGGTAAGTTAGCTCTTCTATTTTTAACATTCTACAAATTAATTAACAATTAAGGTGAGTATGAAAGCCAAAATATTCGTGATTCATAATTTTGTCATTACAAGACGGTTTGCAAATTTTGGTGACACGATAATCAGAGCCGTGGGTATGGGTCGGCCAACTCGTGGGCCGCTTATGACACCCCTCACTACTTATGTAGCCCCTACTGTGTGTGAAGTACCTGTAAGGATGAAATGTTTTTTCAACCGGATCCTATTCAGTGGCGAATTTAGGCCTAGGCGCACTAGGGCCCCAGATAATTTAGGGGCCCCAAAAACCTGGTTTTATAAAAGAAATAAAAAAAAACCGCTTGCTGTGAGGGTTTTGGGAATTCCACACATCTATAAATAGTCTTTCAGACTGGTAAACAATGCGAGTTGTCGAACTTGCTGTGACGTATTAATAAAGTTGGCGCTAGTGTTCGAAGTGACAAGTAACGTACGGTACGTACCAGTAGTTGGCGCACCTTACGTCACAGATTTTAATTACCGATTGTTTAGCTATTAATTAGAAATATATAATTTTAACTACGTTTTAATAATGCATGGCATGTTGCAGTTTTGTTAAAAGTAATTTAAATAGTAAAGAGTTTAATGATAAAAATTTATTGAGGCTGAGCAGTTTCTGATTCCTGTTATAAATGTATTGACCAATAATTCTGTTATACAATTGTTACATACCTGATTTATATTATTATACTGTTTGCTTAGCGTACAACCCAGGAAGAACGACAAAGATGCATGAATAAAGCTTAGCTATTTGTGTGATATTTCTTATAAAATATTGAAAACAAAGAACAGATCTATCAACAAAAACAGTCGCAATTATTCAATTTAAAATAAAATTAATTCTGCTAAAAAGTAAATTTGCAAATTAAATAACATCACACAGAAATCACGGAGTTTGTACTTTATTATTTTATTATACATATGTATAAAAATGAAGTCAGAAGCCAATGTTATTTTATTAACTTATTTAAGTTGCTAGTTGTCCTCAGAAGATATCAATATATAAAACTATTACAAGGTTGCGAACAGGCCCATCGACAGAAATTTCGGGCCCCTGGGCTGATATTAATATTTTAAAAAGTTGATTGGCCAGTCTGGGTCCCTAAAACTCGCCGGGCCCCTGGGCATTGGCCCCCCTGCCCCCCCACTCGTCGGCACTTGTTGCGAACCTATATTATTATACGTTTCAAATTTGCAAACTTCGTGGTTTAGCCAGCCCCGTAGCCGAGGGGGGCGTTGGGGGGCCGTGCCCCCCACCCCGCTAGGTGTGGAGTGCCCGCCCCCACATTGTATCCGGATAATTCAGCTCTTTGCTTTATTTTTCTACTACTTACCAAAAGAAATCGTTTTAATTATAAATTAATTATTTTGCTCTCAACTCAATTTACGGCTACACTGAACAATGTGCCCTGGAACTATGACATACAACAGGGCTGTTGTTAATTATATACATTGAGAGTATACCATGAAACAGGGCTGTTGCGAATTTGAACTATATACATAGAAAGTATGACATAAAACAGGGCTGTTGCTATTTTGAACTATATACATTGAGAGTACGTGTACCACATTTCAAATTATTTGGTTGTCTGGATCTTGAGTTATAAGGGAACAGACAGACAGACAGCAAATGCGTCTTATAAGTATAGAGATTTTTGTATATGTATTATTAACATATTTGTATATGAGGGAGGGAGGGAGCGAGAGGGGGGGAGGGAGGGAGAAGAAAAGGGGGAGGGAGAAAAAAAGAAGGTAAACAGAAAACCTTTTTTAAACCCGGGCAAAGCCGGGTACTTGCAACTAATTTGTTTATATGTACATATATAAATATGAAATCGTAAGAAAGTTTGTTTGTAAGAAAGAAGGAAAGAGGGAGATGGAGGAAATGGGTGAAAGAGGACAAGATAGGGCACCTGCCATATGAGTACCATATCTAACTATAATATAACTTTTCTCATTTTCTATCACAGATTACAGGAAGCATGTCTCTGTGTGAAGTATTGATCGTACTGTTCATCTTCCTCTACAGTGTTGTCAACGTAGACCACGCGAATTTCGTTATAGAGTACAAAGGTTTCAATATAGTCTTCACAGATAACAACTTCGCAGAGTACGTTCATTTGTACGTTGTTTACAAAATGCTGGTTAAAGACCAGAGGGTCCCATGTTCGAATCTCAGTGAGAACCTTTGAGATTTTTTTTCAGGTCATGGTGAAAGTCCCCCAAGTCCACCCAGCTTTAAATGGTCACCTGACTTTAAGTTGGGGGAGTAAAGGCGGCTGGGCGTTGTGCTAGCCACACAATCCCTTCATATACGAAGTTATAGAAACAGATGAATTCTACACTTCTTCTGCCCCAATGGCCCGCTAGAGTTAAGGGAACTTGAATTACTTAAGGAAACATTAAGCCAACTTTTATTCTGTTGTCAACATTAGTCGTAGTAAAAAAAAAAAAAATTGGTACATTAATGGGTGTATGAAGTCACGTGTAATGATGAAATTAAATCAGATCCTATAAAACACTTTTTAAGCTGCCCTTCGTTAGCCCCAATTATAGCCGATAGTACAATGACCTTGGATATACTGTTGACTTTAGCCTAGATATAAACATTTCCATTGTTCCTAACCGGAGATCAAACCAGGGAACTTCAGGTCGACAGTCGAGTGATTAACTATAGGACCATCCATCCACTAATTATTACTTCCAAAGATTTAAAATTTTTTGCATGTATTCATTGCCATTAATTACTCTCTTATGGAATTATTTGTATCTATTCAAAACGACAGGTTCTACAGGTGTCTGTGCAATCCTGTGATGGGGCGTTGCTGGGCGTCAACCGAAACAACTGAACGAAACATCACTGATGTGAACATAACTTCTATACGTCAAAAGTACGACGGCAATTTCAGGAATGAACAGCCTTTGCGCACGTGTGATGTCACTCAAAGCAAAGATTTGAACAAATTCGTCATCAACTGCACTAGATCAGTGAAAAGTTCCACCCTCAGCTTCGAACCTGTCAACCCGATTATAAATGATTCATGCATTCATAGCAATGTTAAGCTTGACTGGCCCCAGGATGTTAGAATTGTCGTTTTCTCGTCTTTAATACAGATTAAGAATGAAGTAGACACAGCCCTAACCCCCATTGAGGTGAACAAACACAAACAAAAAGGTTCGAAATATAAACAATAGTTCCGTTCATTTAGCCCCGGCAGACTTTTTTTATACTTTTAATTAACCCTTTCCAGCGCACTAGTATTTGTGAGTCTAGGTTTGAAATAGATACAATAGTTCCCTTCCTTTAGCTCCGGCAGACTTTTTTATATCTTTAATTAATAGGGTAACCAGCCGTGATCATTTCCAGCTAGTTTTAAATTGTCCATTTCGATTCCTATTGTTTTGTTGGAAGTTTACATTCAGTGAACCATTTTTCAATTTTATCAAAAATGTATCGGTAAGTATTTTTCCTATCATATTTAATACTTTTATTATTTATTTGCTGATTAATTTTTATTATCATTGTTAGGTATATTATTATAATAATCTATCATAAAAAAAAAAACATTTCAAATAAGGCACTGGCTAATGTGTATTTGGCACTGGCTACGGTTCCGTCCAGGCAGAATTGTATTTTTTTTCTGGGGTCCGTCTATAGATGTGCGCCTTAAGCTAATCCTAACCTTACCCTAACCCTAGCCCCGAAAAAAAAATAACCCGCATGCGCACATCTATAGACGGCCCCCGAAAAATAAATACGCGTTCCGTCTGTCGCGCATGCGCACATCTATGACGGACCCCGGAAAAAAATACGGGTTCCGCCTGGACGAAACCGTAGCAATGGCTAGAGTTCCGTCTAGACGGACTCTGTATTATTTATTTTCGGGGTCCGTCTATAGATGTGCGCGTGCGCGGCATTCGGGATTATTTGTTTCGGATCCGCCCAAGCCTAACATTCGGAATAAATAATTTCATTCAAATAACAAAAGTAAAAAAAAAAAAAAATATTTGGTAAAACAGAAATGTATACAGTATATCATCGAAAACCCATTTAACGAAAATCGTATTCCTAACATAGTAGCCTCTGACAACTAAGTCCAGCTCCTGGCCTGCTCACGTGGCTTAACTTCCAAGCCCGGCGAAACTACTGACAGGAGAAGGGGCAAAGGCGGCCACTGGCGCCTCAAAACCAGTCGCTTCGGGCAGATGGGGTTCGTCAGCCTGGGAGGGCAACCCATCTAGGGGAAGGAAAACCATGACTCCAAACCGCTGCTGCCTTTTAGGCTCTCCGACTCATGGGAAAGGCTTCAGGAGTCAACCCGGAGGAAAAATCCGGAGTCGGAGTCCCTGAGGCGGATGAACGTCACTCATGATGTCCTTCCGGCAACTCCTGCAGCCAAGTCGTCTCCAAGCGTGGTGCATTGCACCCCCTTGGACCCCGTCGACAAAGCAGAGAGGGAGGCCCTGTTGTCTGGGCAGCCGCAAGGCCTCCATTATCTTCGCCCAGGCCTGCGCTCTGGAGATGTCATTGATGATTAACCTAGAGCACTACCATCATCTTCCGAGATGGACATGGACGGATGCCTACTACTATCCCTAACACTCGCTCGTCTCCGTCCAGAGTCTAGACGGAACATTTATAATTTTATATTCGGGATCCGTCTAACTAAGACATAAGAGTAAACAAGAAAAGATGCGTGCAGGGCTATTCTTAATTTTTTTTATCAGGTCCGTCCAAGCCTATAGAGTCGGAACTAAACTACTTCACTCAAATTACAAAAGTTAAATAAAACAAAACAAAAAAATGTGTACTTAAGCAATATCAAACCTTCCCTACCCCCCCCCCACAGAGAACTTTAAACATAATGCAAATCGCCTCCATAACACCCGCAAGAAAATTTTCTCACTCGTAAAATCGTCTTACTAATACTCGACGGACCCCTTTTTATTTTGTTTCTTTCGGGTTCCGTCTATTCCAAAAGTTCAATGAGAAAAAATGGTGAAGTGTGCATTTAATCTTTAAATATGACGTAATTACTAAACATGAATTATACAGTGGTTATGGTACTACTACCACGTTTCAACAACTCAACTAGGTAGGACTAAGTCGATTTTTAGTTCCGACATCGATTTTTTTAGATCATTTTTAGTTGAATAAATTCTGGATTTGTGTGCTTGAGAATATTTTATTTGTATGAATTATTTTGGAGAATAAGTTCGAAATAATATTTAAAGAGTATTATTGTCCCTACTGTTATAGCATTATGGAGATGACATTACAAGAACGTGTTATAGATTAGGGAAACGATTTACATTTAGCCTGTACATGATCAATTGCGTACATTCTGAATGTTTGTGTGTTTGGGAGAATATTTCATTTTAATATACGGGAAATTTTAATTATGGAGACGATTTACGAGTGAATTGATTGTTTTAAGAGACAAATTGGCTGGTGTTATGGAGTCGGTTTACAATACTTTTAAAAGTTTTCTGGGATGATTTTTAAGTAAACATTTTCTTTTTTTGTTATTTATTTTCATTTCAATGAAATTGTTTTGTTCTGATTGTATAAGCTTGGACGGACCCCAAAAAAAAAAAATGATTGCCGTGCACATATTTTTCCTCTTGGTCTTAGACGGAACCCAAATATAAAAAATATACGCGTTCCGTCTAGACACTAGACGGAGACGATTTAGTCAGTTAGGGATACGATTTTCGTTAATTTTAATGGGTTTTTGATGATATACATCCTTCTTTAGCGAACCTTTTTCAATTTTTGTTTTTTATATTTTATTTTAATGAAATTGTTTAATCCAACTATGTTGGAACGATTTTCGTGCACTGGTACTTATAAGTACCAATTTTTTTATGTTTAATTTCAATAAATATGTACCATTCTAAATAAAATATAACGTTAATCATCACTGTAGTTCAGCTTAAATTAATTTTAAAATAAAAAATACATAAAGATGAAAATATGAAAAAATGTATCTGTTATTATTAATTTTTTTTAGATTAACGTTTTGTCCACAGGCATGTATTCAAGATAGCATACAGGTTTTATAGTCATAAACTCAGCACTGAAGAGGCTCATATTCTCCTTGATATTCCTCGTTTGATGGGCTTCATGGGGCAACACTGCTTGATACTTGATCCACACTTGAAAAGTATTATACTTTCATCAATACTTTGGATTCTTTCAATATCATATAACTTCACCAAGTTTTTGTTCAAGGCAGACATTGATAACAATCAGTCCAGATCTTACAGCAAATGAAATGTAATGTATTTCTTCGTAGCAACAACAAGGAAAATTGCTTCATGACTTTTTATGATCTGTATAACTAAATTTTGTTCATATGTCTTAGTTGTATAGTTTATTGCCTAAGTTGAAAAGTCTGTTAGTTTATTTCATTACCTGAAATGTCTATGTCATAGCCTGAAATGTTGTATTTTACCCCAAATGATGGGTTTTTTTATTTCGTAACTTGAAAGTTCATTTCATTAGTTTCACATCCTGTAATGTCCTTTAGTTTACTTGAGATCTTGACATTTTTGAAATGTTCATATTTTTCAACGAATTTCTTTTCGTTATTGAAAACTTGATATATTCACAGTTTTATTAATTCAAAATTTGTTTGGCTTATTTCATTACTTATGCTAATTTAGTTCCTTTCATAACTTGAAGCCATTGTTAAATATATTGCTGTATTGGTTGAAAATTTTTTGTAAATAAAATTATTTTGGTTTTAGTGAATCTATAATGTTTATTATAATAAAAGTTGTTGTTAACTTGTGTTATATTCTCAAACTTTATTGTTAGCTGAATACGAGAGGCTTTTAAAAAAAAAATTCCTGGTACTTATAAGTAAAAGTAAAGTAAAGTTCCCTTAGCCCTAACGAGCCATCGGGGCAGATGAAGTGTAGAATTCATCTGTTTCTATAACCTCAGCATATAAAGGGACTGTGTGGTTAGCACAACGCCCAGCCGCCTTTACTTCCCCAACTTAAGTCAGGTACCCATTTAAAGCTGGGTGGACTTGTGGGACGACTTTGCACTGAATTTCACCTGGAAAAATTCCATGGGCCTCACCGAGGTTCGAACCCAGGACTCTCAGCTCGACAGTCGAGTATCTACACCACTCGGCCATCCGTCCCACTGTACTCATAAGTACGGTGCTGTAAATCCTTCCTGATACTTAAAACTACCAAGTCCCTAACCCCTTAACATTTTTTTTTCAAAAATATTATTGGTAATCAATAACTGGTCCCCAATATAGACTAAATACCAAAGTTCTATTAGATATAAACAACAGAAACTACATGATGTCCTGACAGGGTAATTAATATGTAGCGACCCCACCCTTTATTGGCGGCTGGATAGCGAAGTCGATAGTGAACTCGACTCAAATGCAAAAGGGTGCAGACTTCGATCCCTGGTTAATATATATTCGCCGCTGACTAGGAGAGGAGATGGGCGCCACCACAGAAAGGGCGTTTTAAAGCAACATCTATCGATGTGTTCCTTTGTTCTCCCAACGACCATATTGATTATAAGGAGGGGGGTGTACATGTAGGCTGTACATATAGGCTGTACATGTTGGCTGTACAAATTGGCTGTACATGTACATGTAGACCCGTTATCAATAAGTGCATAGCGCTTTTGTGTTTAATAAAAAAATTACTACAAAGACATGTACGCACTAGTCAATCAGCAAGTGGCAATACCAATTCAAAATTAGCCACACTAAATTCAAAGAAGAGCGGAGAGAGAGAGAGAGAGGCCGAAAGATCTACATTTAGACAGTGTTGACCACTACATATAGTAAACATTCAGGGCTGGTTTTACGGTTGCTGAAAGCCTACTTAAGCTAAAATTTGTAATTATACTTTTTTAAAAATAAAAACCTGTCATGGAACTCCCAAAGACCACTTCACTTCTAAGACAGCTTCTCCATTTCTCAGTCTCTTAAACAGGTACTTGTTCATAAAGTATGTATTTATTTTATACTTGTATACTGACGTAGCCATTGATCTAATTGTGTATATAAATCTATGGCAATAGCAATAGACAAGTTATAGGCTGTATATCTAGGTGAGGGGACGGATGGTCGATTGTGGGTTCTGGGTTCGATCTACGGTGAGAACCATAAGAATTGTTTAATTCCTAGGTCAAGTCCCATCATGCCTCCTCGTGGTATCCTTATTCAGTTTGAAACACTTAGAGATGTAATTTTTGTGTCTGGTGATTGGACTTTACAATATTCAAAATGCGTTCACAAACGTTAGTACTATTACTATTACGAGACTTACATGCCCAGAGTGTGGTACACCGTGTACATAAATGGTACGATTCCTCCATCTAAAAAACACCATTTTGAAATGTCTCCACATATTGCTTTTAACTTTGGTGGCCAAAAACTGTAAACGTTTGCTCTTAATGTCAACACGTTTCTGCATCCACGCTTTACTTTCCATGACTAAAAATAAAGTTAAATTCCAAATAAAACTTCGGAAATAGTCATACAAAATTTACTCAAACATGGTTCTTCAAATCAAAAGGCTCTGGTTGCTCTAAAATTAAAAAAAATAAAAACTTAAATCATGTCGTGACATTAACATGATACTAATAATCTGTGCATAATACCAAATATTTCACAATACACTTATACAATGAATGACTCCATTATCCAGAGAGCGAAAAACACTTTATATTTATGTCGGTTTATTCAAAGTTATATAAATGTATCCATCTGACACACACATAGGTTATTAATTCACAACCAACAGAAATATATACTGTACTACGATGTCAAAATCTGAAGTGCAAGGTATAAGTCCAATGGACTAAAGTGTAATACATTTACTTTGGTTTACATAGGTCTAGTTGAACTGGTCACAACGCTTATCTACCAATAGTATCAGGACTATTCCCGCCCAAACACCTGGGATGACACTATGACGTCTCAAGGAGTGTCATGTCTTGAGTTCATGGTCACTTATCTTATCTCTGGCGCTAATGGTCACTTATCTCTGGTGCTAATGGTCACTTATCTCTGGTGCTAATGGTCACTTATCTCTGGTGCTAATGGTCACTTATCTCTGGTGCTAATGGTCACTTATCTCTGGTGCTAATGGTCACTTATCTCTGGCGCTAATGGTCACTTATCTCTGGTGCTAATGGTCACTTATCTCTGGTGCTAATTGTCACTTATCGAATCTATTAAGTCTTATCTGAGACAAAGGATTAAGGATTGGTGTTTTCCTACCCGCGGGTTCCCAATTAGTACAAACCCATCCCCCACGGGATCCCCGGAAGTTTACAACCAACCCCGCGGACTGCCCGTGAATAGTGGCTCCATCTTGGAGCAAAGCAAAATGAGTTCCAAAACTTTGTTTTTTCTCAAATTCAACATTTTTTATTACGTTGATTAAAATCAAGCAGAGACATTCTCGAGCTTTTTTTTTTTAAATGCTGTTTATGTAAGGGATATAACTGTGATAATAATTGAAAAATATATTTAATAGCTTTTAATTCCCTTAAAACTGTTATTTTTTTAAATTTTATGTGTGTGAAATTATCGGATAATAGTTTAGGACGTAAAATCTTGAAATGTGAAATTTCGTTCGCCGTAATCGTTAAAAGTGATATTTTGTTTCCCGTGGGGATTACTTGTTATGTATCTAATGTAAGTCAATAGCTTTAAGAATGACCAGCACAATGTGTTCGCAGGTAGATCTGGTACCGCCATATTCCACCTGCAAAAGTTTATCTAACACAAAACAATGCTTACAAATTGTACGTATAGAGAGACATTAATAACCATGAACTGCTGGCATTGAAAAAAAAACCAATAGCCAGCAATTAGGGCACAGAGAAATATTTAACCGAATTAGCAGAACTGGTTTGGCGCTGTGCATTAACAGGCTTCGTCTGTGTAGTTCATACTGCATGGAAGAGGTGAGGTCAATGAACTCATTGTCTATGGCGGAATTAGGTTGGATGCAGTAGCGTAGATAGCTTAACTCGCGTAAGGGCATACTTCCGTTTTAGCGCCCTCCCCCATTCAAAAACCTTATAATATTTATTATATGTCAAATATACCATTTGGCGCCCCTCGGTGAGTAGCGCCCGGGCATGATACCGCCCTGCCCACCTCACTACGCGACTGGTTAGATGATAACATTATCGGCATCTGAAATTTAGAGCTAATCGGCATATGTTGTGGAATCGGTAATAAATTCGATATCGTCACGTTACTATTATATCATATCGGCAAACGTAGTGCATTCGGTCCTAAATTTGGCAACGTCATATTATCATTATATAATAATATCTGTAACCTGCAAAACCTTTGTTTAGAGTTATATCCCTTCAGGCTTGATCAGTAGGCTATGTTATTTTTAGCTTTGGGCAGATCCGATATTTTCATGATTGTATTTTAAACATGGATACTGTTGCATTAATTCTTTACTTTCGATTTAATGCAGAACCCACACCGCTGTTATTTATGTAATATTGAAGATTACTTTGAGGAAAACATTTCTGGAATTAGTCATTGTTAGTTTGTTCCTGTTTTAGAGCATTTTCGAAAAAAAAATGCTCTATTGGCCCCGTTTTGTCTGTCTGTCTGTCTGTCTGGCTGTCCGTCATCACCCTAGATCTCAACAACCATAAGTCCTAGACCCATGATGTATATATCATTTTGTAGGTCTTGGCCTGCCAAGAAATGACTTTTCTCCATTTCGCGATCTGACCTCTGAGGGCCGTAAAAGGGGGCTTATAAAGTACCGTTTTTTACTATAAAACTATATTAATAAAAGAGCGTCCTATATCTCAGCAACCATAAGTCCTAGACCCATGATGTATATATCATTTTGTAGGTCTTGGCCTGCCATGTGTACATCAAAAGTTTATTTTGCGATAGGACCTCTCAGGGCCGGGCTTCAGGGCTCCTAAGGGGCTAATATATTATATATAGATTATAAGCTAAACAAAGGGGCGAAATCATTATTTATTTTTGTAACAGTTATTCAACATGACTTACTTCCCTTACTTTTTATAAAACCCATAATCAATGACAACTTTGCAGCACAGCTCTATCAACCAAAAGTCATCATTTGTTGGGACTTCAATCAAGATTTCAAAGAGCCCGGGGCAGAAATTGAAAATTTCTTCGAAACAAAATTCAACATTCAACTACTTTCACCAAGATTGGCAACAACAATTTATCAAACAACAATTGACGGAGTTTTCGGACGATTAAATATCTACAATTTAGAATGTTTCAATTATGAGTCCTATTTCAGTGACCACAAACCTCTTGTAGTTACATTTAAGAGAAAATATTTTTTTTTCAAATATAAAAAAAAGTCTTTTTAATATCTTTTTTCAGATATATGCATTACACAATTGAATTTATAAACATTTCCACAATTGACAAATATTTACTGAAATATAGCATACGTACTAATACATACACGAAAATGCGCTAACACGTCCTGTGTCCAGTATAGAACAGGCTTAAATTGCTTGTTTACTTTAATGTTATAGTGTATGCACCTTGTTGACTGTGACGAAGAGAACATAGACAGGTGACTGTGTGTATGCACCTTGTTGACTGTGACCAAGAGAACATGGACATGTGACTGTTCGTATGCACCTTGTTGACTGTGACCAAGAAAACATGGACATGTGACTGTGTGTATGCACCTTGTTGACTGTGACCAAGAGAACATGGACAGGTGACTGTGCGTATGCACCTTGTTGACTGTGACCAAGAGAACATGGACAGGTGACTGTTCGAATGCACCTTGTTGACTGTGACCGAGAGAACATGGACAGGTGACTGTGGGTATGCACCTTGTTGACTGTGACCAAGAGAACATGGACAGGTGACTGTGTGTATGCACCTTGTTGACTGTGACCAAGAGAACATGGACAGGTGACTGTGGGTGTGCACCTTGTTGACTGTGACCAAGAGAACATGGTCTGGTGACTGTATGTATGCACCTTGTTGACTGTGACTAAGAGAACATGGACAGGTGACTGTATGTATGCACCTTGTTGACTGTGACCAAGAGAACATGGACAGGTGACTGTATGCACCTTGTTGACTGTGACCAAGAGAACATGGACAGGTGACTGTGTGTATGCACCTTGTTGACTGTGACCAAGAGAACATGGACAGGTGACTGTGTGTATGCACCTTGTTGACTGTGACCAAGAGAACATGGACAGGTGACTGTGTGTATGCACCTTGTTGACTGTGACCAAGAGAACATGGTCTGGTGACTGTGGGTATGCACCTTGTTGACTGTGACCGAGAGAACATGGACAGGTGACTGTGCGTATGCACCTTGTTGACTGTGACCAAGAGAACATGGTCAGGTGACTGTGGGTATGCACCTTGTTGACTGTGACCGAGAGAACATGGACAGGTGACTGTGTGTATGCACCTTGTTGACTGTGACCAAGAGAACATGGACAGGTGACTGTGTGTATGCACCTTGTTGACTGTGACCAAGAGAACATGGACAGGTGACTGTGTGTATGCACCTTGTTGACTGTGACCAAGAGAACATGGACAGGTGACTGTATGCACCTTGTTGACTGTGACCAAGAGAACATGGACAGGTGACTGTGTATATGCACCTTGTTGACTGTGACCAAGTGAACATGGACAGGTGACTGTATGCACCTTGTTGACTGTGACCAAGAGAACATGGACAGGTGACTGTATGCACCTTGTTGAATGTGACCAAGAAAACATGGACAGGTGACTGTGTGTATGCACCTTGTTGACTGTGACCAAGAGAACATGGACAGGTGACTGTATGTATGCACCTTGTTGACTGTGACCAAGAGAACATGGACAGGTGACTGTATGCACCTTGTTGACTGTGACCAAGAGAACATGGACAGGTGACTGTATGTATGCACCTTGTTGACTGTGACTAAGAGAACATGGACAGGTGACTGTATGTATGCACCTTGTTGACTGTGACCAAGAGAACATGGACAGGTGACTGTATGCACCTTGTTGACTGTGACCAAGAGAACATGGACAGGTGACTGTGTGTATGCACCTTGTTGACTGTGACCAAGAGAACATGGACAGGTGACTGTGTGTATGCACCTTGTTGACTGTGACCAAGAGAACATGGACAGGTGACTGTGTGTATGCACCTTGTTGACTGTGACCAAGAGAACATGGACAGGTGACTGTATGTATGCACCTTGTTGACTGTGACCAAGAGAACATGGACAGGTGACTGTATGCACCTTGTTGACTGTGACCAAGAGAACATGGACAGGTGACTGTGTGTATGCACCTTGTTGACTGCGACCAAGAGAACATGGACAGGTGACTGTGTGTATGCACCTTGTTGACTGTGACCTAGAGAGCATGGATAGGTGACCGTGTGTCGGACTAAAAAGCGACTTAGTATACCATTCACCTCTATTGTTTACCTTCAGTGTCAGTGTTAGGGTTTAAGCCTCTGTAATATTCTGTCTCAATCACAGCTGTTGATCACAAACTGTGGAGAGTGAGCAGGATTCAGAAACAGCTAAAAATATCTCCATAATATGAGCTGTTATTTTTTTTTCCTCCCAGAGACACAGAAATAATTAAGCTTTACAACTGAAAGCAATATTTAAAAAAAAAAAAAATTCAAAACTATATACCATACTGAAATCTTTTTATTCGTAAATCATATTTGCTTGCCAATTCCATCTAAAAAAACAACCTTCTAGATTTCTGTTATATACAGATAAGTAGATCGCATCAGAAATTTTAAAAGGCTTACAGTGTTACTTAGATTTAGAATAGATTACTTAAAAGATTACTTTAAAGGCTATTTTTCAAACCGTTTTTTTTTAACTACAAAACTTCTGGTTATTTATTTTTTTATTTTTTTATTTTAAGTATTTCTTTGGGATAAATTTGCTAATAGATTCTTGGGTGCTTTATAGTGATAAATTTGTTTTTGAAATATTGCATAAATGTTTTTGCTGTATTGCAAAATATGATTCGATTATTAACAGTGCAATTATTTAATTACTTTTTAAAATTATTTTTAACAACCAAGAGTAATATATATATATATATATATATATATATATATATATATATATATATATATATAATATATATAATATATATATATCGTAATTATTTTAAGGGATAAACCCTGTTTAGCAATGACTAGCGGCACTATTACATGGGCTACTTCCCCTGCATTGATAAACCAGCATGTTTCAAATCGAGATCGTGCTAGCGCGTGATTACCGCGTGCTGGTACGTCAAACCAGCTATACACACGTGTGCGTTGCACAATTAAAAAAAAAAACATAAAATTTTTTTTTAGAAAACGGTTAGGTTTAAAAACTGTTTCCATGATGTCCTGTTTTAAAATCTATTTTAAAGGAAAGTTTTAGCGCTTCACCGCCCCGTAGAGACGGCCTTCCTGCCCCTACCCCCAATCCTCTATCCCCGCACCCCCCACTTCTCCATAATACGGATCGGACTTGCACACACCCATTGGCCTTATCTGCCTAGCATTAGCGGAGAGTTTCGGATATCACCGTGGGGGAGGGGGGAGGGAGGGGGAAGGGGGTATCCATTGCCTCACTGATGTCTGTGTCAAGTGTCCAGTCACGATACAGAAAGAACTGGTGTAAGTATTGTAGATGGCGACTAGGCCTACTTGAGTTAAACACTCAGTGCTCACACACACACACACACACACACACATACACACACAGACATAAAAACACCATCGGATACAGTACTAGTGAGTGCCAACAACAGTCTGTTCATGTAAACACTCAACAACTTTACAAGTGGATGTGTGTGTGTTGGGGGGGGGGGGGGGGGCTGAACCACATTTACATGACAACATAAAAAAAATTTGATTGACAGCCACTAAAGTTGATTGTTTTATGGAAACTTTTTTTTTGTAACTTATAGAAAATAAAGAACATAAAGCTTGTGTTTAGTTGTTATGTTATAGGCTGTACACGTAGGCTGTACGTGTAGGCTGTACGTGTAGGCTGCACATGTAGGCTGTACATATTGGCTGTACATGTAGGCTGTACATATAGGCTGTACATATAGACTGTACATATATGTCTCTCTTTCTCTCTGCATGCATAGAAATATATGTATGTGTACATTTAGTATGTGTAATATTAGAAAAAAGAGAAAATAAACAGTTAGAAAGTTAGAAAGATAGAAAGACAGACATACAGACAGATGGACGGACGGACAGACAGATAGATAGATAGATAGATAGATAGATAGATAGATAGATAGATAGATAGATAGATAGATAGATAGATAGATAGATAGATAGATAGATAGATAGATAGATAGATAGATAGATAGATAGATAAAATAGAAACAATACAACATAATTTCAAATATTTATTTTAGCCACTTTGTCCTCGAATATTTCTTTCAATAAACCTTTTTGTTATATAAACTATATGTTTCGACCCTAACCCATTAACACGCTTTTATTAAAACAATACATTTCATTCAACCTTTTAATTATAATACATCATGTATGTCAAACAGTACAGACAATAGAATGAAAGCTTAACAAAATACAATTACAATGACTAAAATAAGAACTTTTGACTTTTATGAATAGATAATTTTTTTATTTTTTTTTAACTTGCACTTTTTAAAAACTCTACCAACTTGAAGTGTGTAAATAAAATGAAAGCCTCTAACAACATATTTTAAAGCAACAATTGTAAAACGCAGTGGCTACCATAGATATATAAGACTAGATCGCTTATGAGCTATGCATAGACATATATTGTGCGGACCATAACTTTAAAAAGAGAAGAGTACAATTCTGTATAACCTGATGACGTAGTACGCATAGAGACCTTAAGTAACCGAAATAAATAGCAGAAGACATTTTGCATTGTTTTCCTTGACAAATTTTCAAAAACTTTTTTTTTTCAATTAACATTGAATAAAATACCTTCGTGTTGTGTACCCGGTTGTTTGATTATATTATTACTAGCCGTCAAATATAATTTTTTCGGACACATCAGTAGATTTTAAAAGCGCCAACCTCTAGCATGAATGGGGATTTTTTTTTAATTAAAAGGAAGGAAATCTTTTTCGGTAAAAAATAAAGAACTGTATAGAATTGTACTCTTCTCTTTTTAAATTAAAGGTCTCGAATACAATACTTTTTCGGTCTCTATTAAATAAGCATAAGCGATCTAGTCTTATATATCTATGGTGGCTACGGTACCATCAAGCGCCATTATATTAGGGTTAGGAATATGGCTGGTGCCCGTATTTTTTTTTTCGGGTACCATCAATTATATTAGGGTTAGGAATAGGGTTAGGGTTAGGGTTAGGGATAGGGATAGGATTGGGGTTAGGGATAGGGTTAGGGATAGGGTTAAGGTGTGGAGCAATATCTATTGCTGGTACCCCGAAAAAAAATGCGGAGTCCCGCTTGATGGTACCGTAGCCATTGCGATTGTAAAAAAACTACAAGGTTCAAAGTTGTCATGTGCCATACATATGCAGTGGCGTAGCGAGCTTAACTCGCGACCGGGGCACAATACCTTTTTAGCGCCCCCCCCCCATTCGAAAATTATGCAATATTATATGTAAAATATATCATTTGGCGCCCCTTTGTGAGAAGCGCCCGGGGCATGATGCCTCCACTTGCCCACCCCTCACTACGCCACTGTACATATGTTTTACACATAGATATATATATATATATATATATATATATATATATATATCTGTATTACGCACAGATTAGATATTATAATATGAAATCTGCGGTGTTAGTTAACTAGTCATTTCTCTGTCTATTACAAGCTATAATTGTGACTTTAAAACAAAACATAACTAGTTCATTTAGTCAGAGCTCATGGCATGAGCTTTACTGATAATGTCAGCAAAATTGTAATAAATAAATAATTCATGTGAAGATGACGTTTCCGTAAATATCTCTGTTTACAATCTGTTTCTATGTATTACTTCTACCAGGTTTATTCTCACTTGAAAGGGCATCTTGTTCTTGGGCTTCGGTGATGTAACTTTGAATGAGATCGAACATTCCATTGGTTGAACCTCTCTCGTTGCTAAAGAAGCACGCCCCGGGGTTATCGGTCACGGTGTTGGGGATTGAACTATTGGAACTAGAAAAACCGGTATTATGGCTCCCTGGGTTATCGGTCATGACGTTGGGGATTAAACTATTAGAACTAGAAAAACCGGTATTATTGCTTCCTGGGTTATCGGTCATGACGTTGGTGATTAAACTATTAGATCTAGAAAAACCGGTATTATGGCTCAATGTATCAGGGCTTCTAGTATGAGGGTCAATGGTATCAGGGCTTGTGGTATTTCTATTAAATCTACTGGTAACACGGATAGTGTTATGATGGACGCTACTGGTATTAGCGCTACTTGTATTAGGGCTTCTGGTATTAGGGCTTCTGGTATTAGGACTACTGGTATTAGAGCTTCTGGTATTAGGGCTACTCGTATTAGGGCTTATGGTATTAGGGCTACTTATATTAAGGCTTCTGGTATTAGGGCTACTTGTATTAGGGCTTCTGGTATTAGGGCTACTTGTATTAGGGCTACTGGTATTAGGGCTACTTGTATTAGGGCTTCTGGTATTAGGGCTTCTGGTATTAGGGCTACTGGTATTAGGGCTACTTGTATTAGGGCTACTTGTATTAGGGCTACTTGTATTAGGGCTACTTGTATTAGGGCTAATTGTATTAGGGCTACTGTTATTAGGACTACTGGTATTAGGGCTACTTGTATTAGGACTACTGGTATTAGGGCTACTTGTATAAGGGCTACTTATATTACGGATATTAGTATCTGTGACATTCTCATTACTCAAACCTGTGGTGCTGTTAAGATTATCAAACAAATTTTCAGTGGACTGCTGATATGTATCAATAGTTCGTATAAACCGTTTTTCATCCCTTAGAAATGCACAAACAACATACTCATTAGGAACGGCTATCACATGACTGGAAGACAATGAAGTAATTCCCTCTTCACCTATTGAATTAACATATAACTCATCGTTTGATGACGCCATATCTATGTTTTGAGATACATCCTCAGCACTTAATCTCAAATCCATATTGATGCCCAATTCCCGAACCCTTTTCATCTTGGAGGCATACACACTCCATTCATTCGGGTCGATAAAATCATCCACATTCTCAAGATTATCAACATCACTTTGTGTCAACACACTGCCGGCTACCCGCATTTGTCCATCACAGCTATAACTGTACTCCTCAGGATTATCAACATCACCCTGTCTCATCACACTGTCGGCCACCTGCATCTGTCCATCACAGTTATAACTGTACCCCACAGGATTTATAAGCTCAGAATCATCTTCATCATTCGTCCAGCCAGTGTTATCACTAGTATTGAAGATATCTGAATGAGCATAATCCGTATCTAGTGGATAATTGACATTGAAATAACATTCTGCAGATGAATTCACAGTGTCTCTACAGTTAAAGGCAGCAGGTAGTGGTGTCCTGTCTTTGTTAAGATCGTTATGCTCCAATGAACAAAGATGTAGCTCTGCTCGTCTGTCTGCGTCGTCATCGTTGTAAGGGTTATTCGTATCTCTGTTGTGTTCTCGTAATTTCGCGTACACGTTGTGTTCTTCTGTTGCTGTACGCATTCCTTCACAAAACTGCATGCACTGCAATTTGTCTCTCTCAGAATTGATGAATGAGTTCATATATGTGCCGGAACAGACTGGAGTGCTGTACGAGTGAAGGAGTGACGGCTTTTTGACGGGCTGATTAGTCCCACTTCCCTTGTGATCAGTCGATGGTTGACCTGAGTCGGCGACGGAATAGAAACGGGTCAACGGATGGTTCGCAGACGCAATTTTACGCTCCATACTTAGATTCATGTCCACGTAGTTCTTTGAATCCTCAACCTCCACCTCTGCGCCCTCTGCAACCAGTGGGCTGTCAGAGATGTTGCTAGAGGTTAAGTGCTCGTTCAAAATCCGTGACCCGACTTGCTGATCCTTGGAGACACTTACCGGCGAGATGGACGCTGCTCTGTCAAGAATGTCGCACCCTTCATTATTGCGACTTGGAAACAATGACTTAGATGGTAAATCATGTTGCTTTCGACTGAACGTAGAAGCAAGAGGATGTGATTGATTCATGTCTACGTAGTCATTTGTCTTGCCGAAATCTATGTCGCCATCAGTTGAACTATGACAGACGCTGCTGTAGGTCAGTGCTTTATTCAGATGGCGCTCGCCGACTCCTCGCCGATCGGCGGAGATGCTGTTCATTGTGGAGAATGTTTCTCTGCCAGCCATGACGCAGCCTTCATCAATCACGCGTTGAGCTGCTGATCCCCATGCCGAAGCTAGTCCCTCACCGTCAGGCAGAGGGCCGGATGGCTGTGAATGAATGTTGAGTGAGACGTCATTTAACCGTGACCGACTTATGTTTGGTGCCTCTGAATGATTGATTATTTGCGATGTCTCTGACCGGACGTTGACGACTCGCGCGTCGTCGTAGTTTTGGTTGTAATACTGACCCGAGCTCCGCCCACTCTCCTCGCTGTTGCGACATCTCAGAAAAACACAAGCGACACTCACGGCAGACGTCGCTATCCAACCTACGACGATCCAGGTCGCATAAATGTAGTTTACGCTTTGTGCGTCTTTCAGCGAGTGACCACTTGACCTCCGGCCTCTGGGATCGCGCTCATCAAATGATGTTTTTCCACTCTCACGTTTTACTCTCCCATGACGTGCCCTCATTACGACTACAACGGAAATCTCCTCAACATAAACACACTCCAACCTGTGACGCCTGTTACAGCCGACGTTGGAACGTCCGTCAACATTTCTCGCCGTGTAGTGTGTGCCCGCACTCGGACCAAGGTACAGGTCATCGCCACCTGAAAGACAAGCGAAGGAAGTCAACTGTCGACATAAATAGTTCATGTGTTGCTGGCTACCTGGGTCGGCACCTAGAGGGTCGCGGGGTACAATCACACACTGCCCTGAACTCTGGGATATAACTGTTCCATTATCTTGGACTGGGTTGTGCATCATGTTCAGTTTGTGGAGGATATTGAACACCACTGGGCAGGTCGTCGAATCTTGACCAAGACATCGAATTAGTCTGGGGAAAGGGGGGGGGGAGAGAAAATCAAGAAACATGTTAGAATCTGAATTAGTTTTTTTTTAAATCTATGATATAAAGTCACAAAGAAACAATCGATAGCTTAAATATAATTGAGAATATATCACAGATATACCATCATTTACAGTAACAGGGAGACACCATCATTTACAGTAACAGGGAGACACCATCATTTACAGTAACAGGGAGACACCATCATTTACAGTAACATGGAGACACCATCATTTACAATAACAGAGAGAGACACCATTATTGAGGTAATCTTTGCTGGGATGATCAAACGAGATTCCGAATATAATTTTTAATTCCACTAATGAATACATCTCTGGTTAACTAGAGATCCGCGTATTACCTATGGTTTAGCAGTGTAACCTACAGACTGTGATAATTTCTCCCCAGTTTAACCTGTGACCTGCACATTGCATAACTTATCCCAGTTTAACCTGCAACCTTGTATACTTGCATAACAGACCCTAATTTAACCTATGGCCCACAGGCTGCCATAGCGCACCCAAGTGACTTACGGACTGTCATAATTGTCCCTACTCACCCTATGACCTACATACGGCTATACATTCCCTCATTTAACAGCATGTGGCGTACATACTGTGATAATTTACCTCAATTAAATATGCGAGCAACAGTGTGTCCTAAGCTACCTTAGCTCATTCTGTGACCGACCTTCTGACCGTTATACCTGGCACGTTTGATTAAAGCTTATAATAATTTCATGATTTACCTTTGTTTTAAAAAACAAAACAGACAGTAAACAACTTACCTGACGTAACTATCCACTGCGCAGGTCACATTCAGCGATCGGAATTCTCTTCTAACAACACCATCATTACTAAAAGCGAACGGAACCAACAGAATTCCAAACACAGCCAGTATTGTATTCATTAGACAAATAATATTCTGCGTCATGGCACATATGGACGTAAACTTTCCTTTTTTTTCAGCTTTGCTAAAACCAAATGACACTATATTATGAAACAGGGGAGCGAATTCAAGAGCGTATTATAAACACTTCTGCTCTCCCCTTAGATTCGGATGTCATTCATCCAAAGTCATCGACATGTTTAATTGCTGGTCAATGTATTAAAAACTTTCATTTAGAAATAAACAAAACAATTAATCACGAAAGCACTGCATACTGTTTTATAATCAGCGACCTTTTATATAAATACGTACAACGTTGTTGAAGAAATATATGATGAATTACATTAGAATGTCCGAACAATGCCGGCTAACAATCAGTTCCCACATATTGAAAGTCTAAGGGTATTTAAATGGCAAGTCATCCAGACACTTCATTTGTGTAAACCCGGAAGTGAACCTCTAACCCTGTGACGCAGTTAGATACTGACCTGTAGCGGACAATACATTCTCTATTAGTGCATGACATACCCATGTGTGGTGGTATAATATCGCATGCCGTTACATGTTTACAGTCCGACAATGAAGTGCCCACACATATAAACATCATCTGTTATGATTACACTTTGACTCGTGTTGTGTTTTAATCCCGACAAGTAAACAACGCAGTAATCTTGCTGCGTAAATAATAAGTTTTTATAATTGGTGTTTATTTATTTGTTTTAATTTAGAGACATTTGCTAAGCTATAAACTTAAAAAAAAAATCTGAAATCACTGCATTGTGAAAAACATCTGCGTTTATACAATAACTAATGGAAAAGCCTGCTGAAGCTGGCTGAACGGAATCCGACAGAAGGGATAACAAAGAAATATACAAAATACTGCAATTGAAAAGAACATGTGGCCTTTATTGCCATGAACTGAATACAATATGAACAGAAGTAACAAGGAAAGGTATTAAATATTTTAATAGAAAATAACATTTGGCTTTTATTGTCATGAACACAATACGATATGAAAACTACCTGTTAGTAAGACACACGATTACAACGCATACACCGCACGATGTGAAAGCTACCTGAGGGAGACACACGGTTAGGACGATTATGTGTTAGATGTTAGTTTCAAATATTTGTTTTAAGAAGATTGTAGACATGTTTATTGCCGTGTAGTAAATAAAACATGGCTGTAACCGATGTGTGCTGGCACACTGTGTAATGTTATTGTGGTGTGTAGATATGTGTGTGTGTGGTTACTTTACCACTAGTCTGTTCTGTGTACATGTTTGTAGTTACCAGAGTATGTTTAAAGGAATTGTGACAGGGCGACAAGGGGGGTGGGACGGGGGGGGGGTTGGGACGCAGTAAAAAAGAAACTTAATAACACAATGCTGGTAAAAACAAAGGACAAAATGTAACACTAACAAGATATTTCTAAATGTGTGTGGGGTGAGCTTTGGTTTGATAAGTAGATTTGATCAGTAGATTTGATCAGTAGATTTGATGAGTCATTTTGGATAATTTAATTAGTTTTTCGTACTCCCAATAACTGAAATAAAAAAATCGATGAGATTGACTAATTGAATGTATAGATTAGCCTTTGTTTTAATTGATTTTTTTTTTACATTTTTCGATTTCCTGACCCATTCAACATTTAAGTTCAATAACTAGCAATAGTCCAGCAATTGTTCAACAATTGTCCAGCAATAGTCCAGCAATAGTCCAGCAATTGCCCAGCAATAGTCCAGCAATTGTCCAACAATTGTCCAGCAATAGTCCAGCAATTGTTCAACAATTGTCCAGCAATAGTCCAGCAATTGTTCAACAATTGTCCAGCAATAGTCCATCAATTGTCCAGCAATCGTCCAGCAATTGTTCAGCAATAGTCATGCAATCGGCCAGCAATTGTCCAGCAAATGTTCAGCAATAGTCCAGCAATTGTCCAGCAATAGTCCAGCAATTGTCCAGCAATAGTCCAGCAATTGTCCAGCAATAGTCCAGCAATTGTCCAGCAATCTTCCAGCATTTGTTCAGCAATAGTCATGCAATCGGCCAGCAACTGTCCAGCAATTGTTCAGCAATAGTCCAGCAATTGTCAAGCAATAGTCCAGCAATAGTCCAGCAATTGTTCAACAATTGTCCAGCAATAGTCCAGCAATAGTCGTGCAATCGGCCAGCAATTGTCCAGCAATTGTTCAACAATTATACAGCAATTGTCCAGCAATAGTCCAGCAATTGTCCAACAGTTGTCCAGCAATAGTCCAGCAATTATTCAGCAATAGTCCAGCAATAGTCATGCAATCGGCCAGCAATTGTCCAGCAATCGTCCAGCAATTGTTCAGCAATAGTCATGCAATCGGCCAGAAATTGTCCAGCAATTGTTCAGCAATAGTCCAGCAATTGTCCAGCAATTGTTCAGCAATTGTCCAGCAATCGTCCAGCAATAGTCAAGCAATCGGCCGGCAATTGTTCAGCAATTGTTCAGCAATAGTCCAGCAATTATCCAGCGATTGTCCAGCAATCGTCCAGCAATTGTGCAGTAATAGTCAAGCGATCGGCCGGCAATTGTTCAGCAATTGTCCAGCAATAGTCAAGCAATCGGCCGGCAATAGTCCAGCAATTATCCAGCAATCGTCCAGCAATTGTCCAGCAATAGTCAAGCAATCGGCCGGCAATTGTTCAGCAATTGTTCAGCAATAGTCCAGCAATTATCCAGCGATTGTCCAGCAATCGTCCAGCAATTGTGCAGTAATAGTCAAGCAATCGGCCGGCAATTGTTCAGCAATCGTCCAGCAATAGTCAAGCAATCGGCCGGCAATTGTCCAGCAATTGTGCAGTAATTATAAAGGAGTAAACGCTGCTGATTCGGCTGTAGTATCTCAGATTCAAAGCATACTTTTTTTTTAATTCCAAATGTGAATAAATATTTTTTCAAATGAATACATGTATACCTGCTTATTGATTGCCTGTAAACAGCATTTCTTGTGAGAAAGTCGAAATTCAAGACAGAGCTATCAAAATTCTTAATGCTTTTATGACATGAAAACGTTTTCAAACGTATCGCAATAATCTTAATAATCTCACATTACAAAGAAAGCTGTTGTGATGGTCTAAATATAATCGTCTCCCTTACAATGTGTATCGTTTCTATTGCAAACAAAAAGAGCACACTGGACTTAAATCATGTCTTTCTTACGAAGACTAAATGTTACGCTCATTAGAATTAAACACCAGCGACTCTAATATAAAAATGAGTAATAAAGGTGTATTCTCTTTGAAAAAAGCAAAAGAAATCATAAATTTAAAATAAAAACAAAATGGGTTTTCGTACAGTGTTTGAATTTCAAATTTTCAAAGCGACATATTTTTTTTACCTTAATGCCACAAGTGTTTCCAAGCCACTGGATTAAATGTATAAGTGGCGTAGAGCTGAACTCGCGCCCGGGGCACAATACCTTTTTATCGCACCCCCCATTCGAAAACCATATAATATTATATGTAAAATATACCATTTGGTGCCCCTTTGTGGGTAGCGCCCAGGGGAAGATGTCCCCCTTGCCCCCTCTCTTTAAGCCACTGAAAAGTACGATGTGATATCCGTACAGATGTTTGAACTCAAAACATCAAAAAATTCAAGATAAAAATAATTTCTTTTCAAATAAAACATTTTGGACCAAATCTTTGGAAACTCATAAAATGCATTCTGAAACTAATCAATTCAATGATTATTCATTGGCGAAGTCATTGATGCCATCTTAAAATACTCGGTATTTAGTGACAGAAAAACGTTAACATGAGTCAATTGACTAGAATATCTTTTATTGTTCATATCAGATTAAATCTGTATAACTCTACATGTAGTCTGTGTCACAATGGAACCCCCATATATCACAAATAAATAAATAACACCAACAATAAAAAGGGGTATGATAATAATGTATTCCTTTTCTTAAATAATTAGCAGTCCGTGCATCAACTTTTTTTTGTCCAACTTCCTTTCAATATCAAATCCATGTGGTGCGCTGTCACAGGGAATTCCCTGTGACAGTGTGTAACTGTGTGTAGTCCGTGAATGTAGTGTTAAATTGTGTCTAGTCTACTTTGAAATCTAAGGGTTGCCCATGTCTGTAGTGTTTAAGTGTTTACTGTGTATTCCCATTTTGTTTAAACTGTGTGTAGAGCAGTTTTTTCCCAATGTGAAACGAAAGCCCCACTTAAGGCTGGGGGCGGGGAAGGGTCACGTGAAGAGTGTTGAGGCTTTTGGAAAATAATGTTCTCGTTAAGATTATAAAAATAACAGCCAACTTAGTCGACACTTCTATGTTACATAAAGGAAATGTCAGTCTTTCTGATGGGGGTTGGAGGGTTGATAGGGCAATCAACAATACAAATATTAATTGTGAATAAGTTTTGTTCACATTTGCAACAAAAATAAACAAGCATATACACTAGTTGCTTATAGGGCCGGATTTAGACTTGAATAGGCCCTAAGATATTTGAGATAGGGGCCCCTTTTGTAAATCCAGATATTATGTGTCAGTGCCAAATATATAAGTGTATAAGACAATTGCTCACACAAACAATTTTTCGGGCCCCCCCAAGAAAGTGGGAAGGGGGCCCTAAGTGATAGCTTGTGTAGCTTAAACGTAAATCTTGCACTGGTGGCACCATAACCTGGTTCTATGCATTGTGCCTAAAATTGATTTTTTTAGCCTTTGTTTTATTCAAGTGTAAAAAAAATGTATTTCTCCCTAAAAAATTGTATTGTTTCTACCAAATTAAAAATCTCGCTTTTGATTATTCTGTTACTTTTAAAAAGTGTTAATGTAAATATATCCCAGTTTAGCCAGGGGGCGGGGCAGGGGGGGATGGTCTTTAAGGTTGCAATGAACACACAGGATATGTTTGCTATGAAACATTTGTATTGGGGAATTCCCACAACATTCAACGTGTGTATATATTTTTTCATTCACAATCATGTCAATTATGTATTTATTTATAAAGTTCATCTACCGCCAATGTGTAAATGCTAATCAAACAAAAGCCATAATATTTTCAGACATTTAAACGTTTAAATAGAAGGAATGGAATCAGCTACTCATGATTATATTTATATAAATATTTTATTTTTATGTTTTAATTTTGAGATCAGTTTAAAAAAAAAAGCAAATGTGAGTAACACATTAAAGAATCCCTTCATGTAAATTTACAAATAATAGATGAATCAAAAAAACAAGCAAACTCTATTAACCGCGGGCTGACATTGTTGTAAATAGGCTCAAAATAGTGGCCGGACCAAGGCCGGATAAAGTGTTCATCTAAAAAAATTTAAAATAAGATGCTCGCGTCAGTTGTGTGAACCAACAGAGTTGAGCAGATGGCGGGCCAGATGAAACTCCTTTGACGAGCCATACTTGGCCCGCGTGCCGTTGTTTGTCCATGTATGGTCTGTAATGATGCCTAAAAGCTTAATATTTATTTATTTTTATACAATCTTAGAAATAAACAATAGCATCAGTCTATATAGTGTTGTGATAAGAGAGTCTAACACCGGGATGGTTTATCAACATACATATAAACATATAAAAATATTTGCGGACTGCTGTTATTTAAAAAGCGACATTATCATATTGTCATGCTAACCACTACAACAGTCTATATATTATTTTCATAATAAAACATAATATTATATATGAACTACTACAGAAGTCTTCACCATGACAACACAATGAAATATAACATTAACATTTATTTACTTTACCATTATGTAAATCATTTTAACGGTCTGTCTAAAAGTTATCAATCACCATGAAACATAACATTTAGATCAGTGGCATCCAGTGATAGCTTTCTTCCCAGTCACCCATATAAAGAGGCGACAAGTGTATCCACTACAACAGCATGTAAACTGTTAGCGCAATAAACATTACATTTAGTTTGTGCACATAAAGAGGAGGGAACATACGTAACTCTTATAATATACTGTCCCCTCCCCCCCCCCCCACACACACAAAATAGTAATTGATAAAATATCACTACTCAGCACATAAAGAAAAAGTATAGTTCCACAGCTTGAATAATGAATTACGTCTAGACTATTGTTATCAAAACTGCATAATTTTTAACGTGCAAGTCATTAAATCATTGCCATCTCCACATGTGTCTATAATTTTTAACGTCTAAGTCATTGTATTATTGCCATCGTCACAAGTTTCTATAATCTATGGACACCCTATATGAGGACATCATTCTGTGTTCAATTTACAGTCAGGTACTCATTTACAGCAGGGGTGGACTTAGGTACTCAAACCAGACACATGAAAAAATCCAAAGTTTCTCAATGAGATTCTAACCCAGGACACTCAAGTCAACAGTCGAGCGTTTTATACTACTCTGTGGAATAAAATTAAAATACTGTACACGAATTATGGCCAGATCCAATGAACGCGAATCACAGTGATGATGATGATGTTGTTGTTGATGTTGTTAATGTTGTTGCTCTTGTTGTTGATGTTGATGTTGTTAATGTTGTTCTAGTTGTTGATGTTGATGTTGTTAATGTTGTTCTAGTTGTTGATGTTGATGTTGTTAATGTTGTTGTTGCTCTTGTTGTTGATGTTGATGTTGTTAATGTTGCTCTTGTTGTTGATGCTGATGTTGTTAATGTTGTTGTTGTTCTAGTTGTTGATGTTGATATTGTTGATGTTGTTGTTGTTGACGTTGATGTTGTTAATGTTGTTGTTGTTCTTGTTGTTGATGTTGATATTGTTGATGTTTTTGTTGTTCTTGGTGTTGATGTTGAGGTTGTTAATGTTGTTTATGTTCTTGTGGTTGATGTTGATGATGTTAATGTTGTTGTTCTTTTTGTTGATGTTGATATTGTTGATGTTTTGGTTGTTATTGGTGTTGATATTGAGGTTGTTTTGTTGTTTATGTTCTTGGTGTTGATATTGAGGTAGTTTTGTTGTTTATGTTCTTGGTGTTGATGTTGAGGTTGTTTTGTTGTTTATGTTCTTGGTGTTGATATTGAGGTTGTTTTGTTGTTTATGTTCTTGGTGTTGATATTGAGGTTGTTTTGTTGTTTATGTTATTGGTGTTGATGTTGATGCTGTTAATGTTTTTGTTGTTCTTGTTATTGATGTTGATGTTGTTAATATTGTCTTTGTTCTTCTTGTTGTTGTTGTTATTACTCCAATGGCGTTTACAAGTATATAACCGCCAATTGTCTTATTGAATAAAGACAACTACAAATATTCTAAAAAAAAATTATGAGTGGCTTCACTTAAAGGATGGACTTATTAAGAACATAAATTGAGATCACGCTAAGAATTGCAACTAATTTCTTGAGATCAATTAGGCTATTCCAAACAAGGCTAGGCATTAGGGTGATAACAATTTTCATTATTTTTCGTAACCAACATGAAACCCCTTACATTCGAGGAACAATTGTATGTAGATGACAGTAGCAACATTATTTTTTTTTT